>SKCR01026270.1:0-191934 GCA_019454045.1 Zanthoxylum bungeanum | reverse complement strand
TTAATGTGCTCGGCCATTGATGTTCATGATTGGAGTATTGATCCTTAGGGGATCGATTAAAAGAATTAATTTGGTTACATTACCAAGTTGTGGTTAAGGTTAATTATGCAAATTCAGAATTTCAAAAAGTGATTGAAGATTAGAAATTGCCCAAGATCGGGTCTTTGTTCAGTGTGTGTTTTGGTGGGGAAATAAAGAGTGTGCAAATATGAAAATAAGTGATTTTCATTAAGAGTTCAAAATTACAAATTGGGCTCTCTCAGGATTACCCACGATGAGGTTGAAGTTAGTTACAACGAAGATGGGCAGGGTGAAATTACCTACAAGCACAAAGTAAAAAACAATCTCTATACCCAAAAGGGGGTGAATTGGGTAAAATTTATGGAAATAAAAATTCTTGCTGATTTTACACTACTAAGTTAGTAGCTTTACCAATTAAGCTTAATAATCAATTTCAACAATTAATACACCCAACAAATAATTTTCTCAAATGTAAGCTATATTAAATAGTATTAAAATATAATGTAAATCTTGCGATAAATTAAAGAGATAAGGTTAGAGAAATTGATACCGAATTTATAGTGGTGCGGCCAACAATGCATATATCTACTCCTCCAAGCTGCGCTTGAAGCTTTCATTAAGTTGAATCCATAACTTACACCGAGTTTTTTATGGCTCACTCGAAACCAAAAGTTTTGTCTCATACGTTCACTCCATATCTTTACACAAGATTTTTATCCCTAGGTTCACTCTCAAACCTTTATAATGAGTTTTGTCCATAGGCTTACGCACAACCTTTTACAACAACCACCCTTTTGAGTATGCCCACTCACAAAGGGATTTCCTAAGGATAAATGTTTAAGATCTGAAGATTAATAACTTACTTGGGCACTCACAAAAGATAATGAAGTTTGAGAATGTGAGTTGTTAACCTAATTGTTCTAAGGTCTATAAGTGATATGAAGGTGTATGTAGTGAGCCTGAGTATGAGAGCTTATATGATGATGAAGGTTTTGTAAAACTCTCTGTTTTTACCTTAGAGAAAATTATATATAGGTTGAAGAAGTTGTAAAAAATGAAATTGGGGTTCAATTTATAGAGAAAGTGAAATATTGTCATTGCTCTCTATTTGAGACCGGTATACTGGTCTCAGAGGCCGGTATGCCGGTCTGCCAAAGCATAACGGCTATATTACCGTTGAAGATTAAAGCGCCATAAAGGATTACTGACCGGTATAGAGGCCAGTATGCCGGTTAGCTTACTAGTATGGGGACCGGTATGGACCGCCCCGATTCCAGTGGTTGTACAAACTCTAGTTGACCAGTATGAGAGATTGGTATGGAGTAGCTCGATTCTAGAGAGCATCCAAATCTGCCCAAGGTATAGCACAATCACTGGTATGCTGGCATGTGGGATCAGTATGTCGGTCTCAGTGCAGAAAATGAAAGATTTGAAAGTTAAAAATATTTTACACATGACCCTAATGCATCTAAAAGAATGCGAATATGTCTTAATGAGCTTAGAGGCTTAAATTATCATCTCACTTACAAAGAGATCCCTAAGCTAAGACCACATAAAAAATAGTCTTCAATAAGTACTAGTCTTCATATACATTGCTCTTTACCACCAGTATGCTTCGATATTTTTTTGTAATGTCCGCTAATGCACGTCAAAGTCTTATGCGTTGCATCATCAAAATCCATCTTGAGTGGTTGATGGTTAGGAGGAGGTTAGCTACATTTATCCTCGCATCATCAAGGAAGTTCTCCACCCCCAGAGCATGGTTTGTTCTATTTTTGCAGCTGATGCAGCTGTACACTGGCTTCTCCTAGCCTTGGCCTTTTTCTGAGGGCCCCTGCTCGGGAATTTCTTCAAGGGCCTCACTTTCGACTTGATGGAGGTGTCTTTTGAAAGGTTGAGGTGCTGGTGTTGGAGTTTGAAAGGTTTGGACGGTCTGGAAAATAGGGGCTGTGGTGTACATCGGTCCCTCTTGTTTCTCCAATGCAGGGATCATGGTGATGACTCAAGCATGGGTGTTTCTTGACCCACCTATAGACTTTTACATGGTGTCTCACGCTACGTGTAGAGGATTTTGCCTCTTTCCAAATGTATCTGCAAAAATACAACAAGTGTTAGATGCTGAAAATGATAAAAGAACTGGTCGGAAAATAATAAAGTAAGAAGCATGATAGATAGTAGTGAATAATAAATCAAAAGTAACAAATGGATCAATCAGTTAGTATCTACCAGTTTACTTGGAAGGTGGTGGTGGAGTGCCCATGATTAGTCTCACATCGTCAATGTGTTGGAAAGGCTCAGGAGATCTTTGTAATGGCCGATGAACTGAGATGCAACCTTCACTCTAGCCCTGACATCATGACGAACTTTTAAGGGGTCCCCCTAGCAGGCTACAATGGGTAAATTTGAATTAGTAAAGGTTAAAAACCTAAGGAAATAAAGCGGAAGAATAAAGGAGAATTACCTCCAGTTCACAAGACAATGGGGACGGTGATCTCTTCATCTGAGATGATCCGGGTTATGCCCTATACTCCCATAGCCCAGAACCATTTGTCCTTGAGAATTTATTGATGGCTGGGAGATTGGTGATGAAAGGCTCGCCCCTAGCATATTGGGATAAGTAATACCAACCATTATGATCCTTGCGGTTGGCATTCATGTGATGAAGCCTTTTCATTTCTTAGACTGAGGGCTCACCTAGATCAACTCAGCTCCAAATCACGTAGAGTCCGACTAGTACTCTCCATCCTTTCAAATTTAATTAGCATGGGGCCAATTTCATTGCTGCCAATATCTTAGCGAAGTACCCTTGTATGGGCAGACGAAGGCCACAATTGAAGAAAACTGCACAATAAGCCATCTGAACACCTTCTAGTCGACTGGCTTGATCCCATTCCTCGGGCACCTCTATAATGATATGCTCGGGAATGTTGAATCTCTCCCTGAGCTATTTCAGATCCGTTGGGGTGATGGAGGAAGCTCTGTCATATCTAGGAGGATGAAGTCCAAAAGAGTAGGCGTTGGGTCGGGTCGGGTTATCCTGACCGTGCAGGACTCATTCTCATCTTCATATGGAGTTGGGGATGTGTTGTAATCAATGTCCTCCACTTTGATGGGCTTGGTCTGACATTGGGCAGATGCGAGAGGAGGAATGACATTTAGGGGAGTTGGGGAAGAAGAATCAGAGTATGACATTCATGCCAAAGGGTGACCCAAGAGGAAGGTTCGTTCAAGGTAACTTATGAGTTCAAGTCTACTCTTATGCTTAGTAGAGCTTAATATATATATTTAGGGTTCTCTATGTTATCTCTACCAAATGACTAACCCTAAGAAGCTATATGCGCCCTAACAATGGCAAAAAAGTAAATTTGTAAACGTTACCAAAGTAAACACGCCAAAAACCCAAAAACATATGCTTTTCACATCCAAACATGAATCCAAAAACACACACCTATATATTCACATCATGATCCGAAACACATGTACATAGAAAGAAAAACCAGAATTACTATCAACCCATAAGAAAACCCATAAAATATCATTATACGAAATCAGAGTTCATCATCTTCATCGCATATCACCATGAGTATTAAATATGCTCATCGTGAACGAAGTAAAGTGAGTGATTAGAGAAGTACTCACTTGCATTATTAGATGTTTGATGAAGAGAGAATGCTTGAAGTTGTTGGAGAAGCTTGAAAGTTGCATAGGTTGTAGGGAATTCGAGAGTCGCTTGAGAAGAAGATGAAGCTGTAAAGTTGAAGAATGAAGAGAAATGGTCTTTAAATAGGTTTCTCAAGCTGATCTGGAATGTTAGATGGAAATGAGAAATGTGGGTTAGTGACATATGTCGGTTCAATCACAATCATTGAATTCAAATTAAAGACTTAGATGAAGGTCACGTGCTCGGTTGATCCTAGTTGTTCAGATTTTGGCGCGCAGATGCTGGATGCACACTACTTGGCATGATGGGGAGATGAAGCAAAAATGACACCTGATGGATTTGATGGACATTTAAGGAAAATGTCATTTCTTTTTATTTATCCCTAGGGTCATTTCAGAACCCTTGGGGCATCTTCTAAAGGCGATAGAGGAAAATATAATCTTCAAAAAGGGAATCTTTGGCAACACATGAAGCAACATGACCCGAGATACACAAACCTAAGGAAGGTTGAGATATGGAGACCACAACCCGAATATATTGGGTCGGTCTCACCTCCGAGTACCACCATCTGTTATTAAAGTTCCTGATATCAACTCATCAACTCGCTGATACCGAGAACTAGAGGACATATGTTGATAGTGGTTTTTTACCGTAAGAAAGATTTAAATGCTGAGGAGGGGCAACATTGGTAATATACTTAGCCAACAATTGATAATAGGGGCCTGAGGGCTCAGAGAGACAGACATAATTTGATAGAAGGACCCGACCCCATTATAAAGAAGGGTTCATGCAAGGGTTAAGTGTGTTGATGATGAAGTAGGTTGGTACGCCGACCCAACCTAGAGAAGAAGTGATGGATTTGGGTTCATTTGAGTATTTATGAAAATTGACCCGATGGGGTCCATGCTTAGCCACTCGACCTGGCTGAAGAGATTAGAGGGAATTTTGACTTGTATCATCCACCTCGGTATGCTGACTCGAGGAACAAAAATGGGATCACAGGCCAATATGCCCTTGAGTCAAGTGACGTATACCTAAAAGTAAGAAGATACCATTCTAGAAGACTAATAATGACTATGGGAAAGCAGTGGTTCACCGTGAAAGTAGCCCCTGCCAGCCGCCATAGGGCGGTTCAATGGAAGAGCAGAGCCGCCATAGGCCAGTGTAGTGATAGGGAAAAAAACTAGTTTGATTGGCCGAATTGTGGGTAGTTGAGGAGAGTTTTTACTGCAATGATGGCAGAGTGACATGAGCTGACGTCATGGGCGTTGGAATAGTGGATTTGGAACCCTATATAAAGGGGTTGAAGTCTCAGGTTCAAGGGTTAGCAAAATTTACATCTCAACATGTAGAGAGAAACCAAGAGCCAAAAATCTAGTGATAGAGAGAGAAAGTTGATCAGTTGTTTGACTATTGAGAGAATTGTAACGGGCTAATGTAAGACCCGGGGTGTTGTAAACTCTTTTTAAGTTCATTACTCCACTTGTAACTCAGGTCGGTCTTGACTTCGAGTAGTAATAAAACACACCCCTTTTTATTCCAGTGACGTAGGTTAGAGCCACTCTCCACCGTGTTGGAAACATTAGTGTCATTAAACAGTAATATAACATGCAAATCAAACATATCAAACCACCAAAAGTATATCTAAATGAAAAAACCCTAAAACCATACAACTTCAAGACAAACCTGGAAATCAAGTTTACAGATTCAATCCAAGTCGAGATCTCTCTGTTCTTAAGAACTTATTGATATAATGTTATTAGATAGTAATTTTCATGTTAGGGTTTGAATATTTTCTGGAAAATTCGGACTGTGCATGAAAAACCCGTAGGGCATTCGAACGCCCGACGCACGCGAAGGCAAAAATCTGAAAATTTGTTCCTCAAATTCATTAAATAGGATATGTATATAGATATGTATATCATTGGGATTTTCAAGGGGTGTATGGGAGGTTGCAATCCTTGGAGGGTTGCAACCCACCCCAAGGGGTGCCCTATTGGCACCCCTCAATGCCTTATAAAAGGAGGCATTTATTCCAAATGAAAAAGACATAAAAATATACAAGTAATATCCAATTTTCAAAGGCATTGTGTTTTCTTTGTTTTTGAGAGAGAGATCGACCAATTTCTGAGTTCGCATACTTGTCAAGGAGTGCTCCTTGAACAAGAAGTATCCAAGTTATCCTGGGAGAACGTTGGCAATTCGAATCCGTAGAGCACCTGTGACGGGGGCAATAAGTTCTTAAGGACAGAGAGATCTCGACTTGGATTGAATCTGTAAACTTGATTTCCAGGTTTGTCTTGAAGTTTTCTGGTTTTAGGGTTTTTGCATCTAGATCTACTTTTGGTGGTTTGATCTGTTTGATTTGCATGTTATATTACTGTTTAATGACACTAATTTGCCCACAATCTTAAGAACTTATTGATATAGTGTTAGTAGATAGTAATTTGCATGTTAGGGTTTGAATATTTTCTGGAAAATTCGGACTGTGCATGAAAAACCCGTAGGGCGTTCGAATGCCCGACGCACGTGAAGGCTTAAAATCTGAAATTTCGTAAGAACGTTCGAACACGTCTTCAAACGCAATTCGAACGCAAGCCTTCTGCCTAAGAACGTTCGAATGCGTCCTAAACGCAACTCGAACGCAAACTCTCTGGAATCATTCCGTTCGAACGCGTTCACGAACGCTATACGAACGTGAACTATCTGGAATAATTCCGTTCAAACGCGTTATCAAACGCTACTCGAACGTGAACTCTCTGGAAACACATCGTTCGAACGCGTTATCAAACGCAACACGAACGCACACACACTGGACAGTCTCGTTCGAACGTGACACTAACGATTTTGTTCTGGAAGTATCATAAATTGCAAACTTTAATTAATATTAACTTGGTTCGTCATATACTGTAAACACATTAATCTTGGTAGTATAGATTTAAGTTATTATTAAGTTGTTCAATTATCACAAGCATACACATAGTGATAAAGTTGAAATTAATTGGTTGTTGCATAATTGGTTGAGAATTTAGAGTGTAATTTTGCACAAGTAATTCCATCCAATCTTGATTGACATATATATCTACACTTATCGTATTAATTGTGCTATTAGAAGAGTGTAAATCTGGGTTTTGAATTGCTAAAAGATTCTATTGGAAAAAGTGTTTGAAGAATATTCGTTCATTCAATTTTCCTTAAGTATCTTTAGTTGAAATTCAAGGACTTGTGTTTACTGGAACTTTCGTCCATTAGAACAACAAGTGACTACCTAGTACATCACTTTGAACTAGATCATTCGTTGATCGTGGTGCAATTTGTCTTTCGTAGACTGATTGAACCCTGTTGATTTCCAGTTACAAATGGCTAGCGGAAATATCACGGTACCGGTCTCTCACGGAGAAAAGCCGGAGAAATTTGGTGGGGCAAATTTCAAACAGTGGCAGAGCAAAATGTTGTTCTACCTGACAACTCTCCAGTTGGCTAAATTCCTCAAAGATCCTCCGGGTCCTGTGGAGGGTGAATCTGAATTGGCCAAGGAAGAGCGAAAACAGACTTGGATGTCTGGAGACTTCTTATGCAAGAACTACCTTTTGGGTGGTCTTGACAATACCCTGTACAATGTGTACCAAGGCATGACTTCTGCGAAGGTTCTCTGGGAATCTCTCGAGAAGAAGTACAAAACCGAAGATGTCGGACAAAAGAAATTTTTCGTGGGTAAGATCCTGGACTACAAGATGGTAGTTTCAAGGACGGTGATGTCTCAGTTTGGTGAACAACAATAGATCATTCATGAAATACTCTGTGAGACGTTTCAAGTTGCCACCATAATTGAAAAGTTGCCTCCATCATGGAAGGACTTCAGGAGCTATCTGCAACACAGAAAGAAGCAGATGAGCCTTGAAGACCTTGGAGTTCGATTGAGAATCGAACAAGACAACATGATGTCCGAGAAGGCCAGCTACAAGACTATGGAGTCTAAGGCCAACATCTTTGAGGATGTAAAGGGTAGCAAGAAAAGAAAGAACAGTGAAGCTGATTCTTCCCAAGCGAACAAGAAGTTCAATGGGAAGTGCTACAACTGTGAAAAGAGCGGTCATTTGACAAAGGATTGCAGAAACAAGATATCTCAGGACAATGGTAGGAAAAATGAGGCCTATGTCGCTGTAGATGAGCAGTTAACTGATGACATTTCAGAAATGAATCTCTCAGCAGTGGTAACTGAAGCCAACTTGGTTGGGAATCCGAGAGAATGATGGGTAGACACTAGGGCTACTCGTCATATCTGTGCTGATAGCAAGATGTTTTCCTCGTATCAGAAAGGTCGATGGCGGCGATCATCTGACAATGGGAAACTCGTCTACCTTTAGAGTGGTTGGACAAGGCACAGTAGTTCTGAAAATGATATCCGGAACGGAGCTTACATATGAGAATGTTTGCATGTTCCAGATATTCGGGAGAACTCGGTCTCGGGTTTGTATTTGTTTCTGACAAGATTGTATTGACCAAAAATGATGTCTATGTAGGAAAATGATACCTCGCTGAGGGTCTTTTCAAAGACTGTCAATTGTGCTATTAATAAAGCTGAAACTTCTGCTTATATTATTGAGTCACAAAATGTATGGCATGAGAGGTTAGGACATGTTAATTATGATACAATGCGTACATCAATTAACATGAACCTTATACCTAAATTTGTATTGATAGCCAACATGAGTGTGAGGCATGTGTTGAAGCAAAAATACATAGAACATCATAGAACGAAGTTCTGAACCCTTGGAACGTGTACACACTGACGTGTGTGACATGAATATTGTGCAAATAAGAGGCGGTAAAAAGTACTTTGTCACTTTTATCGATGAAAGCACAAGATTCTGTTAAGTGTATTTGCTGAGGAGCAAAGCTGAAGCTATTGAGAGCTTTATACACTGAGAACGAAGTTGCAAATCAACTTGGCAAATAAATCAAAAGAATCAGAAGTGATAGTGGTGGTGAATATGTTTCATCATTCGGTGAATATTGTTCTGTGCACGGAATTATTCATGAAACCACTGCTCCTTATTCTCCTCAATGGGATTGCTGAGTGCAATAATCAAACGTTGAAGGAATTGATGAATGCCATGTTGACTAGTTCTGGCTTACCTTAGAACTTGTGGGGGGAAAGCCTTACTTTCCGCGAACTACGTTCTGAACAAGCTTCCTCTCAGGAGATTAGACAAGACACCATATGAGTTGTGGAAAGGTTATGTACCTTCCTACAAATATCTGAAAATGTGGGGGCGTCTTGCCAATTGCCAAGGTGATGGTTCCTAAACCTAAGAAGGTGGAATATGACCCAAAACTGTTGACTGTATATTCATCAGATATACTTGCAACAGTAATGCATATCGATTCTTGGCACACAAGTATGAGATTCCTGACATCAATCTAAGTGTGTGATTGAGTCAACGAATGCAATATTTTTGAAGAGACATTTCCTTGTAAGGAAAGACAAAGAAGAGAGTCTCTCAAAAAGATTTGTTGATACTGTCAAGGACAGTAATCAGGTTGACCAAGAGTCAGATCCGATTTTCTGACATACTTGTTAGAAAATGAGCCTCAAAGCTATAAAGAAGCCATGTCTTCTCCTGAGGCACCTCTTTGGAAAGAGGCGATAAACAGTGAGATTGATTCAATCCTACAGAACCATACTTGGGAGTTGGTTGATCTTCCACCAGGTTGTAAGCCGCTGGGCTACAAATGGATATTCAAAAGGAAGATGAAAACGGATGGATCAATAGATAAGTACAAGGCTAGACTTGTCATAAAAGGTTATAGACAAAAGGAAGGCCTTGATTACTTTGACACCTATTCACCAGTGACTCGTATCACATCGATAAGAATTCTCATAGCCATAGCAGCTATATTTGGTCTTGAAATACATCAAATGGATGTAAAGACGACATTCTTGAATGGTGAATTGGATGAAGAAATTTACATGGAACAACCAGAAGGGTTTAGTGTTCCTGGACAAGAACAGAAGGTGTGCAAACTTGTAAAATCCTTGTACGGATTAAAACAAGCACCGAAACAATGGCATGAGAAATTTGACAAAGAAATGTTGTCAAATGGGTTCAAAACCAATGAGTGTGATAAGTGTGTGTACACCAAATCAACTCAAAAAGGATATGTCATTGTGTGTCTCTATGTAGACGATATCCTGATAATTGGTAGTAATCATGTAATGATTCAATCTACAAAAAACGTGTTATCCAGCAGATTTGATATGAAAAATATGGGGATAGCTGATGTGATCCTAGGAATAAAGATTTCTAGGACATCAGACGGATATATATTATCACATACTCATTATATTGAGAAGATACTCGATAAATATATCAATGGGGATCTAAATGTGGCTAGAACCCCTGTAGACCTAACTCTTCATTTATCAAAGAATACTGGTTCAAGTATATCGCAATTAGAGTATTCGAGAATCATCGGAAGTCTGATGTATCTCACGAATTGCACACGACCTGATATCGCTCAAGCTGTGAATCGGCTAAGCAGATATACGAGCAATCCAGGACATAACCACTGGAAAGCCATAGTAAGAGTTTTGAGGTATCTGAGAGAAACTTCAAAATATGGGCTACATTACGAGAGATATCCTGTTGTACTAGAGGGATACAGCGATGCTAACTGGATATCTGATACGGTGGATTCCAAATCCACGAGTGGATTTGTTTTCACACTTAGTAATGCAGCCGTGTCATGGAAATCCTCGAGGCAAACATGTATTGCCCGGTCTACTATGGAATCAGAGTTCATAGCGTTAGATAAAACAGCGGAAGAAGTAGAATGGCTTAGAAACTTCCTGGAGGATATTCCTAGTTGGCCCAAATCGGTGCCAGCGATTAGCATACATTGTGATAGCCAATCGGCAATTGGGAGAGCCCAAAATACAATGTATAATGGTAAGTCTCGACACATACGTCGGAGACATAATACCATACGTCAACTGCTCTCAAGTGGAATAATAACGATCGATTATGTTAAGTCGAAGTAAAACCTAGCGGATCCACTAACTAAAGGTTTACCTCGAGAGCAAGTTGAGAAGTCATCGAGGGGAATGGGCTTGAAGCCTATAATCTAAGAATTGTCACTGTGGAAACCCAACCTAGCTGACTGGAGATCCCAAGATCTAGGTTCAAAAGGGACAACAGAAACTCTGTGCAATTCAAAACAAGCACTGAAGAGTTTCGTACTCTTTTCCATTCCGATAATGACGCTGAGTGCTGTCTGTCATTGGTTAGGATAAGCTAAGGCTTTTAATGATCACTATATTAGGAGATGAGTCCTAATGGGGGTAAAGACAGATTACCTCTTCATAGTAGATCACCTATTTCAAGTAAGAAGTGAGGCCGCTTCCATGGGAACCTTTAAAGGCGGGTTACCCTAAAGTACTTGATGAATCCAGGACCGTTGTTCAGGGCCAAAATGAACACAACCGTAGAACATGAAAATGGTCGAATTAAAGCTGTGTGTTGGCAATTGTCTTGGTTTACACCAACGGCAGAACAGTTCAAGACTATGGGTCACTGGTTTGCCAAGTAAATCCGATTGTCATTCACTAGGAAAGGTTCAAGGCGAAAGCTACCTATTTCGATGCAGCTTTAGCTCACGGTATCTCTCTCACATGCCTGAATGATTATTTGAAGAATTGTGGGGGATTGTTGTAAATTCCTCAAATTCATTAAATAGGATATGTATATGGATATGTATATCATTGGGATTTTTAAGGGGTGTATGGGAGGTTGCAATCCTTGGAGGGTTGCAACCCACCCCAAGGGGTGCCCTATTGGCACCCCTCAATGCCTTATAAAAGGAGGCATTTATTCCAAATGAAAAGGACATAAAAATATACAAGTAATATCCAATTTTCAAAGGCATTGTGTTTTCTTTGTTTTTGAGAGAGAGATCCACCAATTTCTGAGTTCGCATACTTGTTAAGGAGTGCTCCTTGAACAAGAAGTATCCAAGTTATCCTGGGAGAACGTTTTGAGAGAGAGATCCACCAATTTCTGAGTTCGCATACTTGTTAAGGAGTGCTCCTTGAACAAGAAGTATCCAAGTTATCCTGGGAGAACGTTGGCAATTCGAATCCGTAGAGCACCTGTGACGGGGCCAATAAGTTCTTAAGGACAGAGAGATCTCGACTTGGATTGAATCTGTAAACTTGATTTCCAGGTTTGTCTTGAAGTTTTCTGGTTTTAGGGTTTTTGCATCTAGATCTACTTTTGGTGGTTTGATCTGTTTGATTTGCATGTTATATTACTATTTAATGACACTAATTTGCCCACAATCACGTAAATCTTTGCATCTGTGATTTATATACCTGTGTAAATTGTCCCCATTACCAACCTTGATTACTTTTAAATATATTCTTTAGAAAGCAAAATATTTATCATATTGGATAAGTGAGAGTATTGTCGTCGTGATCTAAGGTAACCCTACACATGAAACAACTTATTACAAGTTGAGGTGGACAAAACATATAATTGACCAAGCATGTACAGCTTGTGCATTAAGACAAATGCAGAAGCTCTTGTACATGTATAGAGGATTAGGGTCATTAATTAGGTTGCAAGTGGTCGTTGGCTTAATATCATGATTAACGGACCACATGCACTTGTTACAAAACTTTTATATCATTTGTCGATCCTTCTTTGCTTATATATTTATAAACCACAGATTTGTGCTTGGTTGGTGAGAAACAAGCCCACTGTTGCTCACTGGCCGAGTTGAGTTCCAACTAGCCGATGTTTTGTGTATTCTCTTTCTTTTACATGGGAGATGATTACAAATACTGTTATTTTCAAAAGTAATCATTCTCCTATTATGTTCAAAATCCATCAATTTTTTTTTTTTTTAATTAAAAAAATCCCTTTACTATGATAAACAACCTCCTCTCTCGAAAAGACCAAAGTAACCAACTATGCCTACGGAAGAGACAAAGATTGATGTAAGAAAACAACTATTGCTTCATGTAATATGCGGAACCACATTAGGGTTTTAGGGGATTAGAAACTTTAATAATAGATCATTCTTTGTGTTTATAGTTTATATCATTATGTGGTATGAAATACACCTCTTATAAATGGATTAATTCTACCACTTTATCCAAAAAAATATCTGAACATGTAAAACAATAGTCGATACGGTAAATAATCACTTATTTTATCTGTCCGAAAACATGTCTTTCAAGTAAAATAATATTTTTCTAAATAAATATGCCACATGCTTAGAGATTCAATAAAATTCTTTTCTTAAAGAAAATAATTTTTCCTTAATTTTCCTCTCTAGTTTCTTCATCTTTCTTAATGTTTTTTCTACCAACCAAATTAACACCATCAAAATTGCTCATAAGTTTTCACACTTCTTATTTGTGGCCCCACTTGTTTGCATTGTCTTTGAAATTATTCATCACTATTATTTGGTGTCTGCAACATCAATATCATTAATAGCCTAGCTTGGTTTTGTAATTTAACACACCGAAATGAGGTTCTAACCTCCAAATAATTGATACAACGAAAGCCCAAGCCAACACGTAATTGTGATAATGCATGCCCATGTCATCGGGCATAGTATCCAGATTAATGTTACTGTATTAATAGTGCGGTACTGTACACTGAGACCTTAAGATCCCTGAACAATTTATTAATTTATTTTTCTTTTTTCTTTTTAATTTTAGTTTTTTTTTATTGATATTTATTATATAAAAATTTATAAATAATTAAATTTTAATTATCTATTACTATACATTCACGAACGCGTAAGGATGACAACAAATCGAGTATAGTACGAGAATATCAATACTCATACTTTGTCTGTACAATCAACGGGTACGAAAATTATTCATTTACCCATCCTTAATATATCATATCCACAATAATTCTATTTTCACATGAAAATTTTACCTCTATTAAAAAAATCAATATCCATCCAATCAATATATGGTGAAAATTATATCCTCACTCACACTAACGGATATTCTGTTTGTCTCTCCTCGCATGAATTTTTACAATCGCTATAAATACTCGACAAGAAATTATAAAAGCTGAACACAAATTTTAATATGTAACTCCGCCCTCGATACTAACACCAAAATAGTGTTTCCAGTCAAAGGTTAGGTCATTAAATTGATGATGTCTTAGTGGGTTCAGTTTAGTTTTTTTTTTTCCTTTTTTTTTCTGGGGGTTAAATCGTGGAGGCCATGTGCTAGCAAGGGAGAAAGTAAGTGAGTTTTTACTTTCTCCATTATCATCATGGTCATGGATGTCGAAGAGATGTCTTTAGCCTTTATGTTACTTTTTTTTTTTTTTTTTTCACTTTTTAGCTTTCCTTGTCTCTTGCCTAAACATTCATTTGTGTAAATGACATCTTAATTGCCTCGAACCTAGTTTTATTTAATTGGTCATTATAATTCAAATTTAAAAATATTAATGAGATTACAAAATGTCTTCTTAATTATATCAAGCAAAAAGTTAGAAAAATTTTCACAATTAAGATAAAAAAAATCAACTAATTTTCAAATCCATTACACGCAAACGATCAATTACATTGATATTTTCCCCCCTTAAAAGACAAGAAATGATGAACTAGAAAAGAAAATCATTAGCAATTACCGGCCTAATTTTTTTTTCAAATTAGTGGTTTCATAAACTGGCAGCTCATCTCTGTACCTTCCAATTCCAATCAAGTGATCAAGCTCAAAGAGATCAGAACTTGAATAACTCAGAGCATCGTGGTCGTCGTCGTCATGATCAACTGAAAAAGCTCTTGAAACAAATTCACTAATACCATTTTCTTTCTTCTTGAAAATGTGATCATGCACTTTTGTAAATGGCATTAAGCTGGGATCATCTTCATAAATACATTTATGGCCGCAAGGTCTAGAATCTTCATCAACGATGACACTAACAGGATAAAACCTAACAGACCTTTTAATGTCATTGTGGTTGTTGTTAGCTCTAGAAGAAGAAGAAGGTGTGTTGCTCAAACATGACCTTGAACAAGTAGATTTTGATTTACGATCAAATCTCACATCCTCCATAGCTTTAACAGTGCTGCATACATTTACTTTCTTTGCATTTCCTGAACTGAAAATGGAGTTCAAGAAACTAGTGAAGCGACCACCTGGTGAAATGGGCTGCTTCAGTTTCCTGAGTTTAGTCTTTGTAAAACCATCTTCGGGCTTTTTCTTTTGCTTTTGATTTTGCGATTGCTGCTGGTGGTGGTGGTGATTATTTTCTTGATTAACAATTCTCTTGTCAAATTGCATGCATTTCATTGATCGACCCAGCTTCGATCTTGTTGATTTCTGTTTATAGTAATTCCTGCAGAATGAGATAGAATCTGATGAAGATGAAGTAGTTGAATTTGAATATGAATCATTAGAATGTAAAGTAGAGATGAGGCTGCTCTGTTTTTCCATCCAGTTCTCGATCATGATGGCTCTTCGAAGATTAGCAGCAGAAGCTTCTTCTTCAGCACTGTAATTTCTCTGTTTCTTCATCAGGATTTTATCACACCCATTACTGTTATTTTTTGATTCATCAATGGAATGGCAAATGGCATCAAGAAGAGAAGAAGAAAAGGAAGGGGTTCTTCTCCTTTGATACATCTCTAGTTGCTGCGCTACTGTGTAAACAACTTAAAGATTAATTTATAATAGTGAATAATGAAAATTATTAACAAGAAAGGAGAGAATTAAATTTGAAACAACAAGACCAACATGAACATGGCGTTTTTAGTTTAATGGAGGAAAGAACTTTCGTGTCTGCTTAGAGAATGTCAAAAGCTGCAATAGACATGAATTTGAAGGCAACGTTATATCATGTGAAGAAGAAGAAGAAAATAATAGAGAGAGAGAAATATTAAAGAATATAAAATTTTCTATTAATGGACTGGCCTATGTGCTCGTGCTTGTGTTTGTGCTTGTGTACGGATTTGAATAAAAACATAGCATAAAGGAAAGGAAAGGAAAGGCCAAATGACACGCTTGGATTTTGATTTTGGAGTCTCGAAGGGAGAAAAAAAAAATAAGGCAAAGTAAGAAGAGAGGGTGATGGTGATGATGCATGCTGTACTTACAAAAAGTTACTTTAAAGCAGACTCCCGCGCGTGCGGCTTGATTATTGTTGCCAGGGTGGCAGACTGGCTGTATATGGCTTGGATTCTCCTCGTGTGGCAACCGAGTCGGTCGGTTTTTTATTAGATTCGAGCCCCGGATTGTTTTATTTTATGTAAAAACAATTTGTAATTTTTATTAGTTAAGGGAAAGAAAAAGAACCATAACCCAAAGTTAACTTGAAAGCATGTTCCGAAGGCCGGCCAAGGAATGGTAATGGGTCAAGTATAATATGAGAATTTTAATATTGAAATCTGGTCCGTTCTGATACGAAACTGAATACTCTTGGAGAAGATAAAACACGAATCAAGAATCCGTAGACCCCCAAAAAACCTGTCCTTGAAAATTCTTGGAGATAGCTTCAGATGAATTTTACCAGCAAGATAGACGCCACAAAGGATGCCAACCCTTGATAAGTCTTTGTTCAATCACTGAACTTTGGAAAAAAAAATTTAATCTTCAAAAGAAAGTTACTATTCACGCACAAAATGGTAGGTGCCTTCATTGAGAGTTGTTTTTCACTTTAAATAGTTACATGCTCAAACCTTAATAGAGCCAAAAGTCCAAAATAGTATTAAACTATTCATTACCAACTAAAATCTCATAACTCCTAATTTCTAGCGCATTTTGAAACCCACAAATAGATAAAATAAACTAACATAACTAATAAATAAAACGGACACCCACATTAGTTTTATACATGCCAATAAGTAATAGTATAATGGAAATAAGCCTAAATAACAGAAACTGATCCATGCTGCTCCTCGATGACCTGCGTCAAATGTATAACTCTTGAACCCTCTTCCTTGAAGCCCAATTGTTCTCGAACGTGCTTGTTCAATTCAGCTACACGACGTTGGGCTAGGCCTGCCATAACGTCTTTGATCTTCTGAGCTCTACGTCTTGTAATTGGTCCAACTGGTACATGAATTGGATTAATTGTTCTCTGGACCGAATTGATGAGTGGTAAATGTATCACTATTTCCCACTCATTTGACCTAATATTTTATATAGTTTCTTGAGTTTTGTGAACATTTTGATGTGTTTTGTGTTATTTTGTAGATAAATAAAGTTTCAGGACTCTCTGGAGGTGATTTAGGGCCAAAATAGTGAAAAACGGACAAAAGGGCATTTTCATAATTTTGCGCGTCGCGACGCCTAACGTGTGCCGATCCATGCTAACGTGCGCCGGGTCCACAAGTCAGAATCTGAGAAGTTTGACTTTGCTAATGTGCGCCGTGCCACATGTCACCCTCACAATCGATCTGCTAACGTGCGCTGTGCCACATGTCATCATCCTACGGTGCCGAAAATCGCCATCGCCATGTGTCGCCACGTGTCACTCCACGTGTCATCCACGTCAGCATCCACATCACCAGTTGACCGAGTTAACGAGCCACTTCAGTGCCACGTCATCGCCACGTCAGCTCAATCATTCAGCTCCCAGCCGCATTGCCACGTGTCACCTTATCACCTTATCCAGAATCCCACGTGTCGAGCTCTTCGCATGCCATGTCATCAATCACTCACGTCGCGACGCGGACACCCTATTGTCGCCTATAAATTCAGCTCAATTTCAGAATTCAAATCATGCCTTCCTTGAGTTTTGTAAGTACTTTAAGGATTGCATCTTGTGTGTTTAAGTTTTTGTAATTTAAATTAAGCATTTTTACTTTTAGTATTTTTAATTATGCACTTTTACTTTTTGTAATAAATTTTTTTTTCTTTTCTTTTTGTTCTTTTATGTTCAGTAGTTAATTTACTGTTGGGGTAAAGGTGAAGCTTTTTACTTTTATAATTTAGATTAATCTCCCTTAATTATAATATATAAACTATTTAAAACCTGACTTAATAAGGATACCGCTATATTGGTCGGTTGGTAATTATTTATAAATTGGTTTTAATCTGACTAAATTAGATACCGCCTGGTTGGTCGGTTGGTAATTAATTATTAATTTGACTTAATTAGGATACAGCCTATATGGCTGGTTGGTAATTATCACGCAGATTTATATATTATAATAAGGGAGATTTCTAAATTAGAAATAGTAAAGGTAGATTAATCTCACTTCAATTATAATATGGAAATTGTAATTTAATAATATTGATTAAAAGTTGATTCTGCCGTAATGGCTGGTTTTAATTATGTAACATAATGTGACACCGCCTATATGGCTGGTATTTAGGTGACAGATAATTACCGCCTATATAGCTGTTTATGGATAAATAATAACACCGCCTTTATGGCTGGTTCAACTTAATTGGATAATACTGGTAATTTCCATATTATAATAATTTGAGATTTCTAAAGGTGGATCCCCTATCCCCCAGCATTTTATTTTTATTCCAGGGAAATGATGAAACACAATATTAATAAGCTTAATAATTGATTTAATTTTATATTGGGTAATTCTTTAGTTTGTGTATTGAGTCTTACACTTAATGCTTCTTGTTGTCTGATCACCAATAAGATTGATGTGGTAAACTTAAAATGAACTTGACAAATGGATTTTAGGTTTCAGCCTTAGATTCAATAGCCCATGATCTTCCTTGAGGATATATAACCCTTTAATAGATTTCTTTACAGGATAGACATATACCTGTCGGGCGGGGGTAGCCATAATTGGAACTTAATCTTAATGAATCCAGGTAATTTGGTTGACATAGACATATGGTTCAATTGGGTTATACTGGGTATTTGCATCTGACCATCGACAGAGGCTTTTGCATATTTTCATGTTCCAGGTTAGCAAACTGATTTATTACACATATATAAGAAAATCAATTCATCTTTATAATAATATTGTGTGGAGTCACAACCCTAGATCTTTCAGTCTTTTTTTTATTTTCCTTAGTATTTTCTTTTGTGTCTTTAAGTATTTTATTTATCAAATCCACATTGGCAATCATTATATTCTCCCTATAATTAGATACATGTAAATAAATAGTATTGTTGACGGTGATTTTGATCTTCGGGTAATATGGGAATATCACCTCCGAGGTAATCCTCCTTCAACGGTGAATTTGTTTGGTTTATGGGGGACCAAAAGCAAATTTAGCGGGAGACGGGAAAACACACCAATCGACAAAGAGATTTAACGTGGTTCGGTGGATTTTGGGATCCGACCTACGTCCACGGACAAGAACAGGGTGGTACTTTTTATTACTCAAATACACTCCTCGGGTCTTTCCTTTGCTTTTACAAATCGGAACTTGATGATTCTAATCCCTCACTCTTGTGATGATTTTTAGATGATGCCTTCAACTTGTCCTTCTACACTCACTCTACCCTTCTATTTATAATGGTGAAGAAATCAGATTCCTATTTGTACAAGAATTCCCAATTTGGAGATGGTCTCCTTTTCCTATCAGGATTCCTAGTCAAAACTATTCCCTTTTCCCATAAGGATTCCTAATCAAAACTACATTTACTTCCTTTATCCTATTAGGATATTAAGTTATTACTTTACCCCATTAAAGTAGGACAACTTATCCCTTTTCCGCAAGGATAGGATGCTTTATCTTCCTGAGCACACCTCGTCATGTGCTCGGTCTTCATGAGGTCGGTCATGATAGCCATTTGAACTGAGAATGCTGTTGTCGATCTGATAATGATCGGTCATCCGATCTCAAGTGCTCGGCCATTTAGTATAAAGTGCTCGGCCTCTTACCGTCAAGTTGTCGAGTCGGCTTTAACGGTCTCGATCAATGGAGTTACCCCTTTTACCCCTGTCGTGTTGTTTAAATAACATAGTGCCCGAAAAACACCATCACATCTGTCCCCTAGTTCTCGGTAACAACGAGTTTGTGAGTTGATGCCGGGAACTATAAAAAAAGATGGTGTGCTGATCGCCTTGCTGGCGGTCGCTCCAGAAATCACCGAGAAATTGTCTTTGCCATCAACTAAGTCTTCTGTTTCTATCTTCATATCCTCGGTTTATTGGAGATGCTGACTCTATTCAGAATGATTCTCCACCTCAAAGCAAATTGCTTACTTGGGTCGTTCCATCAGGAGATGAAGTTCCTCTTGTTGTCCAAACTAAAAATGACTCCTCCTCTGTAATATCTATACCAGAGATTTGGGGGTCCTGACCCCTGACTGATCCAATCTCGATTGTGAGGAGAAAATTTTGCCTCTGAGCTAACGATGATGTGCTCGGTGGCATGTGATCCTGTCTCGAGCTGTG
The DNA here is from genome assembly GCA_019454045.1 of Zanthoxylum bungeanum. Taxonomy (NCBI): domain Eukaryota; kingdom Viridiplantae; phylum Streptophyta; class Magnoliopsida; order Sapindales; family Rutaceae; genus Zanthoxylum; species Zanthoxylum bungeanum. The sequence continues at coordinate 171,896 of SKCR01026270.1, read as the reverse complement.
AGAGATGCTCGGGCCTGGGGGAACGTTACGTCCCCAGTCCGAAGGACTGACTCGGTGGGACGCAACCCGACCCCGAGCTGAGAACGACACTTGGACCTGAGGGAATGTTACGTCCCCAGTCCGAAGGGCTGACTCGGTGGGACGTACCCCGACCCCGAGCTGTGAAAGGCACTTGGACCTGAGGGAATGTTACGTCCCCAGTCCGAATGGCTGACTCGTGGGACGTACCCCGACCCCGAGCTGTGAAAGGCACTTGGACCTGAGGGAATGTTACGTCCCCAGTCCGAAGGGCTGACTCGGTGGGACGTACCCTGACCCCGAGCTGAGAAAGGCACTTGGATCTGGGGGAATGTTACGTCCCCAGTCCGAAGGACTGACTCGGTGGGACGCAACCCGACCCCGAGTTGAGAACGACACTTGGATCTGAGGGAATGTTACGTCCCCAGTCCGAAGGGCTGACTCGGTGGGACGTACCTCGACCCCGAGCTGTGAAAGGCATTTGGACCTGAGGGAATGTTACGTCCCCAGTCCGAAGGGCTGACTCGGTGGGACGTACCCCGACCCCGAGCTGTGAAAGGCACTTGGACCTGAGGGAATGTTACATCCCCAGTCCGAAGGGCTGACTCGGTGGGACGTACCTCGACCCCGAGCTGTGAAAGACACTTGGACCTGAGGGAATGTTACGTCCCCAGTCCGAGGGCTGACTCGGTGGGACGTAACCCGACCCCGAGCTGAAAGAGGTACTTGGCTCTGGGGGAATGTCACGTCCCCAGTCCAAAGACAGACTCGGTGGGACATAACCCGACCACGAGCTGAAAGAAAGACTTGGCTCTGGGGGAATGTTACATCCCCAATCCAAAGAAGCCGAATCGGTGGAACGTAACCCGACCCCGAGCTAAAAGAAAGACTTGGCTCTGGGGGAATGTTACATCCCTAGTGCAAAGAAGCCGACTCGGTGGGACGTAACCCGACCCCGAGCTGAATAAACCATAAGGCCTCGACGGAACGAAATCCAGCCCCGAGCGAATAACCAAGCGGCCTCGACGGAATGAAATCCAGCCCCGAGCCGAAAAGAGACATCGGTCTCGGCGGTACAAGAGCAGACCCGAGCCGGAAAGAAACATCGCTCTCGGCGGTACAAGAGCAGACCCGAGCCGGAAAGAAACATCGGTCTCGGCGGTACAAGAGCAGACCCGAGCCGGAAAGAAACATCGATCTCGACGGTACAAGAGCAGAGCCGAGCCGGAAAGAGACATCGGTCTCGGCGGTACAAGAGCAGACCCGAGCCGGAAAGAAACATCGGTCTCGGCGGTACAAGAGCAGACCCGAGCTGGAAAGAAACATCGGTCTCGGCGGTACAAGAGCAGACCCGAGCCGGAAGAAACATCAGTCTCGGCGGTACAAGAGCAGACCCGAGCCGGAAAGAGACATCGGTCTCGGCGGTACAAGAGCAGACCCGAGCCGGAAGGAAATATCGGTCTCGGCAGTATAAGAGCAGACCCGAGCCGGTAAACAAATATCAAAACCATTGTGTGAGCCATAACAAACAAGCATAATCAAATGTCAACCTAAGTCAGAAGAGGTTTTACTTACGTTTTGGGATCCGTTGCCTTTCTTGCAACTCTACAAGGGTCACTACAAGCAAGGATCTTCTTAATACATCATTTCTGCATCTCAGCATTCCACGCATCCGACCGGATGACTTCCGCTATCAACTTGGTCGACCTCAAAAACCGAATGGTCTATGTATACACTGAGATAGCCTTCTTTCACCAAGTCTTCCACCTGCTCCCGCAAGTCTCTGCATCCATTCGTGGCATGTCCTCTTACGTTATGGTAGATACAGTATGCCCTACTATTTCCCTCCTCAATCGGGAACCTCCTCAAATTAGGCTCGGCCAACAGACCTTTATCCTGGATTTCCCGAACTATCTGGCGAAATCCCTGACGATCGGTGATTTCCATCTTCTGTCAATCGTCTTACTACGCGAGCTGCTTTTTGTTGAGTCCCCACAGACGGCGCCAACTGTTGACGGCGGATTTTGATCTTCGGGTAATATGGGAATATCACCTCCGAGGTAATCCTCCTTCAACGGTGAATTTGTTTGGTTTATGGGGGACCAAAAGCAAATTTAGCGGGAGACGGGAAAACACACCAATCGACAAAGAGATTTAACGTGGTTCGGTGGATTTTGGGATCCGACCTACGTCCACGGACAAGAACAGGGTGGTACTTTTTATTACTCAAATACACTCCTCGGGTCTTTCCTTTGCTTTTACAAATCGGAACTTGATGATTCTAATCTCTCACTCTTGTGATGATTTTTAGATGATGCCTTCAACTTGTCCTTCTACACTCACTCTACCCTCCTATTTATAATGGTGAAGAAATCAGATTCCTATTTGTACAAGAATTCCCAATTTGGAGATGGTCTCCTTTTCCTATCAGGATTCCTAGTCAAAACTATTCCCTTTTCCCATAAGGATTCCTAATCAAAACTACATTTACTTCCTTTATCCTATTAGGATATTAAGTTATTACTTTACCCCATTAAAGTAGGACAACTTATCCCTTTTCCGCAAGGATAGGATGCTTTATCTTCCTGAACACGCCTCGTCATGTGCTCGGTCTTCATGAGGTCGGTCATGATAGCCATTTGAACTGAGAATGCTGCTGTCGATCTGATAATGATCGGTCATCCGATCTCAAGTGCTCGGCCATTTAGTATAAAGTGCTCGGCCTCTTACCGTCAAGTTGTCGGGTCGGCTTTAACGGTCTCGATCAATGGAGTTACCCCTTTTACCCCTGTCGTGTTGTTTAAATAACATAGTGCCCGAAAAACACCATCAACATGTATCAATAATTAATAACAATAGTAGGAATTAAGTCCTTGTGGGATCGATATTTTTATACTACTTGAATGATACATGCGCTTGCGTTATACGCGTGTGTTTACGCCAGTCACGAATCAAGTGCTGCTAGGATCACATCACGTTCAATTGAAAAAATACGAAAATTTCAAGTCCCGACTCGAATGTGTTTGGCTATTCATATAGAGATTTTAAGTTTATTATTATGGAGATATCAATACTCATACAGTCCAATCAACTAGTATATAAAATTTTATATATACGCAACTCTAACATATCTGTAGACACGACCACAGAGGTGGGTGACGCTGTCCTGGATCGCGGCCCGGTCAGGAGTACGGAGTAGCCCGCGGGGGACTAAACCGGAGAAATAAATGGAGTCGCCACCCAGTGTGAACTGGGAAATGATTTAAGGCTGCGCTCACCCCTCGCAAGGGAAGACCTCAAATCGTTGGGTTCGGAATGGTCTCTTACTTATGCCAATTGTAATGAAAGGATTTATGCAATAGTATAACCAAGTCTTATGCAACACATGCAAGATAATTCAACAGACATACAAGTTTGCACACCCATAAACATAAATAAAAATGAAGGCAAATGCAAAATTCCATAAACGTATTAAACAATGAAGCGCGATAATATAACTAGTAATAACTGTAAAAGCATTAATAATAAAAGCGGATAATTAAATACGTAATGCGAAAAAAATAACTAAAGAGACAAGCATGCATAAAATGTGATAAAAGAACTTGTACAGTGTGTGCGCGTTCGAGTGGCGTTTGAGAACGCGTTCGAACGGAGTGAGGTAGAATGCACGCCTTCGTATAGCATTCGGAAACGCGTTTGAACGGAATATGGTATAATGCTTGGTAAAATAGAATACATGCGCGTTCAAGTAGCGTTCAGAAACGCGTTCGAACGAAAAGGAGACAGAATATTCGCGTTCGTATAGCATTTGATAACGCGTTCGAACGAGGTTACCAAAGTGGTATTTAAAATGACGTAAACGTGTGTGTGAGTACTTCTCAAGCGGTACGTGGAGTTGTATCCCAAGTAAAGACCGTACTACCGTCCATTCAGATTCGGTTATGAAATTTATGTATGGGTTTCCATCTGATATACCACAAGAGGCAACACTCAAGCATTGATGCAACATGAATGCAAAGTGAAGAATGAAAACATAACAACCAAGAAAGGTAAATAACAAGACAATAAAAAAGATGCGACCAAGGCCAACATCTATATGGGACTTCGTATGCCCGACTGAACGTATTTCACATTCAATCAAGCATACTTCGTCCGGCGCGGCAAAACATATGGTAAAGGTAGCCTTTTAGCCTTTCCCTCAAATGGATGACCTTTAAGATATATGATTAGCCCATGCGCATTAAGTAACAAAGCATGAATAAGCAAAGTAATGATATGCAAAAGGTAAATACAGAATAATGATAAAGGGGGCACGGAAAAATGTCGTGGTAAAGGTAGCCTTTAGGCATTTCCCTCGAATAGAGGACCTTTAATCCAACATAGTTAGCCCATGCGCTCTAGATTAACAATGCATAAATAAATAACATGCAGAAAGTAAATAACAGAATAATGAAAGAGATGTGACCAAGACCAACATCTATATGGGTACTCTTATGCCCGATTGAACGTATTTCTCATTCAATCGAGTATACTTCGTCCGGCGCGGTAAAACATCGTGGTAAAGGTAGCCTTTTGGCTTTTCCCTCAAATGGAGGACCTTTAATCCAACGTGATTAGCCAATGCGCACTAGATTAACAATGCATAAATAAATAACATGCGGAAAGTAAATAACGGAATGATAAAAGAGATGCGACCAAGGCGACATCTATATGGGACCTCATATGCCCCATTGAACGTATTTCTCATTCAATCGAGTATACTTCGTTCGACCCGGCCAAACATCATGGTAAGGGTAGCCTTTTAGCTTTTCCCTCAAATGGAGGACCTTTAATCCAACGTGATTAGTGTTAGACAATTATGACCCATAGCGTCACTATTTGTAAAAGACATTGTGGTTTTTGAACAAATTAATTATGTAGCAATGAAATTGCATTTTATCATTTTGTAATTTGATTACTTAATATATATAAATGATAAAAGTCCCTATGATTAGTTCCGGATTATAAGATATGAGACAATATCAATCCATAAAGGTTTAATCATTAAATATCCCTTGTACGTGTTATGGAAGCGTAACGACATAGTTCTCATATATTTAAGTATTGGATACTTATGCAAGTGTGATAGGAGGTTGTGTTTACTGATGGTACGAAAATAGCTTCGCTATGGATAGACCCCGCGGAATCCCATTGGTAATATGACTATGTGTCTATAGGAATCCGCATCAGGGTAGATGTATTTGGTCTTAACCTGAGACTTGCATCGCTAGTACTTGCGACAATCAATACGCTTTGGTTTTGGTCGCCCAAGACTTTTAACAGGTTCTGTGTACTCCTCTTCTGGGTTTATTGAGAATCGTAGTGTATTGGGTGTGATGTCAAGATGGAAGTATCACTTCAGTCATATGGAGATGATGATCACGCATGGATAGATAACTGGTACTCTAAATGGTTGAAACCATCGGGATAATATGACATGGTCATGATTATCCGATTAAGGAGACTAGTTGCTTGTAATCCGATATATGATTCGTACGGGGCAGACACTATTCCAGCCCCAGGCCTTGCATGTGACATCTGATACTAGATCGCAATACACAATACTACGTATACTACGCCTGATATAGATTATATATTCCATTAAGAATATTTCTGGAGAATTGGGTAGGCATGTTGCTTTGCTAGATGCCAACCATGTCTCGTAAATCGGTGGTACGTACGTGTTCGGATAGTCCGAAGACCGTATTTAATGCCAACATATCCAGGGATCTCTTGGGTCGCTTCCCGAAGATTCACCGATGACGTATGATTCGAGCATAATAAATCTGTGATTAATTACGGAGAGATTTTATCTAGTATAAAATACTATTTGAAGAGAGAGAGAACGATTAATTTGGAATTAATCGATAAAATAATATATTCGATATATTAAACGAAATTAGATTTCAATGCGGAATTAAAATTGGATTTTAATTCGGGCAAACGAATTAATTTAGAATTAATTCGCTAGCGACGTGAATAGTAATTTTGCTAGGCATAATTATTTAATTAAATTTGATTTAATATCGTTGCAACGAAAAGTTCATTAATTCGGAATTAGCGATCCCGAACCCGGGATGTGTCGCGGGCCCACTCGAATTTTGAATCAAGTAGGGCCCACATGTCACATCAGTTGTCACATCACTTGTCATTTTAGTTACTTTTGGTGATGGGTTTTGGTGAGAATGATGATGACTTGCCTTACACACTTCCTAAACTTGATGGCTTGATTGACTAATACCAGATGTTTGGTATATGATTATTAGATTTTTGAAATCAAAAACCAAGTCAACACAACTCATTCCCTCTCTCTCCCTCTCGATTTTTTTGAAGAAAAACACTATCTTCATTTTCTTGCTATTGACCGAAACTAGGAGCAAGAAAAGTTAGAAGTTTTGTTGCAAAATTTATAAGTTGCTAGCACATCAAAGGATCATTCAAAGGTGATAGGGAAACCATCCCAAAAGCTTGGAATCAAGATCAAAGGTTTGGAGCTTGTAGATCAACATTCAAAGACCACATTGGCCGAATTCTTGGAGGAATTTTTTTTTCAATTTGACGCATCCTAAAACCGCTCATTGTAAGTATGATTTCGCCATACTTCTTTATGTATTCACATGTTTTATGCTTAAATCGATCTTGGGAATATAATAGAAAACCAACAATGGTATTAGAGCCTAATTTGAGCATGAAAAATTTTAGGGTAAAATTTGGGTAAAATTGATTTGAGCATGATTTGATAAAATTGATTGATTGAGTATGCTTGAATGATGATAACTTGGAGTTATGCATGATCAATTTGAAGAAAATTCAATTGGATTAATTTTCCCTAATTTATGTATGTTGGCCGAATGCAACATTTACCCTAAAGTCATGGTATTTTTTGTTATTTTGATCATTGGATGAGTTTAAAGACTTGGGAAATGATGATTTGAGATTCAATCGGATTGAAAATGAAATCGGACAAAAAATCCTATGAATGCCGTGAGCTATGGAGCATGAAATAAGTTGATTTTTTTGTTTCAAAATGTTGGACATGAGTTGAACAAATTAATACATGATTAATTGATCAAATTAGTATTTTGGAAATGTTGATTTAGATAATTAATTGATGTAATAAACTTTAATTAATTGAATTTTGAAATTTGGAAAATAAGAATTTAATTAATTGGGCTTGGTTTAGAATTGGGCTTTATATGTTGTATTTGGGCCTTATGGACTTGGTTGGGCCAAGTAGGTTTGGGTCAATTGGATGTTGGACAATTATGACCCATAGCGTCATTATTTGTACAGATCATGGTGTTGTTGTACAAATTAACTATGTGACAAAGGAGATTGCACTCTTATCATTTGTGATTAGATCACCAAGATATATAAATGATAGGAGGTCCTTATGATTTGTTCCTGGATTGAGAATGATATAAGACAGTATCAGTCCACGAAGGATAAATCATTAAATATCCCTAGTCAGAGTATTACCGAGATTGGACATCGATAATGTGTAAAAGACTAGTATAACACTTGTACGCGTTGTGAGGGCATAACATAATAGTTCTCATATATTTGGGTATAGGATACTCATACAAGTGTAATAGGAGGTTGTGTTTTACCGATGGTACGGGAAACAGCTTCGCTCTGGATAGACCCCCTCAAAATTCTATTGGTAGTATGACTATGTGTCTATGTAAGTCCGAAATCAGGGTAGGTGTATTTGGTCTTAACCTGAGACTTGCACCGCTAATACTTGCGACAATCAATATACTTTGGTTTTGGTCGTCCAGGGCTTTAACCGGTTCTGTGTACGCCTCTGCTGGGTATATTGAGAATCGTAGTGTGTTGGGAGTGATGTCAAGATGAAAGTATCACTCCAGTCATATGGAGATGATGATCGCGTAGGGATACAGAACTGGTTCTCTAAAGGGTTGCAACCATCGGGATAATATGACTTGGTCATGATTATCCGATAATAAATAGACTAGTTGCTCGTAATCCGATATATGCTTCGTACGGGGCAGACATTGTACCAGCCCCAGGCCTTGCATGTGATCATCCGATACTGGATCGAAATACGTAATACTACGTATACTACGCATGATATAGATCCTTATATTCCTGTAAGGATATTTCTGGAGAATTGGGTAGGCATGACGCTTTGCTAGAAGCCAACATTGTCTTGTAAATCGGTACAAACGTAGTACGAGGTACTTACATTTTTGGATTGTCCGACGACCGAATTTACTGCCAACATATCCCGGGATCTCATGGGTCGCTTCCCGAAGATTCACCGATGACGTATGACTCACACTTTAATTAATCTGGGATTAATTAGATGAGAGAGAAAATTAATCTGGGATTAATTGCGGAGATATTTTATCTGGGATAAAATATCATTTAAAGAGAGATAACGATTAATTTGGAATTAATCGATAAAATAATATATTCGATATATTATACGAAATTGGATTTCGACGCGGAATTAAAATTAGATTTTAGTTGTTAATTTAGAATTAATTCGTTAGCAACGTGAATAGTGATTTCGCTAGGCATAATCATTTAATTACGTCGCAACGGAAAATTCGTTAATTTGGAATTTGTGAACCCGAGCCCGAGATTATTTGCGAGCGCATTCGTATTTCGAATTCGAGTGCGGCACACAAGTCAAATCAAGTGTCAAATCATTAGTCGCATCAAGCGTCAAATCATTAGTCACTTTGAGTGATGTGGCAACTTGTCACTTGATTTGATTGATTGATAGATTGATGGTAGTAGTTGGCAAGCATTTAAGGCTTGACTTTTTGAAAATCAAAAAGTGGTATATGTTAATTGATTTTTAGAAAATCAATTATCTAATACACAACTCAATCTCTCTCTTCCATCATCTTTTTCACACGCCCATTTGGTCATTTTTCTTCTGTTTTTTACTGGGCAAAACTGACAGTGAAGGAAGCAAAGTGTGGTGATTTTGTGGCAAAATCATCAAGAGCTAGCACTCCGAGAGACATACGAAGGGGATAGGGAAGTCCACCCATGAGCATGGAAGTTTTTCACAAAGCTTGGAGCTTGGAGGAGGAGCAAAATGCCGAATTTGAGGACTGCATTTTCAGCCACTACCGAGCTTGGAGGGAGGCAGAAAATAAAGTTTTTTGTCTACCGTGTCGCTCAACCGCTCGATGTAAGTATTCTGCAACTTCCTCGATGTATTCGTACGTTGTTTTTATGCTTGTTATTCGATCCTTGGGACTGTAGAAACTCCAACAATGGTATCAGAGCGGAGTAAAAGCATGAAATTTGATTTAGGGTTAAAATTTGGGTAAAATGATTTTGAGCATGATTTAATGAAATTGGATGATTGAGTATGCTTAAATGTGTTTTAATTGAAGATTGATTGGATCAATTTCAAGAAAATAGGTTTGGAACAATTTTCCCCAATTTTTCATGGCTTGGCCGAGAGATGATGAACCCTAAATTGTCTTGGAATTTTATTTTTTGATTCATTGGATGACTTGAAAACAATTGGGAATGTTGATTTAATGTTGGATTTGATTTAATTGGATTGAATTAAAATTGGGCAAAAAATTAACCCTATTGCCGAGAGCATTATAGCATGATATGGGTTTGATTTTTGTTAAATTGTGTTGGACATGATTTAATGTTGATAAGCATGATTAATTAGGCTAATTTGGTGTTTTGGAAATATTGATTTGGATAATTAATTATGATATACACTTTATATAATTAAATTGTGAAATTGGATTTTTGTAATTTAATTATATTGGGCTAATTTTGGAAATTGGGCTTGAATGTTGTAAATGGGCTTATTGGGCTTGGTTGTACCAAGTTGGGTTTAGGCTAAGTTGGTTGGATCCAATTGGGCCCAAAACCGTTTCCATAAAGCCCAAATGCGACTAATGGACCTTAATTATTTTAATTGGGCCTAATGGGCCTAAATTGATTTATGGGCTTATGGGGTTATTCCTTGATTGGGTTTTGGTTATTGGGTTTGACCCAAGTTGACCAAAAGTCCACGCCTTAAGAAATTAATTAAAAGCCCATTGGACTTTAATTAAATAAACGTTGGATGTTAATCGGGCTTTGAGACCCGTAACGATTAAATTTGGAATTTATGTCGTAAAAGGTTTATTAATAAAGTGTAGTATTTAATTTGGAATTAAATAGCGAATTAATATTAAATACAGATTGAATTGGATTTAATTATGTAGTTTAATTTAATTCGAGAATTCGTACTTTAAGTACTTATTCGCAAAATGAGTTTAACTCGTGCAAAATCAAATCGTTGTTTGAACATTGGATGGTCATTAATTATCAGATTAATTAATTTGATTAGATTGATTGATAACATGCTTGTGTGAATACATGGTTGCGATGCATGAATAATATATATCGGATGGATATTAGATGGGTGGGGCAATTTTAGAAATTGTTGTAATAAATTTGGAATTTATTAATTGGACCTGCGTGTCCAGCCTTATTACCTCCTTACTCTTTGTATTCTCTTCTCACCTATTCCCCTCAATGTAAATGAGGTTTCTTTAGAAGTGTAGTGTAACGGGTAGAAGCAAATACTTGTGCTAGCGGGAGAGAGGAAAAGGAGAGATTTGATCTAGGATCAATGTGTAAAGTATCCATCCGCATATCATTATTATTTATTTATACGCGCTTTATTATGTGTTTAGAATGCATGTTTAAGGGTGTATGATGATGAGACCTTAACAAAGATAATAAATTGGTTGCCAATTTGCACTCGAAAAACCCTCGCAAAATATTAAGCGTTTTTCCTTCCATTGACTGATTCTTACTCAAGATCCAAGACTGGCATTGGCTTGTTGGCCAAAGTCAAGGTCTTTGTCCATCGAAGATGTGTTTGAATCACGAAAGCTTTGTTCCATATTGGTGTCTTGTCCAAGTTGTGGTTTGTTGGCCAAAGTCAAGACCACTTCTTGTCCATCGACATTGATTACGAAGCTTTCCATGGTCAATGGGTTCTGCTTAACTGGGATCACTAAGTTTGTTGTGCCAAAGCCAGGGCTTAGTTGATTCAGAGGAAAAATGTTAGGCAATATATTGGATATATTGGCATATATATGATATATGTTTCGGACTTGGATGTCCCCCTACTGGATCTAGGAATTGGATTGGATCCAATTGATCTTAGATATCTACCTAGTTAATTATCATACAATTTGTTAGCCAAAGTCAAGATTGTGTGATATTTAACGGGATCCTAGCCCACTAGGAAACACAGTTTCCCGAGTACTCGACAGAGGGTTAGAGGCTCGCCGAAAAATAGTGGGAGGCAAGTATTAAATTTTCAATATTTGTTTAATTACTTGCCATACGCGCTCAATCAAATATCATTCGTCAAATAAATTAAATGTTAGTTGGACTAATATTTAAAACGTTGTTTTAATAAACAGTTGGACTGTATTCAAACAATTCATTTATAGTTGATTAAATAGCTGGACTATTATAATCATTATAATAAATAGTACCGAAAGTCGTTGATTAAATACTTGGACTATTAGAATCAAGATGTAATTGAAATATTGACATTTAAAACATAATCCTAGGGAAAATGTATTTAAATGGTTTAATTTTCAAATTGGGAATAAATTTCAGGATGGTCCTGGAAACTAATAAGTTACTTTATTTGATAAAATAACATATTAGGCCTAAGCCCGGAGTTAAGCAAATAGTAGAGCATAATCTTTGGAAGATTTATGTGATGATAACTTTAGTGCTTAATCCATTAAGCTTGTGGCAATAGACTCCTTAATTTCTTAATCAGAACTAAGGATTAGATTCTTAAAGTGTGATAAAGAAATTGAAGGATCTTCATAGATCTATTTAGATCTTAGAAGTATTAATTGCAATAGTAAACTCTTGGAGAGTTAATGACTATTCTCAAGGAGATAAAGTCAAACTTTGCAATAAGGGGAGTAGCGCAAGGCGCACCTTACTTCGATATTCTAGAAGGCCAAGGCTTGGCCAAAAGCTTCTGGAGTATTGATAAGGGCAAAGGCAAAATCATTATAATCTTCTAGGAAGATAATGGACATATCCCAAAATGTCTGCCAAAATGTGACCAACGGGATCGCAGAAGCGTGACTGCCGTTTGGACAAGGCAGACATGAAGGAATTGAAGACGAGCAAGACTCTGACTTCAAATATGTTTGTCATAAATATGTTCACTACTAGTATTAAAATTGGATTTTAGATACTTAGTGTCATACATAAATATATATTGATGTTCAGAATCTGCTATGAGCAGGATACTGGCTTCAATAGAGATTAATCTGCGAATCGGAAACGGGACGAAAGTCGCTGTTTTAACCATAGATACCTAATTTAGGAACTACCCTTCGGGTTTGTACCTAAATTTGGAAACTGTTATAATGTAATTAGTTTGACTAGAAACATTATCTCTACATCAGTGTTTAACCCGCTGCGGGTGAACCTTTATATTCTAGAACACTAAAGTGTTTTATTATATAAAGATGATATTGAGATAAACACATTAGATGTGAATAACATTATTTATATTCTGAATATAAATAAAATCTCAAACATATAACATGACAAACAAATAGCTCAAACTGATTTGATCAGATGAAACATATTGTGGCATTGATGTCTGTGACACAATTAAACAAGAGTCGTATATCCGCACTTTTGAAGAGTGGATACTAGGACAAGTTTGATTCTATTCAAATAAAGTCTACGAATCTAATTTATTGGGCAAAGTGCCTAAAACACTTCTTACTCGGTAAAAGTGCGAGTGCCACCAATCTATTAGCCCTAGTTCATAGTGAAGCAAGTGGGCCCATGTCTAGCTAGGCTAGAGGTGGATATGAATATTTCGTGACCTTTACGGATGTGGCATCGCGTTATGGTTATGTGTTTCTTTTGAAACACTAATCGGAAACTTTTAGAGTTTCGACACGAAATAGACAAACAGATCGGCTAAAGTATTAAATCGTCACGGTAATATCGCAATGGAAAATACTTAAGCAATAAGTTTATAATATACTTGAAAGAGTATAGTATTCTTTCAAAGAGGACTCCTCCTAGAACACGTCATTCTGACGGTGTGTCCGAACCGAGAAATCGAATTTTGTTGGACATGATAAGGTTAATCATGAGTCGCTCTGAGCTACCATTTCCTTCAAAGGATAAGCATTAACAGTACAATACTTATTTTGAATAAGGTTCCATAAAATCTGTTTGACAGATTTCATATTAGATATGAACGGGAAAGAAACCGGGTTTCTCAATCCTGATAATTTGGGAATGCTGGGCATACGTTTGGATGATACCAAACTAGAACCCAAATTGGATAAGTGCCAATTGTAGGTTATCCTAGGGATACCATAAGTATAGTACTTATACAACTCACATGAGAACAATGTAATTGTTGCTCACCATGCAGTTTTCCTAAGAGGAATACTGATATGCAGTGGTAAGTGGGAGGATAGTAAAACTCGATGAAAATCAGAGTAATACTATTCAAGGCACCGATTCCTAATGGAACACAAATAGTTCATCAAGGATGTAACTATACCATAATCTTCGAATACACAAGAACCACGTAAGTCGGAGAGAGTCAGAAAATAACCTGGGGTATGGGTTTCTGATCTCACCTCATAAAAATGTTTATCTTATTGAGGAATACCAACTGACTACGTATGAGGTAGTGATACAAGGTATCGACTCCCTATTATGGCAAAGTGCCATCACATCCGAAATGGATTTCATGTATACCAACTATGTTTAGATACTAGTTGTTGTACCGCAAGGCATTGTGCCTATTGGTGCATATTAGTCTTCAAGGAGGACATACATGGAAGGCAACATACCAACGTACTAAGTTAGGCTTGTAGCGAAAAGGTATTGTTATCAATATTGTGTAGATTACGACGAAACCTTTTACCTGTTGCCTCTGTAAATCCATTTGGATAATGCTTGCTAATGCTGCATGTTTCATTTATGAAATATGGTAGCTAAATGCCAAAACCGCTTTCCTTAACAGAAACCATTTGGAGGATGTTTACAATATCATGACGGTTTTGTCGTACCAAAACTAGCAAACAAGGTTTGCAGGTTATTCGATCCATGTTTGGATTGAAGCAAGCATAGGTTCTTGGAATTATCGTTTTGATGTAATCATAATAGTTTTTGATTTAATTCAAAACAAAAATGATTCTTGTGTATATAAGAAGGTTAGTGGGAGCGCACTGACAGTGGCTGTCCTATAAATAATGATGACATGTCATTTCTTGGAAATGATATTCCTAATATATAATCGGCGAAAGCTTGGCTTTCGAGAAAATTCTCCGTAGAATTCTTGGGAGAAACAACCTTTATTCTAGGAATAAAGATCTACTGGGATAGATTTAAATTTGTTAACACTCTCCGAGAACTCGTACATTTAAAAATGTATGCGACCTGGTGTCTCATACACTTTGAGCATATGAATTCACAAACAGGCAAATCCAAGTGATAGTCACTGTATTGATGTGAAGAACATCCGTTAGTATCTTAGAGAACTAAGGATGATGTCTTAAACTATGGAGAATGAGAACTTGAAGTGACTGGGATCACTACTGCAAGTTTCCTAAACCAATAAAATGACTATAAGTCGCAAACGGTACTTTACAGTTTGAATAACGGAACAGTGAGCTGGAAATCTTCCAAGCAAGATACTGTTACTGAATAAACAACAAATGCGGGTTATTGCTGTAGCTGAGGCAACAATAGAAGCTTTATGGGTCGACAATAAATCTAATTAGATTAGATATAGTTCTGTTAGCAGCTGAGCTAGGCTTCAGCACAGGCTAAAGAATTAATGGTCTCATCAACGATCCAGATACATACTTTGATATTCATCTGATTCGTTCGGATCATAGATTGTGGCAATGTGATGATCGAATAAATCGCATCAGATGATAATCATGCAAATCCGCTGACGAAAGCCTTTTCTCAGCAGTTTGAGCCAATCGTACATAGTTTGGGTGTCAGACATTCGAGTGACTAGCAATAGCCCAAGTGGGAGATTGTTGGACAATTATGACCCATAGTGTCACTATTTGTACAGATCATGGTGTTGTTGTACAAATTAACTATGTGACAAATGAGATTGTACTTTTATCATTTGTGATTAGATCACCAAGATATATAAATGATAGGAGGTCCTTATGATTTGTTCCTGGATTGAGAATGATATGAGACAGTATCGGTCCATGAAGGATAAATCATTAAATATCCATAGTCATAGTATTATCGAGATTGGACATCGATAATGTGTAAAAGACTAGTATAACACTTGTGCGCGTTGTGAGGGCATAACATAATAGTTCTCATATATTTGGGTATAGGATACTCATACAAGTGTAATAGGAGGTTGTGTTTTACCGATGGTACGGGAAACAGCTTCGCTCTAGATAGACCCCCTCAAAATTCCATTGGTAGTATGACTATGTGTCTATGGAAGTCCGAAATCAGGGTAGATGTATTTGGTCTTAACCTGAGACTTGCACCGCTAATGCTTGCGACAATCAATATACTTTGGTTTTGGTCGTCCAGGGCTTTAACCGGTTCTGTGTACGCCTCTGCTGGGTATATTGAGAATCGTAGTGTGTTGGGTGTGATGTCAAGACGAAAGTATCACTCCAGTCATATGGAGATGATGATCGTGTAGGGATACAGAACTGGTTCTCTAAAGGGTTGCAACCATCGAGATAATATGACTTGGTCATGATTATCCGATAATAAAGAGACTAGTTGCTCGTAATCCGATATATGCTTCGTACGAGGCAGACATTGTACCAGCCCCAGGCCTTGCATGTGATCATTCGATACTGGATCGAAATACGCAATACTACGTATACTACGCCTGATACAGATCCTTATATTCCTGTAAGGATATTTCTGGAGAATTGGGTAGGCATGGCGCTTTGCTAGAAGCCAACCTTGTCTTGTAAATCGGTACAAACGTAGTATGAGGTACTTACGTGTTCGGATAGTCCGACGACCAAATTTACTGCCAACATATCCGGGGATCTCATGGGTCGCTTCCCGAAGATTCATCGATGACGTATGACTTGCACTTTAATTAATCTGGGATTAATTAGATGAGAGAGAAAATTAATCTGGGATTAATTGCGGAGATATTTTATCTAGGATAAAATATCATTTAAAGAGAGATAACGATTAATTTGGAATTAATCGATAAAATAATATATTCGATATATTATACGAAATTGGATTTCGACGCAGAATTAAAATTAGATTTTAGATCGGGCGAACGAGTTAATTTAGAATTAATTCGTTAGCGACATGAATAGTGATTTTGCTAGGCATAATCATTTAATTACGTCGCAACGGAAAATTCATTAATTTGGAATTAGCGAACCCGAGCCCGAGATTGTTTGAGAGCGCATTTGCATTTCAAATTCGAGTGCGGCACGCAAGTCAAATCAAGCGTCAAATCATTAGTCGTATCAAGCGTCAAATCATTAGTCACTTTGAGTGATGTGACAACTTATCACTTGATTTGATTGATTGATGGACTGATGGTGGTAGTTGGCAAGCATTTAAGGCTTGACTTTTTGAAAATCAAAAAGTGGTATATGTTAATTGATTTTTAGAAAATCAATTATCTAATACACAACTCAATCTCTCTATTCCATCATCTTTTTCACACGCCCATTTGGGCATTTTTCTTCTATTTTTGTTGGGCAAAACTGACAGTGAAGGGAAGCAAAGTGTGGTGATTTTGTGGCAAAATCATCAAGAGCTAGCACTCCGAGAGACATGCGAAGGTGATAGGGAAGTCCACCCATGAGCATGGAAGTTTATCACAAAGCTTGGAGCTTGGAGGAGGACCAAAATGCCGAATTTGAGGACTGCATTTTCAGCCACTGTCGAGCTTGGAGGGAGGCAGAAAATAAAGTTTTGTTGTCTACCGCGTCGTTCAACCGCTCGATGTAAGTATTCCGCAACTTCCTCGATGTATTCGCACGTTGTTTTTATGCTTGTTATTCGATCCTCGGGACCGTAGAAACTCCAACATTGGATTGGATCCAAATTGGGCCTAAACCACTCCATTAAGTCCAAATATAACTAATGGACCTTTTAATGTTTAATTGGGCCTAATGGGCCTAAATTGGTTTCTTGGCAAATAAGGGTGATTCTTTAATTGGGCTTTGGTATTTGGGTTTGACCCATATTGACCAAAGTCCATGCCTTAAGAAATTAATTGAAAGCCCATTAGACTTTAATTAAACGACATTGGATGTTAATTGGGCTTTGAGACCCATTTAGATTAGATTTGGAATCTAAGTCGTAAAGGCGCATTAAAAAGTGTAGTTATTTAATTTGGAATTAAATATATAGAATTAGTATTGAATACGAATTAAATTAGATTTAAATTGTAGTTCAAGAATTCGTACTTTGAGTACTTATTCTCAAACGAGTTGGACTCGCGCAAAATCAAATTGTTGTTTGAACATTGGATGATCACTTTATTCAAGATTAATTAATTGGATTAGATTGATTGAATAACATGCTTTGTGTGAATACGTGGATGTGTTGAATGAATAATGTATATCGGATGGATATTAGAAGGGAAATGGCAATTTTGGAAATTGTTGTAAATTTAGAATTTATTAAATTGGACCTGCGTGTCCAGCCTTATCTCTCTTGATTCTTTGTAATTCTCTTCTCACCTAATTCCCCTCAATGTTAATGAGGTTTCTTTCATTGTATTATTTAATTGGGTAGAAGTAAGAATAGTGCTAGCGGGGGAGAGGAAATGAAGTGATTTGTTCTAGGAACAATCTGTGAGATATCCATCCGCATATCATTATTAATTTATTTTTGCGGCTTATTATGCTTTTAGAATGCATGCTTAAGGGTGTATGATGAGACCTAACAAAGATAATAAATTGGTTGCCAATTTACGCGAAAAACCCTCAATAAATATTAAGCGTTTTCCTTCCATTGAGGGATTCTTACACAAGATCCAAGATTGGCATTGGTTTGTTGGCCAAAGTCAAGACCTTTGTCCATCGCGGATGTGTTTGAATCATGAAGGCTTTGTTGCATATCGTGTGTCTTGTCCAAGTTGTGATTTGTTGGCCAAAGTCAAGATCATTTCTTGTCCATCGACATCGATTACGAAGCTTTCCAAAGTCAATGGGTTCCGCTTAACTGGAATCATTAAGCTTGTTGTGCCAAAGCCAAGACTTAGTTGATTTAGAGGAAAAAGGTTAGGAAAATATATTGGATATATTGGCATATATATTGTATATATGTTTCGGACTTGGAGGTCCACCTACTGGATCTAGGAATTGGATGAGATCCAATTGATCTTAGAGATCTACTTAGTTAAGTATCATACAGCTTGTTGGCCAATGTCAAGGTTGTGTGTTATTTAACGGGATCCCAGCCCACTAGGAAACTAGGTTTCCCGAGTACTCAACAGAGGGTTAGAGGCTCACCGAAAAATAGTGGGAGGCTAGTATTGAATTTGCAATTTCGTTCAAATACTTAGCTTTACGCGCTTTCAAATTATTTCATCAATTATTTTATTAGTTGGACTAATATATTATTATTTTTCTTGTAACAGTTAGACTGTACCCATACATCGTTAATCGAATAGTTGGACTATTGCGGTTAAGATGACAAGAAAGTTAAGCATTAGGGATATTGTCATGGGCGACAACGTCTTTAATGGCACAAACTTTCGGGACTGGGATATGAATCTCAAAATTGTTCTGGGATCCGAGAAGTTACTATATACTATAAAGCGACCTCTTGGGCCTAAGCCCCGACCTGATCAGTTGCTTGAGCTAGAGCTTTGGAAGACTCATAGCGATGAAAATGCGACTGCTCAATCGGTAATTCTTGCCGCTATGACTCCGCAATTCTGTCGTCAAAACAAGGGGTTGGATCCCTATGAGATGATGGCGAAGTTGCACGATCTTCACCGATCTAACCTTAGATCGCAAAGATATGAGTTGCAGAAGAAGCTCTTCCACGCTCGCATGTCAGAGGGTACGTTTGTTGAGCACCATGTCTCACAGATGATTGTTGACATTGAGCAGCTCGGACAGATGGGCATAGTCTTCGAGGTTGAGACTTCAGTAGATTTGATCCTACAGTCTCTCCCCGACACTTGGAGTGGGTTCATCATGAACTATAACATGTTGAACCAAGACCAAACTCTTGGAGAGTTGATGTCCACTATACGTGAAGTAGAGAATGAGCTCCTTAAGGGCAAGAAGCGCGAGGCGCACTATGCTTCAACATCTCAGACTCCGAGGGCTTGGCCCAAGGCGACTGGAGGTGTTAAGAAGAAAAAGCATAAGAAGAAGGGCAATGCCAAATCGTCAAAAGGTTCTGGCAAACCTAAGGACAAATCCCAAGATGTATGCTTATAGTACGGGAAGCGAGGTCACTTGAAGCGTGACTGCCACGAGTACAAGGCACACATGAAGGAAATCAAAGTGGGCAAGGCACCAGCTTCAGGTATGTTTGTTATAGAAATAAACATGTCCACTTCTAGTTTTAAAAATTAGATTTTTGATTCTGGTTGTGGTACTCATATATGTACTAATGTGCAGGATCTGCAGATTAGCAGGAGACTGGCCTCATGAGAGATTGACCTCCGCGTTGGAAATGGGACACATGTCGCCGTTTTGGCTGTTGGCACTTTTGTTTTGGAACTGCCCTCGGGGCATGTACTTAAACTTACAGACTGTTATTATGTACCTAGTTTGACTATGAATATTATTTCTGTATCTATGTTAGCCCAATGTGGGTACACTTTTGTATTTCGAAACACTGAGTGTTTTATGTATAAAAATGATATGGAAATTTGCACTGCTGATGTAAATAATGGTCTATATATTTTGAATATGAATCAATCTCAAACATATAATGTAACAAACAAAAGGCTTAAAGTAAGTAACAAAGATGAAACTTATATATGGCATTGTCGTCTGCGACACATAAACAAGACACGTATATCCACACTTTCAAAGAGTGGGTACTTGGACGGATTTGATCCAAATTCATATGACCTCTGCGAATCTTGTTTATTAGGCAAGATGCCTAAATCACCTTTTAGCGGTAAAGGTGCACGTGCCACCGAACTGTTAGCTCTTGTTCATAGTGACGTATGTGGGCCCATGTCTAGCCAGGCTAGAGGTGGATATGAATACTTCATAACCTTTACGGATGATGCATCCCGTTATGGTTATATGTATCTTATGAGACACAAGTCGGAAACTTTTGAGAAATTCAAAGAGTTTCAACACGAAGTAGAAAAACAGATAGGCAAAAGTATTAAGACATTAAGGTCGGACCGTGGTGGCGAATACTTAAGCAATGAGTTTCTTGATTACTTGAAAGAATATGGTATTCTTTCACAGTGGACTCCTCCAGGAACACCGCAATTGAACGGTGTGTCCAAACTGAGAAATCCAACTTTGTTGGACATAGTAAGGTCTATGATGAGTCGCACAGAGCTACCTATTTCCTTCTTGGGATATGCATTGAACAATGCAATACTTATTTTGAATAAGGTTCCGTCAAAGTCTTTTCAACAGACTCCGTATGAAATATGGACAGAAAAGAAACCGGGTTTCTCATTCCTGAAGATTTGGGGTTGCTGGGCATACATCAAACGTTTGGAAGGTACCAAACTTGAACCCAAATCGGATAAATGCCTATTTGTAGGATATCCTAGGGAAACCAAAGGATATTACTTCTATCACCTATAAGAGAACAAAGTATTTGTTGCTCTACATGCGGTTTTCCTTGAGAAGGAATTCCTAAATGCAGTGATAAGTGGGAGGAAAGTAGAACTTGATGAAAATCGGAGTGATACTGTTCCTGGCACATAATCCTTAACGAAACATGAACGGTCCATCAAGGATCACTACAAGAAAAAAGGCTTTTACTGATACTAAATTAGTGTCAGTAAAGGGTTTTACTGACACTATATAAATGTGTCAGTGTTGCCGCAGCCAGAAATCACTGACACTAGTTTCTAGTGTCAGTAACGTTAATACTGTAGTATCAGAAAATTATTGACACTATGGTATCAGTAATCTCTCACACTATTTTAGTGTCAGTAAATTATTGACACTATAACATCAGTATTTAGTGATACTATAGTGTCAGTAAATTTTGTTACTGCAGTATCAGTATATCGCATATATTTGATTTTTAGTGTCAGTAATTATTGTTACTATAGTATCAATATCCGTCAATATCTTTTAAAATTAAAAATCGTATTATTTCACAATTATATTCTTATGTTTGTTAGTATTAAATTAATCATAAAATATATATATATATATATATACCAACTCAATGAAATAAAAAACTAAAAAATTACATTTATATAAAATTCGCAATATAATAGATTAATCGTATTAATCAATTCAACAGTATCACATGATGAATACAAAAACTCCATAGACAATCTTTAAATTAAAATATATATATTTCAAAAACTACTCTTAAAGTCCCACCAAAATGTCATGCCCCCACCAAAATTCATGATACTTGTTGAGAAGCCTGCAACAATCCCCCAACAATATGATATCTGGCACAAAATCTGAAATTATAAACCAAATGTTAAGAATTAGATGGACTTCCAAAAAAAATCGATATCTTCATAAATAAAAACATTAAATACATCCAAATAAAAATACAAAATATAAATACAAAATATAACCCTAATCTAATTTTTGTCACATAAAGCACTTATTGACAATAACCATACCAACAACCTAAGAGCATGCATATAAAAACCAAATGACATTCATAATAACAAGTTGTATCTTTCATACCGCTACATAATCACCAAAACAAACAAATCAATAACATACAATAAAAGCATAGAAATAAAGAGAAACATCTAGGGCAGAGGCTAGTATTGCCCAAAATCCTACATTTGAATTCATCAATTTACACACTTTTACAAGCAATCATGTCGGCTTCATTCCTCAGAGTATACTCTAACGCATTGTCCAAACTGAACTGGTTTGGCAGCAGTTGCAAGGGAAAAAATTTGGAGGGCATTGACAAAGCAAAACCGATACAAACTTATCCCAACTGCAATCAAGTACAATTTACTGTATGCCCAACATTATCTAACAAAAAATTGTGGTAGTATTATGTGACACACAATGTCAAATACTTCAAATGTCTGCAAGTGTTTGTGTCAAAAAATTCTTAAAATGAAAAATAAGTTCATCATCATTTACCAGTACAAGATAGTTTACACAGATTCATCTTACACATTCTTGAATTTGAATAAAAAGAATGAAATCGTTAAGAAGATGAAAAGTTAATAACATTGTTTTTGTAATTTTTTAAACTTTACCTAGAAGCCACACGAACATTATACTCCTTGCCAGGATGGTAAAATTCAGCAGAGAATGCATATATCATCCGACCACAGGAAAAAAAATATCACCACGCTAACCTTGCAGTAATGACATTATGATTTCAATGGTTCTAGGAAATGTCAAAAAGACCAAGGTAAAAGTAAACCTTGTCACGAAATCCCTTCTTACCTTTCATTTTATCAGCAAACAAATGCTCCAGCAGGTAACCAGGAAAATACATATTTACAAAAAACTGTTTTATTAAATATTTAAATTGCAATTTGTCCTATAGTCAAGTTCCTTGAAAATATTAGATAGCTAAGACTAATTCAGCAAATTAAGTGGAAAAACGGATGTAATAGCGTATGTCATAATCAGTCAATGTGGGGTACAAGACTTTGAAATCAGTGCTGTTCACATACTCAATATCAAGCTAGGAGTTTTTGAGTGCTGATCTCAAAAATATTTGCTTTCTAAAATAAGTGAGTTCTGCTGCTAAACAAAAATGTAATGAGGATAAATGTTTTACCAGTGTCAAAGAAGTCATCGATCATTTGAAAAAGACTGGTCTAGATTGGCCAACAAGCATCTGCTTCCATACCATGCAATCAGATGGATAAGGGTAATAAATGTCTAATCAGATGATACAAGCATAAGTACCCCTGATTAATGTCGTAAGAAAAGACATGCAGTCTCTGATACAAATTTGAAGCCACGTCATACCCGGGGTCCATGTGGATGATAATATGTTTGGGGTGATTGCATGGTGCAACCTGATATATGACAGGCTGGTGCCCAGCTACCACTGATCCCATCTGAAAATTTAAGTTAGCCACAAATATCAAACAAGTTGAACAGCATGCATTGAGATTTTTCATGAAATGCATGTAATTTCCATCTAATGGAAGCATAAAAGTCATAACATATTAGTAAACATCATAAGAAGAGAATTTGGATTGGTTTAAGTTAAAAACTAATCCAAAGTTAAAAACTAATCCCAATAAAAAACCACATTCACACTCCTTACATGAAACCATGAAAAATAAGGCTTGAAGGGGAAAAAAATTCAACTACTTACTCCAAAACCACAGCAAGCCATGCATATGTGGTACGGCAGACACATTTGGTGGATGATAGAAGGCATTATCACCAACAGGAGATAGAGGCCTAGCAGGCACTTGAGAGGGAATGAAACTCTTTGCATTAGGATTGAATTTAAATTCCTGAAACCCATAGACGAAGAATATGTTAACACATTGAGAAGAAAAATATTTAACACGGGAAGAGAGTATAGTAAGAATAAACACTTAAGTCATCTATCTTAATGTATTTGTGACAGCAGTAAAGTCAAATGATCATATAACACCCATAATATCAATCACACCTTGGCATGGGGATTCAATGTTGATTTTTCAGAAGAAAAAGAACCCACTGATGAGCTTGGAGATAAACCAGGAGCATTAGAAGCTAGAGTGGCAGCTGCACGATCTGAATTAGACGATGCAGAACTACCAGGTCTTCCACGAGGATTTACAGAATGTAATTCTCTAGGGGCTTTACTAGATACTGCAGCTTCCAATGGTTCACCATGGGAACTTGTCTTTTCATTACCCTTAGATAAAACAATAGATGTCGTATATGAAGTTGCATTCGCAGATTGTCCCACTTTGTCAGTGCCATCCATCTCACTGTTTGGTGACGATTGTGAATCTATATCAAACATTGCACATGGTTAGCACCATAAACTTACTGGAGAAACAATCATAATCAAAATAGGTGTAAATTAGATTACATGATGATGATTAAGAAATAATAGTGATATTTTCAAAGTCAAAAAATCAAAAACTCAAAATACAAATGCAATTTATGAAAATTGGCATCTCATGAACATTAGTATCATACATCAGTCTAGTTTCAATCAAATTGTATTCACTCACCCCCAGATTTTGGCAATGAGCATCCTCTGGTAGCTGCAACAGATTAAGAGTGAAGGAAAAAGGAATATAATGTTAGAAGAAAATAAATCATAAGCACATTCACAAGGCAACTCCAAGTTTCCACCAGTAATTACGCAATAGTAACCAAGTCTAACTCACCGGCTGCTTTTCTACAAAATCCTTTGCATCATTATTTCCTCCACGATCACGAAGCAAATTCTCCTGGACCCTATAAATTCAAATGTTGAAACCCAGTCTCATAGGATAGCACAAGTTATCTTACTCATGGTTGTAAAAACAGCTTTTTAAAAATGTAGAATCGTACGTTTTTACGATCATAGGGATTAAAATCTGGTTGAAACGCAACAAAATCGCAAATAGGGATAAAACATATCAAATTGTGATTTTTAGGGGGTGGAAATTGTAAAAACGCGAGTTTTGGGGCCATTTTGATCAAATGTCCCAAAGGCGTCGTACCTGGACAAAATAGAAATTGAAAACCCTAGCTCCTCTGTTTCTTTGTTCTGCACACACACAGAAAATCAGAAATTACAAACCCTAGCCCCCCTCGTGAATCTTGAACAAAACATGAGAGAAATTCTAAAACCCTAGCCACTCCTCTCCTCTGACTCATCTTCATCACATCCCAAAGGGCTTAAAGGGTAATTTCGCAAAACTTTCCCAGTTTCCATTCAAACAGAGAATTCAACAACCCAAAAACAATGAAAAGAACAAGGGCCACAACGGCACCGGATTTGAATTTGAATAAGGACAAATCACGGCCGGATTCTTTCACTGGGCTTTCGCTTTTCATGGTTCGGCAAGAGTTGGTTCAGTAAATGATTCGCAAATGAGAAGCCATGAGATTTAGTAATATATGCGAAAAACGTCACTTACGTGAGGTGTTGGTTCGACTCCAGACGACTACGCGTTTTTTTTTTTATTTCTTACTGATACTATGGTAATAGTAATTACTGACACTAAAATCACTGATACCATAGTGTCAGTAATTATTGATATTTAAGTGAAAAACACGGAAATAGGCACATTTACACGTCGTTTCTGACACTTTTAGCCTAATGTCACTAACCTTAGTGTCAGTAAAGGCCTTTTTTCTTGTAGTGGATGAGACTGTACCACAATCTTCGAATACATAAGGACCACGTAGGTCGAAGAGAGTCAGAAAACAACCTAAGAGGTATGGGTTTCTGATCTCACCTCATATGGATATTAATCTTATTGAGGAAGACGAGCCGGCTATGTATGAGGAAATAATACAAGGTATCGACTCCAATTTATGGCAAGATGCCATGAATTCCGAAATGGATTCCATGTACACCAACCAAGTTTGGACACTGGTTGATGCACCAGAAGGCGTAAACCCTATTGGTTGTAAATGGGTCTTCAAGAGGAATACTGACATGGATGGCAACGTACAAACGTACAAAACTAGGCTTGTAGTGAAAGAGTATCGTCAACGACATGGTGTCGATTACGACGAAACTTTTTCACCCATTGCCATGATTAAATCCATTCGGATAATGCTTGCTATTGTTGCATATTTCGATTACGAGATATGGCAGATGGACGTCAAAACCGCTTTCCTTAACGGAAACCTTTTGGAGGATGTTTATATGCAACAGCCTGACGGTTTTGTCGTACCATGACTTGCAAACAAGGTTTGTAGAGTAAATCGATCCATTTATAGATTGAAGCAAGCATCGCGTTCTTGGAACCAACGTTTTGATGAGATCATAAAATAATATGATTTCGTTCAAAACGAGGATGATCCGTATGTATATAAGAAGGTTAATGGGAGTGCACTGACATTCATTGTCCTTTACGTTGATGATGTATTGCTTATTGGCAATGACATTCCCATGTTAACATCGGTGAAAGCTTGGCTTTCATTAAAATTCTCAATGAAGGATCTGGGAGAAGCAGCCTTTATTCTAGGAATAAAGATCTACCGGGATAGATCTAGAAAGCTGCTTAGACTCCCCCAGATCACGTACATTGACAAGGTGTTGAAGAGATTCAACATGGATCAGTCCAAGATGGGACTGTTGCCAGTGTCACATGGCGTCACTCTATCTAAGGACATGTGTCCTAAAACTCAAGATGAGAGAGACAACATGAGTCGGATATCGTTCGCTTCGGTAGTCGGATCGATCATGTATGCCATGATATGTACACGACCTGATGTCTCGTATACTTTGAGCATGTGTAGTCGCTATCAGGCCGATCCAGGTGATAGTCACTGGATGGTGGTTAAGAATATCCTAAATAATCTTAGACAAACTAATGATGCTTTCTTAATCTATGGAGATGGAGAACTTGAGGTAACTGGGTATACCTATGCAAGTTTCCAAACCGATAAAGACGACTGCAAGTCGCAATCCGGGTACATATTTTGTTTGAAAAATGGAGCAGTAAGCTGGAAATCTTCCAAGCAAGAGACTGTTGCTGATTCAACAATAGAAGCGGAGTATATTCCTGCAGCTGAAGCAGCAAAAGAGGCAGTTTGGATCCGTAAATTCCTAATTGGATTAGAGTAGTTCCATTAGTAGCTAAGCCCGTTCCATTGTATTGTGACAATAACGGGGCTATAGCGCAGGCTAAGGAACCGCGGTCTCATCAATGATCCAAGCATGTTCTTCGACATTTCCATCTGATTCGTGAGATCATACATCGTGGCGATGTGAAGATCGAGAAGGTCGCATAAGAGGACAACATTGCAGATCCGCTGACGAAAGCTATTCCTCAGCAAAAGTTTGAGCGACATGTACATAGTTCAGGTATTAGATGCTTGAGTGACTGGCCATAGGCCAAGTGGGAGATTGTTAGACAATTATGACCTATAGCGTCAGTATTTGTAAAAGACATTGTGGTTTTTGTACAAATTAATTATGTAGCAATGAAATTGCATTTTATCATTTTGTAATTTGATTACTTAATATATAAAAATGATAAAAATTCCTATGATTAGTTCCGGATTATAATATATGAGACAATATCAATCCATAAAGGTTTAATCATTAAATATCCCTAGTCGTAGTATTATCGAGATTGGACATCGATAATGCGGAATATACTAGTCTTGCACTTGTGCGTGTTATGGAAGCGTAACGACATAGTTCTTATATATTTAAGTATTGGATACTTATGCAAGTGTGATATGAGGTTGTGTTTACCGATGGTACGGAAACAGCTTCGCTATGGATAGACCCCGCGGAATCCCATTGGTAGTATGACTATGTGTCTATGGGAATCCGCATCAGAGTAGGTTTATTTGGCCTTAACCTGAGACTTGCATCGCTAGTACTTGCGACAATCAATACGCTTTGGTTTTGGTCGCCCAGGACTTTAACAGGTTCTGTGTACGCCTCTTCTGGGTTTATTGAGAATCGTAGTGTATTAGGTGGTGTTGTCAAGATGGAAGTACCACTTCAGTCATATGGAGATGATGATCACACATGGATACAGATTTGGTACTCTAAATGGTTGCAACCATCGGGATAATATGACATGGTCATGATTATCCGATTAAAGAGACTAGTTGCTTGTAATCCGATATATGCTTCGTACGGGGCATACACTATTCCAGCCCCAGGCCTTGCATGTGTCATCCGATACTAGATCGCAATACGCAATACTACATATACTACGCCTGATATAGATTACATATTCCATTAAGAATATTTCTGGAGAATTGGGTAGGCATGGTGATTTGCTAGAAGCCAACCATGTCTCGTAAATCGGTAAAAACGTAGTACGAGGTACGTACGTATTCAGATAGTCCGACGACCGGATTTACTGCCAACATATCCAGGGATCTCTTGGGTTGCTTCCCGAAGATTCACCGATGACGTATGATTCGAGCATAATTAATCTGGGATAAATTACAGAGAGATTTTATCTAGGATAAAATACTATTTGAAGAGAGAGAGAAAACGATTAATTTGGAATTAATTGATAAAATAATATATTCGATATATTAAATGAAATTATATTTCAACGTGGAATTAAAATTGGATTTTAATTCGAGCAAACGAATTAATTTAGAATTAATTCGCTAGCGACGTGAATAGTAATTTTGCTAGGCATAATTATTTAATTAAATTTGATTTAATTACGTTGCAACGGAAAGCTCATTAATTCGGAATTAGCGAATCCGAGCCCGGAATGTGTCGCGGGCCCACTCGGATTTTGAATCAAGTGGGGCCCACATGTCACATCAGTTGTCACATCACTTGTCACTTTAGTT
Source organism: Zanthoxylum bungeanum (assembly GCA_019454045.1). Taxonomy (NCBI): domain Eukaryota; kingdom Viridiplantae; phylum Streptophyta; class Magnoliopsida; order Sapindales; family Rutaceae; genus Zanthoxylum; species Zanthoxylum bungeanum. The sequence continues at coordinate 143,214 of SKCR01026270.1, read as the reverse complement.
ACCTTTGGTGATGGGTTTTGGTGAGAATGATGTTGACTTGCCTTACACACTTCCTAAAATTGATGGCTTGATTGACTAATACCAAATGTTTGGTATATGATTAATAGATTTTTGAAATAAAAAACCAAGTCAACATAATTCATTCCCTCTCTCTCCCTCTCGGTTTTTTGAAGAAAAACACTATCTCCATTTTCTTGCTATTGACCGAAACTAGGAGGAAGAAAAGTTAGAAGTTTTGTTGCAAAATTTCTAAATTGCTAGCACATCAAAGGATCATTCAAAGGTGATAGGGAAACCATCCCAAAAGCTTGGAATCAAGATCAAAGGCTTGGAGCTTGTAGATCAACATTCAAAGACCACCTTGGCCGGATTCTTGGAGGAATTTTTTTTCAATTTGACTCATCCTAAAACCGCTCGTTGTAAGTATGATTCTGCCATACTTCTTTATGTATTCACATGTTTTATGCTTAAATCGATCTTGGGAATATAATAGAAACCCAACAATTAGCTCATGCGTACTAGATTAACAATGCATAAATAAAGAAACAACACATAGAAAATAAATAGCGGAACGATAAACACAAAATTAAATAACAAAATGAAACACGTGTTTGAAAGTTTCTCAAGTGGTACGTGGAGTTGTATCCCAAGTACAGACTGCACTACCGTCCATTCGGATTCGGCTACGGAATTTACGTCTGGGTTTCCATCCGATATACCACAAGAGATAGCACGCAATCATTAACCCAATGTAAATAAAATGGAAATGAAATATAATTATGCATGCGAGTGAAACAATAAATATCTAAAAAGATAAATAAATAATAAAGGGTTCCCTCAAGTCTTACCTTTTAAGTTGCTTCTCGGAAGTGCGTTGCGTCATCGCCGGGAGGGTTAAGGCACCGTAATTTTTCTGGCTTTCTGGTTCAATATTTTCCTTCGCTGTTTCGCTGTCTTGAGCCGCTGATTCCTCTGTTTCCTTCACTGTTTTGGGCATTTTCTTGACTGGTTTAAAGACTAATTTGTGTGCTATTTTGGGGCTGTTTCGCGGGGTGATATTTGGGATTATTTTGGAGTATTTTTGGTGCAGTTTGTTCTCGGCAATTGTGGGGGCTGTTTGTGCATGTTCTGGACTGGTTATGGGGACTGTTTTGGGGTTATTTGTCCACTGGTTTTGGCTGTGTGTGGGGAAGTGTTTTCACGTGGCTTAGGGCTTTGTCATTTTTCAGGGTGTGTGCGTGGCAGTGTGTGTATTTGTGATGAGTGCCATGTGTCTTGGTGTGTGTTTAGTGTTTTGAGTGTGTGAATGTGCGTTGAGAAGAGACGTGTGTGTGTGTGTGTGAGGAGGGACATGTGTGCCAAGGGCGTGAGAGATAGAGAGTCATTAGAGAGAAGATTCTATGGTTTTTATTTTTTGTAGAGAGAGGCGAGAGAGAGATGGTTAGATAGAGGGTAAGTGGCGTGAGAGAGAGAGTGCTTTTGGTTTTATATTTCGTGATTGCCGTGTCAGGTCTTTAGGGTTTTTTGTGTGAGGAGCCGTGGGGTTGAGAGCCAAGTTGAGGGAAATGCTGAGTGTCTTTTGTGAATCTATGTGTGTGTGTCGTAAATGGGCTGGCTTTATTGTGTTTGTGTATTGCGTGAGGTGGCTTTGCCTTTAGGTGAAGTGTGTGTTACATGAAGGAGAGAGAGATGAGTGTTTAGGTTAGAGGGGCTGCCGAATGTGTTAGATTAAAGTGAGTGGGGTATGTGTTTGTTGAATAGGTGTAGCTTAGGGTTGATGAGTGGCCGTGCAGGGCAGTGAATGGGGTGTGCTCACGTCGTTTGTGGAGTCGGTTGAGAGAGAGAGAATGTGGCGTATGAGTGTGTTTTGACGTGGGGGCTGCTTGGTTCGTCTTTTAGTCGGTTGTAGGGGCTACATTGTTGCTGTGTTTTGTGATGAATGAGAGTATGAAGAAGGCAGTAGGGTTTGTTACTGCCGAGAGAGAGAGGATGATGGGAGATGGGCGAGAGAGGAGGCACTGCGTGAAGTGTTAAAATTATTTTTATTTTGTGAGGAGCTGCCGAGAGCCAAGTGTGGAGAGAGAAGGTAAGAGAAGAGAGAGGCATGCTATTAGGTTTTATTTCTGTTTTGGCCGTGAGTTGTTTGTGGAGAGGAGGAGAGGGTAGGAGAGAGTGAGCGAGAGAGAGAGGTTTATTTATTTTTGTTTCAGCCGTGAAGGTGAGGGCCAAAGGGGAGTGAGAAAGGTTTAGGGTTTTCAAGTCCTCTTTTTATAATGGTGAGCTAGGGTTTCTAGGTAAGGAAGGAAATCATGCAAATATGGGATGTGTTTAATTTAATTATTTAGGGAAATAAATTTGTGTAATTTTGGTGGGGATTATCTTTAATTTGGGAGGTGATTTATTTAATTTAGGAAGGGGATTTACTTAGATTATGAAGAATATTTTATTTAATTTAGGAAGATGATTTAATTTAATTTGTGACATGTGTTAAATATGTTTTGAATATATTTGGATTGTGCTTGGGTTTGTGGGCCTTGTGTGATGGGTGCGGGGGTTTTGGGCCAAGGCTAATTATTTTAAAATAAAGATCAATCAAGCGAACTCGAGGCTAAACAAAGGAATTAAATTAGGAAAGGTATTTATTTTTTTTCTGAATTTTTCCTTCCGACGTTTGTTTCCTGCGACTTCCGCAACTTATCGGGTAGTGCCTCCATACGAGGCTCATCATTGGGCTTTATGTAAAAATGCAGTGTCTACAGTCACCCCCACTTTGATGGGACTTGTGCAGTGTATGACAGTGACAATCCTATCAAAGTCATGCATGCATTTTTTACTTACTTGGTTCGCCAGCTATCGCCGAACTTACCTGCTGCTTTGCGAGATACTTTGAACTGAGTTGATGTAAGATGATGGTTCATTTCTGAACCGTTACTATTATGAGATAGTGATCTATTTTCGAACCGTTACTGATAAGGGATGGTTCATTTCCGAACCGTTACTGATGAGAGATGTGTTGGACAATTATGACCCATAACATCACTATTTGTATAGAACATTGTGTTGGTGTACAAATTAACTATGTGACAAAGGAAATTGCTCTTTTATCATTTGTAATTTGATTACCAGGATATATAAATGATAAAAGTCCATATGATTAGTTCCAGATTAATAAGATATGAGACAGTATTAATCCACTAAGGTTTAATCATTAAAATATCCCTAGTCGTAATATTATCGAGATTGGACATCGATAATGCGGAATAGACTAATATTGCACTTGTGCGCGTTGTGGGAGCATAACGGCATAGTTCTCATATATTTAAGTATTGGATACTTATGCAAGTGTGATAGGAGGTTGTGTTTACCGATGGTACGGAAACAGCTTCGCTCTGGATAGACCCCTCAGAATTCCATTGGTAGTATGACTATGTGTCTATGGAAGTCCGAATTAGGGTAGGTGTATTTGGTCTTAACCTGAGACTTGCATCGCTAATACTTGCGACAATAAATATACTTTGGTTTTGGTCGTCCAGGGCTTTAACAGGTTCTGTGTACGTCTCTTCTAGGTATATTGAGAATCGTAGTGTATTGGGTGTGATGTCAAGATGGAAGTATCACTTCAGTCATATGGAGATGATGATCACGCATGATACGGAACTAGTACTCTTATGTACTGCAGTCATCGGGATAATATGACTAGGTCATGTTTATTCGATTATAGAGACTAGTTACTAGAGATCCGATATATTCTTCGTACGGGGCAGACACAATTCCAGCCCTAGGCTTTGCATGTGACATCCGATACTGGATCGCAATGCGCAATACTACATATACTATGCCTGATACATATTATATATTCCATTAAGAATATTTCTGGAGAATTGGGTAGGCACGATGCTTTGCTAGAAGCCAACCATGTCTTGTAAATTGGTAAGAACGTGGTACCCGGTACGCAAATATTACGATGACCGGATTTACTGCCAACATATCCAGGGATCTCATGGGTCCCTTCCCGAAGATTCACCGATGACGTATGACTCGCACATAATTAATCTGGGATTAATTATAAGAGAGAGATAATTAATCTAGGATTAATTACGGAGAAATTTTATCTAGGATAAAATTCTATATAAGAGAGAGAACGATTAATTTGGAATTAATTGATAAAATAATATATTCGATATATTAAACGAAATTAGATTTCGACGTGGAATTAAAATTAGATTTTCATTCGAGCGAACGAGTTAATTTAGAATTAATTCACTAGCGATGTGAATAGTAATTTTGCTAGGCATAATTATTTAATTAAATTTGATTTAATTACGTCGCAACAGAAAATTCGTTAATTTGGAATTAGCGAACCCGAGCCCGGGATGTGTTGCGGGCCAACTCTGATTTTGAATTCAAGTGGGGCCCACAAGTCACATCACAAGTCACATCACTAGTCAACTTTGTCACTTTTAACTTGATGGAAGTTGTTGGTAGGTGATTGTGTGTAAAACACACAAGTGTGATGGATTGAATGACATTTACCATTTTTATTTTTTTTGGTATATGACTTTCAATTTTGTAATTAGATTACACAACACACTTCATCTCATCTTCTCTCCTTCACTCACGGCTTTGAGCCAATTTTTTCCTCTCCATGACTGAATAACCTTCATCTTTTTCTCTCTAGTTGGGCGTGAACCTAGGGTTCATTCTCTTTGATTTTTGATTCAAAAATCATGAGTGCTAGCACACACAATGAGTCATTCAAAGGTGATAGGGAAACCAATTCTTGAGCTTGGAATCAACTCTCAAAGCTTGGAGCTTGAAGATCAACACAATGAGCTTGGCTGAATTCCATGGAGGAAATTTTTTGTGTTCAACGCATCCAAAATCCGATCAAAGTGAGTATTTTCCGCATTCTTACTTTGTTGTATTCACATATTTCATTGCTTAATTGATCTTGGTTTGACCTAGAAAACCCAACAAGATGGTTCATTTCCGAACCATTACTGATGAGAGATGGTTGTAGACAACAGAACATGGGCGACGCTATTCTAGGCTCGCGGCCTAGTTGAGAAGTATGAAATAACATGGAGTCGCCACCCGGTGTGAACCGGGACAAAGATTTAAGGCCGCACTCACCCCTCGCAAGGGAAGACCTCAAACCGTTGGGTTCGGAATGGTCCCTTACTTATGTCACTTGTGATGATATAATTTGTGCAATAAACTAACCGAATCTATTCATCATACATGCTCAAGGGTACTTAGATCTAACATGTTTTCATCCAAATAACTCCACGCAATGTAACACAACGAGCATATTGAACCATTAAATCAACATGTATAAATCATTATCCAAACACATCATAAACTAATAACATGCATAAGGAACAACCTAAATATGCTTTAACAAATAAATAACAAACTAAATTAAACCATGCTTTAAATAATAAATAAACGGCCTAGAACTATGACATGCTCAAATACAAATTTGGATGGGACGAGATATGTGCCTCTTAAGTGGTACGTGGCGTCGTATCCCGAGTGCAGACCGTAATACCGTCCATTCGGAATCGGCTACGGAATTTACGTCCGGGTTTCCATCCGATATACCACAAAAGGGAACACACATCCCGCTCATCCAACAATCACATCATGCCTTAAACGACTCTCATGCAATAATATTTTAAAATAAATAATATAAAACGAAAGAAGATAAGTAAGAAGGTGCCCTCAGGTCTAACCTCTTTTGTCGTCTCTCGAAAGCGCGTTACACGGCCGTCGGGAGGGTGAATGATCCGCAACTCTTTTGGTTCACCAACTCAACGTCTTTCCTCGCTGTTTTGCTGTTCGGGCTGCTTTTTTTACTCCGTTTCGCTGCCGTTTTTGTTGTATTTTCCGGTCACTGTTTTAGGGTAATTAGGAGACTGTTTTGTTGTTTATTTGGATTGGTTTGGGCTGCGGTTTTGGAAGGGTTCTAGGGGCAGTTTTTGTTTCTGGACAGTTTTGGGTGTGTTTATTCGGCAATTTTAATGCAGATTTTTGGGACTGTGTCTCGGTAATTTGAGGGTGCAGGTTCTTGGCGTGGGGGGCTGTTTGTGGCGTGAAGGGCTGCTGTGAGTGGTGTGCAATGGCGTGAATGTAGTGGGCAGGTAGTGCGCAGATATGGGCAAGGGCTGACCACGTCGTGGCTTGTGGCTAATGGCATGTGGCGTCTTTGTGGTGAGTGAATGTGAGGGTAAGGTGGCGTGGAGTTGTTGAGATTAGCGTGAGGCTAGGGGGGCTGTGACGAGCTTTTGCGTTGAGTTATGGGGCAGGTGTTGGCAGTGTTCGAAGGTGGGGCTGGTAGTGAGGTAGTGTTGCCGAGAGGGGCAGTCAGGGCTAGGTTTTGGGTTATTATTTTTTTTATTTTTTGTGTGAATCTGCCAGCCAGGGTTTGAATGTGTGGAGAGGGGTTATTTTTATAGGCAAGGGGATGGATTTTACCTTGTTGGGGAAGGAATCAAATTTGTGTATTATGAGATATTTTTAATTTAGTATGTGATAAGGAAATCTTTTAATTATGGGAATTGATTTGATTTGTTCTTTTTAGTTAGGATATGATTTATTTAATTTAGGAAGGTGATTTAATTTAATTTAGGAATGTGTTTTATTTAAATTAGGAATTTAATTTAATTTAATTTCAAGTTCAATTTAATTGGTGAATGTGATTTAATTTAATTTAATTTGTTTTTTAATTTAATTTGTGACATGTATTTTAAATGTGCCCATCGTAGTGAACCGTATTCGAAAACAGTGCCGAATTTCCTTATCTCAGCTCATATACCCCTCCTTAGTCAGCTCTGTCGTCCTCACCACTAGGATCAACTGCAGCATCAAAAGAAGCTAAAGTCGAATCATCAACAGGAGAAGCAGCTAAAGCATTTCTTTCTTTCTGGAAAGCATAGCACTCCCGGTTTCAGCTATTATGATTATTATTTATTTTATTAATTATTTAATTGTGAGATGTGTTTTAATTGTTTTAATTTGTGAGATGTGATTTAATGGGTTTGGTGTGTTGTAAAACAGAGGTCCAACAAGCGAACCCGAAGCGAAACAAGCGAGTTAAATCTGACAAAATACTAATTCCCAACTTTACCCTTCCAACGTCCGTTTCCCGCGGCTTTCACAACTAAAGAGGTAGTGTCTCCATACGAGACTCATCATCGGGCTGATATGCAAAAATGCAATGCCTACAGTCGCCCCCACTTTGATGGGACTTGTGCAGTGTGTGACATTGACAATCCTATCAAAGTCGTGCAATGCATTTTTACTTACCTGGCTCGCCAGCTGCCACCTGGTATGCCTTCTGTGCTGAGTTGATAGTGCTAAACCCCATACCTAGGGTGTCCGCGGTAGTCCACAATGCCAACTTGGCGTGCTAAAAACCCATACCTAGGGTGTCGCGGTAGTCCACGGTAGTCCACATAGTCCACATATTCCTCGATAATCCACATAGTCCACATACTCCACGGTAGTCCACGGTAGTCCACATACTCCACGGTAGTCCACGGTAGTCCACATAGTCCACAAACTCCTCGGTAGTCCACGGTAGTCCACATAGTCCACATACTCCTCAGTAGTCCACAGTAGTCCACATAGTCCACATACTCCTCGGTAGTCCACGGTAGTCCACATAGTCCACATACTCCACGGTAGTCCACGATAGTCTACATAGTCCACATACTCCTCGGTAGTCCACAGTAGTCCACATACTCCTCGGTAGTCCACAGTAGTCCACATACTCCACATGCCGTACCTGGCGTGCTAACCCCGTACCTAGGGCGTCGTTGTGGTCTGAATGCTAACCCCGTACCTAGGGTATCGCAGTGACGTCTCCGTACCTAGAGAGCCACAAAATGTCTGAGTGCTAACCCCGTACCTAGGGTATCGCGGTGACGCCTCCGTACCTATAGTGCCACAAATGTCTGAATGCTAACCCCGTACCTAGGGTGTCGCTGATATGATGATGGTCCATTTCCGAACCGATCTCCATTCCCAGAGTGTAGCTGTGATGTAGTGTGATGAAGTCCATTCCCGAACTGTCCCGGTTGTGGTCCATTCCCGAACCGATCTCCATTCTCGGAGTGTTATTGTGATATGATGTGATGAAGTTCATTCCCGAACTGTCACCGTTGTGGTCCATTCCCGAACCGATCTCCATTCCCGGAGTGCTGTTGTGATATGATGTGATGAAGTCCATTCCCGAACTGTCACCGTTGTGGTCCATTCCCGAACCGATCTCCATTCCCGGAGTGCCATTCTCGGCGTGCCATTCCCAGCGTGCTCATTCCCGAGCTGTCCATTCTCGGACTGTCCATTCCCGGACTAAATCTCCATTCCCGGAGTGCCATTCCCGGCGTGCTCATTCCCGAGCGTGCTCATTCCCGAGCTGTCATTCCCGGACTAAATCTCCATTCTCGGAGTGCCATTCCCGGCGTGCCATTCCCGGCGTGCTCATTCCTGAGCGTGCTCATTCCCGAGCTGTCCATTCCCGGACTAAATCTTCATTCCCGGCGTGCCATTCCCGGCGTGCTCATTCTCGAGCTGTCTATTCCCGGACTATATCTCCATTCTCGGAGTGCCATTCTCGGCACAACTGATCTGATGTGATGCGGGCCTCGCCCCCAGAATGCCATGTCCGACAGAAACTGATCTGATGCTATGTGGGCCTTCCCCATAGAATGCCATACCCGGCAGAAACTGATTTGATGCTATTATGGGCCTCGCCCCAGACTGATGCTAATGTCTAATGTGGGCCTCGACCCTGGGACTCATTCATGAAACTACTAACAAGGTGGGCCTCGACCCTGGGATCCATTCCCGGATTCATTCCAAATTCTGACGACGTGGGCCTCGGCCTTGGGATTCATTCCCTAGATTCACTCCAAAACTCTAGCGATGTGGGATTCATTCCCCTGGGATTTATTCCTGAAACTCTGACGATGTGGGCCTCGACCCTGGGATTCATTCCCCAACTGCTGATAAGGAGGGCCTCGACCCTGAGTTCATACTGATGTGGGCCTCGCCCCAAATTGATATTGATGTGGGGCCTCGCCCCCAGACTAAAACTGATGCAGGCCTTGCCCCGAAACTGATACTGATGTGGGCCTCAACCCTGGGACTCATCCCCAAAACTATTACTCATATGTTGCTGATTCTAGTTAGCTTGTCTTTGCCGCTTTCTCTTTTTCTTCTTTGAAACCTGTGAATACAAAACGAAACAAACACAAAAAGAATGCAAATACGTTACGTGTATACATGCATGAATGAATGAATTTCCTATTTCGTTGGGTTAGGTCTTCCGCCAGTTCTCCAGGTGATTGCTCAGTCTTCTTTCTGGTTTCATGACTTAATATCTTGTTATGTCCCCGATTCATGATGTGGTAGAATGGTCGCCCTCGGTCTTGGTTTAGCTTTCTGCTCTCCGCTGTTTGCACTTGGTCAATATGAACCACATGGTGGGGCCTTCCATATCATCATACTATATTACATGCTACGAAATAGTCCCAATAGTTACACACATTATTGTCCTCAAGGAATGTCCAGTAATGAAACCAGAGAACATTCAAAACACTCAATGCAACTCAAATATGAGTTTTTGAATAAATGATCTATGCCAGACTCAAAGTGTGTGTGTGCAAAGGTTCTTTGCAGCGCTTGATCCTTAAGTAAGCTAACTCAATGATTTCGTTTCAAAAATCGGGATCGATGGGTCAAACCAACCTAGATGTATCAGTTATGCCTGCAGTTGCTTTTTTGTGCTCAATGTGGTATGGTTTTCTTTCTCTTTTGTCTCTTTCTCTTTTTTTTTTGAACTTCTTTTTTTCTTTTCTTTTTCTTTTTGTATTTTATTTTTATTCTCTTTTTTCAACACACCTACCCTTTAAGGTAGCATTTCTCCTCATGGTGGTCCTAATACTCGCCCATGGGTAGCTTCACGCTTATCGGTTATAGGCGGTTTATTTCTTTTCTTTAGAGACTTTTTTTTTCAACCATACCACACATCATAACACAAGCAAGTCAGGATAGACATCTAAGCAAACGGTCATTCATCGACCCACAATTTCTTCAACTAGTCACCTTACTAACTACTCGGGTTTTCACCGCTAAGAACCTATAGTGAAGTGCTTACGAGTCTAGCATAGATCAACAATTCAAAGCATCAGATAAAAGCACATCAAGAGTTTATCATTTCTAAGATTTCATCCTAAAGCAAACGATTTCATCATCGGACTTATGCCTAACTATTAAGGACTAAACAACCTTTTTTTTTTCTTTTTCTTTTTCTCTTTTTTTTTCTTCTTCCTTTTTTTCCTTTTTTTTTCTTTTCTTTTTCTCTCTTTTTTTCTTTTTTCTTTTTTTTTTCTTTTTCTTTTTGGGCCCAACATGGTCTTTCTATCCTTGCAGTAAAGTTCTCTGTTTCTCGATTTCCTTTTTCCCGATGTCAATGTTTGCTAAACTCTCCTTTGACAAGTCTTTCTTTTTTCTAACCCAACGGATATCTATGATGGCTTTTAAGACACGAGGTTTAACATGATCCATGTATGCATGAGATGCATGAGATGTGTGTAATGTATGAGATATAATATGCATGTGGTATCAAAAGCATAAAGGGGTGGCTCCTATAGGACATACAACTATGGTTCACATGTGGGTTTACGGGAGTGTGGACAAAGGCTCTCGTTTGACGAAGGATTACCCACAACTAGGACTCCCCACTCAAGGGTTCAAGCGACCAAGTGAGTGCACCTTTTTTATACCTTACGGTACGTGCCAACGAGTTACGGCGTGTGACTAACTGTCGAATGGATTTCCCGTTGTAGATTCCCCAGAGGGAGGGTGGAGCGAGGCTCTCTTAAGTACCCAAGCCCCTTAGGCTCTTATCGCTTGGTGTCAGGAATAACAACGAGTCCTCCAAACTAGTCTGTCATGACGAGCTACAAGTAATGATTATCTCGGTGTCTTCACAGCTTTTCCTTATAAAAGGTAGTGAGTGAAGGAAGACATCGAACCATTACCTAGCCTTAACAATGCCTTTGATTACACCCTTTTCAACTCACTATAGAAACGATTAATTAAAGCACAAATTATACACATCACAAGACATGATTTCGGGGCCGATTCAAAATATCCCCAGTGGAGTCGCCAGACTGTAGACAACAGAACCTGGGCGACGCTATTCTAGGCTCGCGGCCTAGTTGAGAAGACCTCAAACCGTTGGGTTCGGAATGGTCCCTTACTTATGTCACTTGTGATGATATAATTTGTGCAATAAACTAACCGAATCTATTCATCATTCATGCTCAAGGGTACTTAGATGTAAAATGTTTTCATCCAAATAACTTCAGGCAATGTAACACAACGAGCATATTGAACCATTAAATCAACATGTATAAATCATTATCCAAACACATCATAAACTAATAACATGCATAAGGAACAACCTAAATATACTTTAACAAATAAATAACAAACTAAATTAAACCATGCTTTAAATAATAAATAAACGGCCTAGAACTATGACATGCTCAAATACAAATTTGGATGGGACGAGATATGTGCCTCTTAAGTGGTACGTGGCGTCGTATCCTGAGTGCAGACCGCAATACCGTCCATTCGGAATCGGCTACGGAATTTACGTCCGGGTTTCCATCCGATATACCACAAAAGGGAACACACATCCCGCTCATCCAACAATCACATCATGCCTCAAACGACTCTCATGCAATAATATTTTAAAATAAATAAAATAAAACGAAAGAAGATAAGTAAGAAGGTGCCCTCAGGTCTAACCTCTTTTGTCGTCTCTCGAAAGCGCGTTACACGGCCGTCGGGAGGGTGAATGATCCGAAACTCTTTTGGTTCACCAACTCAACGTCTTTCCTCGCTGTTTTACTGTTCGGGCTGCTGTTTTTACTCCGTTTCGCTGCCGTTTTTGTTGTATTTTCCGGTCACTGTTTTAGGGTAATTAGAGGACTGTTTTGTTGTTTATTTGGACTGGTTTGGGCTGCGGTTTTGGAAGGGTTCCAGGGGCAGTTTTTTTTACTGTTTTGGACAGTTTTCTAGACAGTTTTGGGTGTGTTTATTCGGCAATTTTGATGCAGATTTTTGGGACTGTACGTGTCTCGGCAATTTGAGGGTGCAGGTTCTTGGCGTGGGGGGCTGTTTGGAGAGGGGTTATTTTTATAGGCAAGGGGATGGATTTTACCTTGTTAGGGAAGGAATCAAATTTGTGTATTATGAGATATTTTTAATTTAGTATGTGATGAGGAAATATTTTAATTATGGGAATTGATTTGATTTGTTCTTTTTAGTTAAGGATATGATTTATTTAATTTAGGAAGGTGATTTAATTTAATTTAGGAATGTGTTTTATTTAAATTAGGAATTTAATTTAATTTAATTTCAAGTTCAATTTAATTGGTGAATGTGATTTAATTTAATTTGTGACATGTATTTTAAATGTTTTAATTATTTAATTTGTGAGATGTGTTTTAAATGTTTTAATTATTTAATTTGTGAGATGTGATTTAATGGGTTTGGTGTGTTGTAAAACAGAGGTCCAACAAGCGAACCCGAAGCGAAACAAGCGAGTTAAATCTGACAAAATACTAATTCCCAACTTTACCCTTCCAACGTCCGTTTCCCGCGGCTTTCTCAACTAAAGAGGTAGTGTCTCCATACGAGACTCATCATCGGGCTGATATGCAAAAATGCAATGCCTACAATGGTCCATTTCCGAACCGTTACTTGTTGAGAGATGGTTCATTTCCGAATGTGTGGAGAGGCAACACTCAAACATTGATGGAACATGGATGCAAAGTGAAGAATGAAAACATAACAACCAAGAAAGGTAAATAACAAGACAATAAAAGAGATGCGACCAAGGCCAAGATCTATATGGGACTTCGTATGCCCGACTGAACGTATTTCACATTCAATCAACCATACTTCGTCCGGCGTGGTAAAACATCGTGGTAAAGGTAGCCTTTTGGCCTTTTCCCTCAAATGGAGGACCTTTAAGACAAATGATTATCCCATGCGCATTAAGTAACAATGCATGAATAAGCAAAGCAATGATATGCAAAAGGTAAATACAGAATAATGACAAAGGGGGCACGGGAAAACGTCGTGGTAAAGGTAGCCTTTAGGCATTTCCCTCGAATAAAGGACCTTTAATCCAACATAGTTAGCCCATACGCTCTAGATTAACAATGCATAAATAAATAACATGTGGAAAGTAAATAACGGAATAATAAAATAGATGCGACCAATGCCAACATCTATATGGGACCTCGTATGCCCGATTGAACGTATTTCTCATTCAATCGAGTATACTTCGTCCGGCGCGGCAAAAAATCATGGAAAAGGTAGTCTTTTGCCTTTTCCCTCAAATGGAGGACCTTTAATCCAACGTGATTAGCCCATGCGCACTAGATTAACAATGCATAAATAAATAACATGCAAAAAGTAAATAACGGAATGATAAAAGAGATGCGACCAAGGCCGACGTCTATATGGGACTCGTATGACCGATTAAACGTATTTCTCATTCAATCGAGTATACTTCGTCTAGCGTGGCAAAACATCATGGTAAAGGTAGCCGTTTGGCTTTTCCCTCAAATGGAATACATTTAATCCAATGTGATTAGTGACCGGCGTAAACCCACACGTATAACGCAAGCGCACGTATCGTTCAAGTAGTATAAAAAGTATCGATCCCACGAGGACTTAATATCTAATCTATTAATTTTATGAGGTCAAATGATTACTAGTATCTAACAGGTTGTTTGATTGATTTGAAAAGGTGACGATTCTAAATTTAAAAACAAGTAAATAAAATTGTTCGAAAGTAGGTTTAAGAAAATTCAATATTAAAAACTATCTAGGGTTGTGAATCTTTCCAATATTATTTAAAGATGAAGTGATTATCTTATAGTTGGGTAAAATATTGATTTATTAACCTGGAACACTAAATTATGTAAAAGCCTCTTCCGATGGTCAACTACAAATATCCAGTATAACCCAATTGAACCATATGTCTATGTCAACCAAATTACCTGGATTCATTAAGATTAAGTTCCAATTATGGCTACCCCCGCACGACAGGTATATTCCTATCCTGTAAGGAAATCTATTAAAGTGTTATCTATCCTCAAGGAAGATCGTGGGCTATTGAGTCTAAGGTCTTAAACCTAAAATCCCTTTTCCAAGTTCATTTTAAGTTTACCAGTTCAATTTTATTAATGGCCAGTTAATGAAAAAGCATTAAGATTAAGACTCAATAAATAAACCTTTATATTACCCAAACTATAATTTAACCCCTTATAAACCGGTGATATTGGAATTCATCACAACCCCAGATATCTAACTTAGTTACGACACATAACTAGGGCTAATAAAAACTTAAAAGTAAAAGACATAAAGTAAAAATGATGAGAAGTAATTGCAGTAAAGTAAAAGCTGAAAAGTAAATTACAATAAAATAAAATGCTAAGGTAAAAGGAATTATTTTTACTACTACTAATTTAGATATCTCCCATAATATAATATATAAACTTGTGATAACATTACCAACCAGCCATATAGGCGGTAACCTGATTAAGTCAAATTAAGTCCAACCAGCCATTAAGGCGGTAAAAAGATTTGTCCATGAACCTGCCATATAGGCGGTAAGAAAGTTTAATTACCAACCGACCAATCTGGCGGTATCCTTGATTAGTCAGGTTTAAACCAGATTAAAATGAATTACCAACCGACCAATATAGCGGTATCCTTTTTAAGTTAAATTTTAAATAGTGAATATATTATATTTAAGGGAGATTAATCTAAATAGCAGTAGTAAAAGAATTACATTTCACTCTAGCATGGGGAAGTTACCTCATCATGGTAAAAAGTAAAAACTGTAAAAAGTAAAGAAAGTAAAACACTATTATTACAAAAAGTAATTAAAATTAATTACAAAACTAAAATTTAAAAGAAATTAGATAGAAAACTCCATATTTATATGAGAGAATTCAGAGAGAATGGCACCTCTGAAACTGAAACATCGAGCTGAATTTATAGGCCTCGGTAGGCTCTGGGCATCGCAACGCCAAGGCCTTTGGCGTCGCTAGGCCAACTTCTTTTGGTCGTGGCATGCTGAGGTGATGACACGTGGCAATTCTGGATAAGGTGATAAGGTGACACGTGGCAAGGTGGTTGGAGCACAATTATTGTGACAGGTGGCGGCTCGTGATTGGCTGATTCAGATTCTTATCCGCCACATGTCAGATAAGGATAAGTCAGTCAATAATTGATGCTGACATGGCGCTGCTGTGGCGACACGTGGCAATTTGATTGTCGGCACCATAAAATTGCGACACGTGGCACGTTGTGATTGGTTGATGATGATGTGGCAGCCACGTGGCACTTTGACTTGGTCAACATGTGATGTGGATGATGACATGGCAATGACGTGGAGTGACACGTGGCGACACATGGTGATGGTGACTGTCGGCACCGTAGGATGATGACACGTGTCACGGCGCACGTTAGCAGATCGGCTGTGATGGTGACACGTGGCACGGCGCACGTTAGCAAAGTTAAATTTTCTCAGATTCTGATTTATGTACCCGGCGCACGTTAGCACTGTTCGGTGCATCTTAGGTGTCGCGACTCCAAAGGCTTGCGAGTCGCGACATGGAAAATTACCAAAATGCCCCTTTTCCAATTTTCACTGTTTTGGTCCAAATCACCTCCAGAATGTCCTGAAACTTTATTTATCTACAAAATAACACAAAACACATCAAAATATTCACATGACTCAAGAAACTATACAAAATATTAGGTTAAATGAGTGGGAAATAGTGATATAATTACCACTCATCACACCTCCAAACCTAACATTTTGCTAGTCCTCGAGCAAAACACAGAATAAAATAAACATCTTTAAAATAAAATTTAACTAAGCCACTTTCATAGGGATCACAATTGCATTTAGCATATGCAACAAGCTTTTAAACCCCTAGGTGTCCCTAGTGGACGAGTTGTAGTCTCGTGAGGGTTTACAACAATGATACCCACAAACATTTTACAAAAGTAAAAAGGTAGTGAAACTAATGCACACAAAAGCAAAAAGACAAGCGAAAAGAGAATAAAGAAGTTAGTGACTAATCATGTGAAACTTCTACTCCAAGTTACTAGTTGTTTTGTTTCTTTCTAAATTACTGAATAAGTACATTCTCCGATTATATTTACCATTTTCCATATACACAGCCAACATAATATTTAAACAACTCATTTTTTCCCACAACAGTCATAAGTGCAATTGATAAGAGAGTAATATTTTTGTCCTAAAATTTTATCAGAATTCACATCTTTTTGTAGCAATGAAATAATTTTTCTGATTTTTCTGATTTTTTTCCTTTGATTTTTTTTTATTTATATACAATATCTCCCATCTATGTAGCGAGTGTTGGGTCGGCGGCTCCCAAACCAGTTGGCTTTAGGGCACCAGGTGTTAAGACACCCCTACGGACTTAATTACTCAGACTTCAGATATATATATTTTTGCAGCATCTTTGATCCATGTAGCGAGCTTTGGGCCAGTGACTCCCAAACCAGTTGGTTTTAGAGCACATGTGTTAAAACACCTTTACAGACTTAATAACTCGGATCTCAGATTTTTTTTTTACTCCATTGCTTTTTAGATACTTCATCCAATTAAACTAGAGCACTGAATATTACAAACTTTTCAATTACAGTTCATGTCCGTATGTTACTATGCATGTTGATAATACCTGTCAACTGAGCATATGAAGATCCATTTTAGTCAGTTTTATGGAGAATTCACAAATTAAATAATTCAAAAGGAAATAAAAAAAATTAACTTGTTTAAAAAATGGTTTGAAATACGTCTCAGGAGTGAAAACTCCTTACTCAGTTATCTCTTACCAATTTCACCTTTTTAGTCAAAATAAAAACACAAAAACACAAAATATTTTGTAATTTTTGAAAAATTATAATTTTTTTTTGTATTTATAGAAAAATTTTGGACTAAAAATAAAAATAACACAAACTAAAAATAAGGTACTGATCAACTAATTCCCTCCCCCAAACCTAAATGAGACATTGTCCCCAATGTCTTAAACAATAGAAGAAGAGTTTAGAAGATAGTACCTGGTTAGCTGAAATTCTACACGAAAAGTTAAAGGTTAAGATCTAGATTAACACGACGCCTCTTACCACGATCGTCCTCGGACCAATTTATCTTTGAAAGGATAGGGTCAACTTGTGGTTCATAGGCTAAGAGTTGGCATATTAGATCCGGAGTAGTTCTGGCAGTAAAGAGTAGTTCTTTTAAAGGTTTTGACACAAACCCATTTCTTCGGGCATCATCAAGAAACACACAAAGAAAATCATAAAATCCATCAACGTTAAATAGCCCAATTGGTTTCTGGTGTATGTTCAAGTTCGCCAAAGATAGCATTATAAAAATTTCCTCCAATGTGCCCAAGCCACCTAGCAAAGCAATAAAAACATCAGTACAATTAATCATTTCTACCAGTCGTTCAGACATACCTGACACGATCAGTTCCTCTCCGTTTGATGATCCAATAAGATTTTCCTCTGCCAAGGGTTTTGGGATAATTCCTAAAACGTTACTACCTCCTTCCTGTACGCCTTTGAAACGATCCCCATTAGTCCAAGATTGCCTCCGTCATATACTAAGTGCATATTCCTTGCAGCTAAGACTCGACCCAATTCCTGTGCTGCCTCTACGTATTGTGGTTTAGTACCAACACTAGTACCGCAAAACACACAGATGTTTTCAACTCGTCTTCTTGAAGTGGCTTCTATGTTTTACTCTGAATGTCTTCAAAAGTGCAATGATGAGTTGAATTTATAATACCTGAAAAGGGTGAGTAAAATAATAGCACTAGTACCTGCCAAATGAAAATTATAAGTTAAACAGTAAAATGAATCGTGATAGTAAAAAAGGTTTGGATCATATCGGAGAAAATAAAAGTAAAAAAATAAATCACAATTATTAGGAAAGGACAAAGAGATATAATATGTACAAGAATTTACAGCTTGATTGAAGTCTATGCGACAGGGACAAGCTTCCCATCCAATTTTCTTATAAATTGGCAAATATGGTCTTTTTGATTCAGATTCCCAAGACTTAACAGTTATCTTTCTTTTTGAAATTGTGTATGTAATTTACGAAAGGTTATGTGAACATATCCACTGGGATGCGTCTCAAGAGTCGAAGATATATCATCTAAAGACTCCTTACTCAAGCCATCCCTAATGAATTTAATTTTGTCTTCGCGATTATCAGACACCATTCCTAAAGAACGACAACGAGTATTGCAATTCCAGCGTGCACATTTGTAACAAACACCCATTTGCTTAGTTCTACGTTTCTTTGCATATGTGTGTAGACATTACATTTTTGCATGTGAAACCCGATGATGAGTCTCAGTTGGAGGCACTACCTTTTTAGTTAAGGATATTGCGGGAAACGGTCGTCGGAAGGGAATCGGTATTTCGTTAGATCCTTATTCACTTGTTTAGCGTCAAGCTCATTTGTTGGACCTCTGTTTAGAGCACCTTTGGCCCAAAAAAAAACCTTTTAACCTTTTAACCTTGGCCCAAAACCCTTGCCACCCACCTAAGCCCACTCACCAAACCAACACAACACCTAGCCCACCAAGAGAGGCCCACACGCCCATAGCCCCTAAAATACACACAAATTAAATCAAATATTAATTAAATTAAATATTAACTAATTAAAATATTAATTAATTGATATACCAAATTAAATAAGACATAAAATATAGTCATACCTAATTAAGATAAATCACATATTGTAACTTCCTAATCCAAAATATTATATACTAAATTAAAGAAATATTATGCCTAATTAAAATCAATCCTAACCAATTAAAATATTGTATTCCTAAACCAAGAAAATCAAATATTCAACCTTCCTAATTCACCAAAATTTGTCCCCCCAATCAATCAAATCCTTTCCTTGTTTGACACCAAATCCAATCTTTTCCTTGTGAGACAAGGGGAAGCCCTAGCCCTTCTCTATATAAACAACCCCTAACCAAGACATGCACGGCCTTCACAAGACACAACTCACACGCAAATCACAGCAAGAAATCCTTGACATTACACGCAAATCACAAGAAAAATAACAAACAATTCTCTTCATCTCCACCCTCACATTACCGATAACAACAAGCCTTCAAACACTCCTTCACATCACCGAAAGACACAGCCTAAAACAGTAGCTACATCACCGAAATTTATCCCTCCAAGCAGCCCCAAAACACCATCCAATTACCGAAAATTACATCCTCTTAAACAACCGAAAAACACCTTAAAAATAATCCTTAACACCTTAAAACAGTAACACAAAAAAACTGCACCCTAAACCCCTTAAAAAACCGCAAACAGCAGCCCCTAGACCTCTAAAAAAATGCAAAAACAGTAGCTGTGAAGACCTGAAACAGTAAGCAGAAAATACAGAGGAAACAACAGCAAAACAGAGGTCAAACAGTAAGCAAAATAGCAAAACAGCGAGCTAAGATGCTAAGCCAGTGAAACGGAAAAGTGAGGAGCTTTAACCCTTCCGATCTCCGTGAAACGCAAGTCCGAAAGTCGGCAAAAAAGGTTAGACCTGAGGGTATTTTTCACAATTGTTTTCAGTTTTATTTTTATTATTTATTGAGTACTGTTCGCATGATTATTATGTTAAAATGCATGTTGTGGCCCTTGAGTAGATAAATATGCATGTATTATGAAATATTGTATGTTGTGGCCTTGGAATAAAATGAAAGATGTGTCAACTCTCGCGGAAAATCGGATGGAAACTCGGACATAAATTTCATAGCCGATTCCGAATGGACGATAGTATTATCTGTACTCGGGATACAACTCCACGTACCGCTTGAGTAAACGGCACATTCTTTTGTTTTATGTTGATTTGATTTATTTATTATTCGTCATTTAAATTCCTCATGTTATTTGTTTATGTAATGATGTGATCGAGCGCATGGGCTTAGTAAGTTGGATTAAAGGTCCCCCATTCTGAGGGGTTAAAATCCTTTACCACGATGCTTTGCCACGTCGATTAATGTATATTCGGTTGAACGTAAGATGTGTTCAATCGGGTATACGAAGTCCGATATTATTGTTTTTTTTTATATGCATGATGTGATCGAGCACATGGGCTTAGTAAGTTGGATTAAAGGTCCCCTATTCTGAGGGGTTAAAATCCTTTACGACGATTCTTTTCCGCGCCGATTAATGTATATTCGGTTGAATGTAAGATGGGTTCAATCGGGTATACGAAGTCTGATGTTATTGTCTTTATTTTTATATGCATGATGTGATTGAGCGCATGGGCTTAGTAAGTTGGATTAAAGGTCCCCTATTTTGAGGGGTTAAAATCCTTTACCACGATGCTTTGCCGCACCGATTGGTGTATATTCGATTGGATGTGAGATGAGTTCAATCGGATACGTGAGGTCCCACATTGTGGATTTGTTTATCTATGAATGTGTTGCATGCATCAGGTCTGGTTCCGTTCGAATGCGTTCTCGAACGCCACACGAACGTGAACCTTCTGTTTACCATTCGAACGCGTTCTCGAACGCTACGCGAATGCGTACGCATTTTCTTCATGCATCAGGTCTGGTTTCGTTCAAACGCGTTCTCGAACGCTATACGAACGCGAACCTTCTGTTTACCATTCGAACGCGTTCTCAAATGCTACGCGAACACGTACACATTTTCTTAGTGTTTCATACATTAGGTCTGGCTCCATTCGAACGCATTCTCGAACGCTATACGAATGCGAACCTTCTGTTTACCATTCGAATGCGTTCTCAAATGCTATGCGAACGCGCACGCATTTTCTTAGTGTTTCATTCATCAGGTCTGACTCCATTCAAACGCGTTCTCGAACGCTATAAGAATGCAAACCTTATGTTTACCGTTCGAACGCGTTCTCGAATGCTACGTGAACGCGCACCAACTGAACTGAGTCATTTTCATCAGATTTCGTGCATAATTGTTCCTAGTAGCTATCCCTTCATATGATGAACCTGATTGCTTCTCTGTATTACGCAAGATTGTGTAGGTGTCGTTCATTTGTATTCCCCACATGTATGAGTACAATGTGTTTATTAACTTGTATGCTTGCCGTATGTTAATTTATCTTTATGTATGCAAATTGAGACATAGATTACATGCAAATAGGCTGTATGGAAATTCAGATATGTGTTACATGTAAATTTAGATGAACTTGTTGATGTATGCATGCGAACTTAGGGGTAAATCATCCTTGGAAATATGTTGCTTAGGCTTGGTTAGATTATTGCACAAATCATTTTATTACAAGTGGCATAAGTAAGGGACCATTCCGAACCCAACGGTTTGAGGTCTTCCTTTGCGAGGGGTGAGTGCGGCCTTAAATCTTTATCCCGGTTCACACCGGGTGGTGACTCCATTATTCTCTGGTTTAGTCCCCCGCGGGCTACTCCGTACTCCCATCCGGGCCGTGAGCCCGGAACAGCATGCGTCGCCCAGTTTGTGTTCCCACAGTCTGGCGACTCCACTCGGGATAGAGAATCGGCCCCGAAATAATATCTTGTAATATTATGATTTGTGCTTTAATTGACTATGTCTACCGTGGGTTAAAAAGGGTTTAATTAGAGGCATTTTGAGGCTAGGTAATGGTTTGGTGTCTTCCTTCACTCACTACCTTTCTAGAAGGAAAAGTTGTGAAGGCACCTAAATAGCCATTTACTCGTAGCCTATGGTGATAGACTAATTTGAGGAGTCGTTGTTTATTCCTGACACCAAGCGATAAGAGCCTAAGAGGCTTGGGTATTTAAGTGAGCCTCGCTCCAGCCTCCCTCTGGGGAATCTACAACGGGAAGTCTATTTGACAGTCAATCACACACCATAGCTCGTTGGCACGTACCTTAGTGTATAAAAAAGGGTGCACTCACTTGGTCGCTCGAACCCTTGAGTGGGGAGACCTAGTTGTGGGTCATCCTTCGCCGGTGAGAGCCTTTGTCTACACTCTTGCGAACCCACACGTAGACCGGGGTTGTATGACCTATAGTAACTATTTCCTTGTGTTTGTGGGCCATCATCATTTGGATGCAGTTGGACTTCTTGTCAGAAATGTGAACTTGTTGGGCCATTTAAACTGGGACGAGTTCGTATCCTATGACAATTGGGCCAAAAGTTTCTGAAATGTCGATGGGCCACTCTATAGAAATTATTATTTTATGTTTGCATTACCTTTCTTTTATGCTTGTGTTTGGGAACATTGTCGTTTGGATCCATTTGGACCATTTGTCATGGGATGTGGGCTTGTTGGGCCATTTAAACTGGGACAAGAATGTATCTTATGACGATTGGTCCAAAGGCTTCTAAATATTGATGGGCCATTTTGTGCTTGTGCTCGGAACATTACCATTTGGATTTAGTTGGACTCCTTGCCATGAGATGTGAACTCGTTGGGCCATTTAAACTGGGACGAGTTCACTCCTATGACAGTTAGCCCAAAAGCTTCTAAAATGATAATGGGCCGATTTTTTTGAAAATTTTAATTGATTTAGTATGTTCTATATGTTACATGCATCTCATGCACCTCATACATACATACATCATGTTAATACCATATATGTCTCAAAAAGTCATCATAGATACCGTTTGGGTTAGAGAAGGGACAAGACTCACTAAAAGAACAGTAACAAGCATGAGTGAATCCGATAACGAGATATCCCGTATGGATCAGTTAGAGAACGGTCTCGCCAAGATCACTAAATAGTTGCAAGCTTTGACTACTGTTGTGGCTGGTATAGTCAGGTCTCGTGCTGAGGGTAGTTCTGGGGATGTGAGGGAAGAGGAACCTCCGAACAGATTGGGGGATGATATCCCCACTTTTGATGATGATATGGCAGAGTATGCAGCAGGTAGAGTATCTGGGTCTCAGGCAGAGTTACAGAAGCTCCGGGATCAGGTTGAGTCAGTTACCCGCAAGATGAGGGGTAAGAATGAGGATTTGCTGGATAATGACACGCTGACTTTCGAAGAACAGTTGCCGGCACAGTTCAAGATGCCTGATATGGCTAAGTTTAACGGGAATGGGGATCCAAGGGTGCATCTCCGATAGTTTGTATCAGTCATGAGTTCAGTTGGCCTATCTCAGCGCCAAGTGCAGAAGATGTTTGGAATGTCGCTCGAGGGAGCTCCCGTGGTGTGGTACCACATTTTGGAGAAGAAAGTGAAGGAAGATTGGAGGGAGTTGGCTGATGCCTTCCTGAAGCAGTATGTCACTGACCTAGAGATCGATCTGTCACTCCGCGATCTAGAGAATGTTAAGCAAAAATTGGAGGAGAGTTTTAAGGAATATGTGGACCGATGGAGAAGTCAGTTGTTGAAGATGCAGACTAGGCCTTTAGAGAAGGATCAGATTAAAATGATTATCAAGGGTACCAAGCCCTCCATTTACATCAAGTTGAGGAGGATGACCTCCATGATTACGGACTTTCGGCAGTTGAGGGAAACTGTCATGGACATTGAAGACGAAGAGGCGGAAAACAGGAAGTTTTATGGCTTAAGTAGGAGGCCTGTTGGAGGGATATCGGGAACTAAGCCTGTTTCTGCGGAAGTTACTGCCATCCGGAATCGGAGATTTTCCAACTTGGGAAGGCCCCTGTCAAAGGTGCTAGAGAAATTGAAGAGGCAAGGGCTCTTAAAACCCTTGGAAGCCAAACCATTACCCAATCCCCCACCATCACATTATAACCTAAGCCTTTACTGTCACTTTCACCAACAAAAGGGCCATGACACCGACAATTGCGCCCGACTCCGCCATGAAATCCAAGACCTGATAGACTCCAAGAAAATACCTGACCCAGAAACAGAACAGCCTGACACACACAGAAACCCCTTACCCAACTACCGTGCCGTACCACCACCAACCTATATGATCAATTCTGGCCTCCAAGAAGACCTTGTCCTAAAATCCTTTCACCCTCAAGCCTTTTGCCTGGGAATCTGGGATAGTAATAGTGAAGATGAGACTGAGCAGGGGAAGAACTTTTGGCTTGATTTCTCTAGTAGTGATGAGGAAGAGGTGAGGGGAATGACGCGCAGCGATTGTTTTTACAATGATATGGCAGAAAAGGGTAAGGAAGTTTTGACAGATGGAAGAGAAGTGGTTAAAAATGCAGAAGTTACTGAGGGAGATACAGTGCTGAGACAGTTGAAGAAGACCCGAGCACAAGTGAGTATCTGGGATTTGTTGTGTGCATCTCAGGAGCACATGCGGGCCATGGTTGAGGCCTTAAGTAAGATAGTGGTGACGTAAGATGCCAACCACGCAATGTTTGTTGGGTCAGTGCAAAATGAGACTTTTCAGGCAATCACTTTTTCTGAGGAAGAACTCCCGACTGAAGGGAGAAATCATAATAGACCCTTGTTTATCAGAGCTGAAGTGAGGGGTAAAAGGACCTCTTATGTGATGGTGGATGACGGCTCATCCATTAATGTGTGCCCGTTGAAGATTTTGGCCAAGCTGGGTATAAAGGCAACAGATTTGGATCCCTCTAGTCTGACTATCAAGGTTTATGATGATAGTAAGCGAGGAGTTGAGGGTATATTTGTGGCAGCAGTCAAGGTTGGTCTTATTGAGGACGAAGTTGAGTTCACTGTGCTGGATATCCCAACCACTTTTGCCTTATTGTTGGGAAGGCCTTGGTTTCATAAGCTTGGGGGCGTGCCCTCTACTCTTCACCAGATGATTAAGTTCCCGTATGGGGGAGAGATTGTCACCATCCGAGCTGAGGTGGACAATGCTGTGGCCGCTTTGGAAATACAACCTTTCACAAGGTTCCAAGTGTCGGCAACTTTTGAGGAATGGGTGGATCCTAAGGTGGCTAGGATCATGGGAAAAATAAAGTACGAGCCAGGTGAGGGTTCAAAACTGCCGGACTTTAGAGGACAGACTACTCGGAGGGGTCTGGGATACAAGTCTGATGAAGATAAGCCGAAGGTTAAAAAGAAAGGGTTGAAACTGGCAGATTGTTTTGTGAAAGCTTCAGGGTATCAAGGTGAGCCCGAACCGGTAGAAGTCAACGAGATTGTGGTGCCTGGTTTTGAGATCTTCCAAGAGATGCTGGGTAAGAAGCCGCTGACTAAAGAAGTTATGAAGGAAGAGAATTGGGAAGAAGAACTGATGAAGTTAGAGAGCCTGACTCTTGAGGAGGATAAAGAGCCTGAGAAGAACCTGGTTGCAGATGAAGAAGTGTCTATAGATGATGAAGACATTTACCTTCCTGATTTGTTTGAATGTACTTCCGCATTATCCAATAATAAAGACATTTCTTTTGCTTACTCGCCTGAGTCATTTCCATTTACTCTGCACGAATCAATCATATTTGATATCAGTTCGGCCAGAACTACTGCATTTAACTTGGGTACACTTGAGAACCCCAAGGAAATTCTGATTGCAAGTGAATTTACCTCCGAAAAGAGGGATAAATTAGAAGAAGTATTAAGCAGATATGCCAAAGTGTTTGCTTGGTCCTATGAGGACATGCCTGGGGTAGACAGAAACATTGCCCAGCACACAATACCAACTTATCCGAATATGAGGCCAGTAAAACAGAAACTCCGACGGATGAGACCAGAATGGGCTGAGAAAGTCAGAGAGGAAGTTAAGAAACAGATAGATGTGGGGTTCCTGGAAGTAGTAAAGTATCCTGAGTGGTTGGATAATATAGTGCCAGTGTCAAAGAAAGAGGGGAAGGTCAGAATGTGTGTGGACTACAGAGATCTCAACAAGTCTTGTCCGAAAGATGATTTTCCTTTACCGTACATAGACGTACTGGTTGATAGTGCGGCTTTATCTGCTATGTATTCATTTGCAGATGGGTTTTCAGGTTACAATCAGGTTCTTATGGCTGAGGAAGATAAACACAATACTGCATTTGTTACCGAGTAGGGTACTTATTGTTACAAGGTAATGCCGTTTGGGCTCAAGAATACGGGAGCTACTTATCAGCGGATGGCCACTACACTATTCCACGACTTGATACACAAAGAGATTGAAGTGTATGTAGATGACATGATGGTGAAATCAGAGACAAGAGTTGGGCATATTGAAGCACTGGAAATGTTCCTTTAGAGAGTTGACAAATACAACCTGCAGCTAAATCCCAAGAAATGTGTGTTTGGGGTAACATCTGGAAAATTACTGGGACATAAAAAAAGGTCAAAGCAATCACAGAAATGCCAGCACCGAAGACTGAGAAGGAAGTCAGAGCATTCCTGGGGAAGATTCAGTATATCAGTCGGTTCATCGCCAAGTTGACATCAGTGTGTGAGCTTATCTTCAAACTATTGAGGAAAGATCAACCGGTAAAGTGGAATGAGCAGTGTCAAGCAGCCTTCGACAAGATCCGAGATTACTTGGTAAAGCCTCTTGTATTGAAACCTCCGAGACCGGTCAGACCTTTGATATTGTACTTGGCCATAGAATCATAAGCATTGGGGGCAATGATGGTACATGCAGATGAGACAGGGGTAGAGCATGCAGTTTACTATCTGAGTAAGAAGATGCTCCCATATGAGGCTTGATATCAGGAAATAGAGAAGATCTGCCTTACAGTGGTATGGGCTTCCAGAAAATTATGGCATTATTTTTAGTCTTACAAGATCCAGGTAGTGGCAAAGGAGAATCCTCTGAAGTATCTGCATTCAGTGCCTTAGCTAGTGGGGAAATTGGGCAGGTGGTTAGTATTGCTGACAGAGTTCGACATTGAGTATCTCACCACCAAAGTGGTCAAAGGGCGAGCAGTAGCAGAGTTTCTAGCATTGCAACCTATTGAAGGGGATCAGTATAAGTTTGAATTTCCCGATGAAGAGATCCAAGCAATAACAATTCAGAGATGAAAAATGTATTTTGACGGAGCAGTGAATTACAAGGGAGCCGAAATTGGGATTGTGATAGTGACCCCAGAAGGAGAGACCTTGCCTTTGGCCAAAAGGTTGACATTCACAGTAACCAACAACATGGTCGAGTATGAAGCATGTGCTTTTGCTTTGATTGCATTGATAGCCTTGAAGGTCGAGAGTGTGGAAGTCTACGGAGATTCTATGTTGGTAGTCCAGCAGATGCGAGGAGAATGGGAGTTGAAAGAAGAACGGTTGAAACCTTACCTTTTTCACCTCAGAAAGTTGGCACAGGTTATCCCCGATTGTAAGTTTCAGCACTCGAGAGAAGAGAATCAGATGGCAGATGCATTGGCTACACTTGCAGAACCTTGGGAAAATCCATAAAAGTTAGTGATGAGACCGTTGATACTGACAACAGCAAGCAGACCTGTTTATGAGATAGAAAGGATTCTGGAAGTTGAGGTCGACGACGGTAAACCTTGATATCATGACATTCAGAGGTATCTGGAACATGGGGAACTCCCGGAAGGAACAGGCAGAAAGGACATAGTAGCCATTCAGAATTTAGCTTCCCAGTATGTGATTTTGAAAGGGGAACTGTACAAGAGGCAAGTAAACGGTATTCAGCTGAAGTGTTTGAGAAAAGAAGAAGCTCAGAATGTAATGGAAGAAGTACACGTCGGGGTATGTGGTCCGCACATGAACGGGTTGAATCTGTCCCGCAAGATAATGAGACAAGGTTTTTATTGGTCAACCATGGAAACAGACTGCGCGAAGATGGTAAAACACTGTCATGATTGTCAAGCACACGGTAATTGAATCACTTGCCGCACACAGAGTTGCACAGGTTGTCAGAGCCGTGGCCTTTCTCAGCATGGGGAATTGATATGATTGGAGAAATTCGACCGAATGCATCGAATGGGCATCGCTTCATAGTAGTGGCAGTATATTACTTCTCGAAGTGGGTGGAAGACGAATCATTCCGCAATGCTACAGCAAAACAGATGGCAAAGTTTATAGCTCGGAACTTCTTTTGTCGGTATGGCATGCCGCATCATGTAGTGACAGACAACGAAGTTCAGTTTCAAGGAGAGACGAAGGCAATGTTACAGAAATACGGGATAGGCCACCACAAGTCATCACCGTACAGACCGCATGCAAATGGGGCATTTGAGGCAGCCAACAAGACTATAAAGACAATTTTAGCCAAGATGACAGAGAACTGCAGAGATTGGGCCGAGAAACTACCATATGCTTTGTGGGGGTACAGAACATCAATAAGAACAGCAACATGGGCCACACCTTACTCTTTGATCTATGGAATGGAAGCATTATTTCTAGTAGAAGTGGAAATACAGTCTATGAGGGTATTAGCAGAGGTAGAATTACCAGAACAGGAGTGGGCCGCACAGAGGTTTGATCAGTTAGCACTATTGGATTAGAAGAGAACGAAGTCTTTGTATCACATGCAGTTGTATCAAAAGAGACTAGCCCGAGCATTCAACAAGAAAGTACGCCCCACCAAGATCAGAAAGGGTGATTTGGTACTTAAGCAATCAAGGCCGTCGATGACAGATCCAAGAGGAAAGTTCAAGCCTAACTGGGAAGGACCTTATATAGTGCAGAAGGTAATGGGAAATGGAGCAGTAAAGCTATCAGACTTGGAAGGGAACGAGATCACCAAGCCGATCAACGTAGACTGATTGAAGCAGTATTTTGCCTGAGGGAGAGAAGACCGAGCAGTCACCAAGGAAATTGGCAGAAGACCTAACCCAACGGGATAAGAAAATCATTCATGCATACACGTAACATTGCATTCTCATCGTGTTTGTTTGTTTTTTTTTGGTTTTGTGTTCGTAGGTTCGAAGAAAAGAGAAAGCGGCAGAAATGAGCCAAACAGCGTCAGCACAGTTTCAGTTTTGGGGATGAGTCCCAGGGGGTGAGTCCCACATCAACAGTTTTTGGGATAAGTCCTAGGGGGCGAGGCCCATGTCAGCTTGGGGGCGAGGCCCATGTCAGCTTGGGGGCGAGGCCCATATCATCTTGAGGGTGAGGCCCACATCATCAGCAGTTTTGGGATGCATCCTAGGGTCGAGGTACCCCTATTGTCAATTGCAGTTCCGGGATGAGTCCTAGGGTCGAGGGCCCACTGCATCATCAGTTGTAGTTCTGAGATGCGTCCCAGGGTCGAGGGCCCACTACATCATTTGTTCTAGGGCGAGGCCCTCATTTCCAGCGGTATCGGGATGCATCCCAGGGTCGAGGTGCCCCCGTTGTCGGTTGCAGTTATTAGGATGCGTCCCAGGATCGAGGTCCACTGCAGCACCAACTCAGCTTGAGGCAGCAGACGAGCCAGGTAAGTGAAAATGCATTGCATAACTTTGATAGGATTGTTCAAAGTCACACACTGCACAAGTCTCATCAAAGTGGGGGCGAATGTAGGCATTGCATTTTTGCATGTGAAACCCGATGATGAGTCTCAGTTGGAGGCACTACCTTTTTAGTTAAGGATATTGTGGGAAACGGTCGTTGAAAAGGAATCGGTATTTCGTTAGATCCTTATTCACTTGTTTAGCGTCAAACTCACTTGTTGGACCTCTGTTTAGAGCACCTTTGGCCCAAAAAAAACCTTTTAACCTTTTAACCTTGGCCCAAAACCCTTGTCACCCACCTAAGCCCACTCACCAAACCAACACAACACCTAGCCCACCAAGAGAGGCCCACACGCCCATAGCCCCTAAAATACACACAAATGAAATCAAATATTAATTAAATTAAATATTAACTAAGTAAAATATTAATTAATTGATATACCAAATTAAAGAAGACATAATATATAGTCATACCTAATTAAGATAAATCACATATTGTAACTTCCTAATCCAAAATAATATATACTAAATTAAAGAAATATTATGCCTAATTAAAATCAATCCTAAAAAATTAAAATATTGTATTCCTAAACCAAGCAAATCAAATATTCAACCTTCCTAATTCACCAAAATTTGTCCCCCCAATCAATCAAATCTTTTCCTTGTTTGACACCAAATCCAATCTTTTCCTTGTGAGACAAGGGGAAGCCCTAGCCCTTCTCTATATAAACAACCCCTAACCAAGACATGCACGGCCTTCACAAGACACAACTCACACGCAAATCACAGCAAGAAATCCTTGACATTACACGCAAATCACAAGAAAAATAGCAAACAATTCTCTTCATCTCCACCCTTACATTACCGAGAACAACAAGCCTTCAAACACTCATTCACATCACCGAAAGACACAGCCTAAAACAATAGCTACATCACCAAAATTTAGCCCTCCAAGCAGCCCCTAAACACCATCCAATTACCGAAAATTACATCCCCTTAAACAACCGAAAAACACCTTAAAAACAGTCCTTAACACCTTAAAAGAGTAACACAACAAAACTGCACCCTAAACCCCTTAAACAACCGCAAAAAGCAGCCCATGGACCTCTAAAAAAATGAAAAAACAGTAGCTGTGAAGACCTGAAACAATAAGCAGAAAATACAAAGGAAACAACAGCAAAACAGAGGTTAAACAGTAAGCAAAATAGCAAAACAGCGAGCTAAGACGCTAAGCCAGTGAAATGGAAAAGTGAGGAGCTTTAACCCTTCCGATCTCCGCGAAACGCAAGTCCGAAAGTCGGAAAAAAAGGTTAGACCTGAGGGTATTTTTCACACTCATTTTCAGTTTTATTTTTATTATTTATTGAGTACTGTTCGCATGATTATTATGTTAAAATGCATGTTGTGGCCCTTGAGTAGATAAATATGCATGTATTACGAAATATTGTATGTTGTGGCCTTGGAATCAAATGAAAGATGTGTCAACTCTCGCGGTATATCGGATGGAAACCCGAGCATAAATTTCATAGCCGATTCCGAATGGACGGTAGTATGATCTGTGCTCGGGATACAACTCCACGTACCGCTTGAGTAAATGACACATTCTTTTGTTTTATGTTGCTTTGATTTATTTATTATTCGTCATTTAAATTCCTCATGTTATTTGTTTATGTAATGATGTGATCGAGCGCATGGGCTTAGTAAGTTGGATTAAAGGTCCCTCATTCTGAGGGGTTAAAATCCTTTACCACGATGCTTTGCCGCGTCGATTAATGTATAATCGGTTGAACGTAAGATGTGTTCAATCGGGTATACGAAGTTCGATATTATTTTTTTTTATATGCATGATGTGATCGAGCGCATGGGCTTAGTAAGTTGGATTAAAGGTCCCATATTCTGAGGGGTTAAAATCCTTTACCACGATGCTTTGCCGCGCCGATTAATGTATATTCGGTTGAATGTAAGATGTGTTCAATCGGGTATAGGAAATGAATTAAATTAGGAAAGGTATTTATTTATTTTTTCCGAATTTTTCCTTCCGACATCTGTTGCCTGCGACTTCCGCAACTTATCGGGTAGTGCCTATATACGAGGCTCATTATTGGGCTTTATGCAAAAATGCAGTGTCTACAATAGCGTGCCCCCATTCACGCGAAGATTTCACCTTTACTATTACATGGATGCCAATATCCATACCGACCCGTCCAACTAATTAATATAGAAAATTTTATATCTACCAGACCCTAATTTACTGAACCCAATTGGATTTTTACAATCCCTGGCCATCCTTACTTTCTTGATGCTTGGAAACATATATTGTTTTTGGTAAATGTTCTTTTAGTCCTTTTAATTTGAGCTAATTATCTAATTAGTTTTATATTTTTAAATATTATTCCAAAAATCCATTACGTATATATGTTTTTTTTTATTGAAATTTATGTAATTTTTGTGTTAGATTTACTTGAGTTTTAACACGAGAGAAAAAAATATATATTACTCTCAAATAATCAGATTCAACGACTATGAAAATATCAACCTAAGTGTTTAGAAAAGTTTTTGATAAAACAATAACTTATTTATATAGACTAAAAGAGCATTTACCCTTCTATTTATTACCAAATTTGAAGGAAAAAAAACTCAGCCTTGAAGCAAAGTAGAAGAAGTAAGATAATTTTTCTAAGGGAAATGACAAATAATTACCTTATAAATTATTACTGTTGACAAAAGAAAATCGCCCTAGGATGAATGAGTCGATGATGGACGAAAAGCAATTAGGGCGAACAGGTACCACACCACAGGACGATTTGTAATCAGGACGACAAAGGAAAAACAGTCAGGACGATTATCACACATTGCAGTTGGTCCCATGAGCTAGTAGTTAGGCAGTAACTACCCACGACCTGGCAGTTCATGATGCACAGTATGGCAGTTGACGGTAACTCCCCACGGTCTAGCAGTTAGCACGATTAACTCAGCGGCTGGGTGCGTGATCCAGCAGTTGCAAGCATGAGATATGGGATGTCATGGACCAAGAAAAGTGAAACCGTTCAAACGGTTAATAGAGACTCACTATAAAAAGCTCAAACATAGGAAGAAGAGAGGATGACAAAAAAAAATTGAAGACTCATTATGAGCAATTTATTTTTATTTTCATAACTTTGTAATCCATAGACTGTAACTTGTGTGCTTGTGCCCCTTGGAGACTTATTCACCTAATAGAACACCCCTTGCTGGGACTCTGTCTCAGGAGGTTTGAACTTTACACACTCTTTGACAAAACAAATTGTGCAAACAGTTTTTGGAGACCACAGTGGGAGAATTGGTGTAGAAAGTGGAAATGCCTCCGAAAAGAAACACTCAAACTGGCTCGAGTACGGAGGAAGGGGGACTAGAGCAAACAACCCAGCCCCACGTTCCAGCCGTAGTAGGTCATTTCGAGGGTCTGGCAGACTCTAGCCGATATGACACTATGCGAGAGTTAGTCCCTAACGCGGTTCGCGCCTTGTTCGACAAGTTCACCCAAGATATTGTCGAACATGTTAGGCTCAAAAACGCTCACATCATAGATAAGTTTACTTTGGCTAGTAACTCGCATTACAAAAATATGGCCAAACACCTAAGCCCATTGAATGATTGACGGCTAAATGTGTAAATGGTGGGACAGCCCTACCATGGACTACACCTCCTCCTACACCTAGCATTCGGGAGGCTGTTCCAAGCAATGTTCCTCCGCAAAGAGGTTATTGCCCCTATGATAACCTGTGGGGGAGTGAGTCTTGGAGGCAATGGCCCACACTTAGGGCCAAACATGGTGCAACATGAAGTAGTGTTGCCCAAAGGTCCCCAGGGTCTGCAAGGGCAAGGTCATGACTATGTCCCATTTGTGAGAAAACCACGACCACCACCTGTAGTGATGCCATTCAATAGCAATGATATGTTGAGAGAACAGATGACCGAGATTCTTCAGAATCAATTCGGTCTAGGGCTAAGGCCGATTCGGCCAAGATATCGAAAGCCATATCCAGATTAGATTGACGTAGCATATCTTTGGCCTAGGAACTACAAAATACCATAATTTTCTCTGTTTACAGGGTCTGGGGAAGTTTCTACCATATAGCACATAGGGCGATTTACCCTTCAGTGTGGAGAAACGAACGATTTCCATAAGTTGAGGTTATTTCACGGCTCGTTGTTAGAAGTGGCTTTCTCTTGGTATTTCAGCATGCCGTCCAATTCGGTGGAAAATTGGCACCAAATGGAACAGCTGTTCCATGCACAATTCTATAAAGCCGAATCTGAAGTAGCCTTGGCCGATGTGGCAAATTTGAGGCAACTGCTAGGAGAATGGGCCGAGACGTTCTTACAAAGGTTTAAAGCGGCTCGAGGCCGATGTTACGTGCCTTTTCCAGAAAAGAAGTTTGTAAGAATTTCTCAAAGCTGTCTTAGTTTCGATCTAAAAAATAAATTTCAAGATCGCAAGTTCTGGGATCTCCCCCAACTCACCACTAGTGTGGTGCGATATGACGGTTATTGAGGGAAGAGGAACAAATGAAAAATTCTAGTAAAGGAACCTATTACAGGAATATCAACTATGAAATAGGCGAAGTGGACATCGAATCAGCCGACTTATGTTTGGCCGAATTAGTTAAAGGGAAGCCGTACGTCTGCAAGACGTGGGCTGAACCCCAGGCCAAAGTAGAAAATGATAAAAAGAGTAGGAACTTCTCTTTCGATATCTCGAAGGTCGATGCCATATTCGACCAATTACATAAAGATAAGCAAATTATGTTGAGCGACCGCCACAAACTGCCAAGCACCGAACAAATTGGTGATAAAAAGTATTGTAAGTGGAATAATGCATGGTCTCATTCAACTAAAAATTTCCTTGTTTTTCGGAATGTCTTGCAAGACGCCATAGAATCTGAATGAATAACATTCGAAAAGAAGATGGCAGTGGACGACAACCCTTTTCCAAAGCTGATGGAATTAAATATGATTAATTTGGACCTCACAAAAATAAACTTGCCAAAATTCAAGCTGGTCATAGATGAAGATTAGGACGGTCATCGTCCAAGCGCTCTTGAAAGGATTAAAGCGCCCCAAGAAAGGAGGGATCCATGAAATTTGTGCGCACGGTGCAAAAACAACATAGAATGGATGAAAGAACTAGAAGATATCTGTGAAAGGCCAGTGACCGGCGCGTAATCACACGCGTATAACGCAAGTGCACGTATCGTTCAAGTAGTATAAAAAGTATCGATCCCACGAGGACTTAATACCTAACCTATTAATTTTTATGAGGCCAAATGATTACTAGTATCTAACAGATTGATTGTTTGTAAATTGGAATGGTGACTTTAACTTAAAAACAGGTAAATAAAAATTGCGTGAAAGTAGATAATGAAAATTCTATTTTATAAAACTATCCAGGGTTGTGATTTATTCCAATATTATTTAAGATGAAGTGGTTATCTTATAGCTGGGTAATATATTGATTTACTAACCTAGAACAATAAATTATGTAAAAGCCTCTTCCGATGGTCAATTACAAATATCCAATATAACCCAATTGAACCATATGTTTATGTCAACCAAATTACCTGGATTCATTAAGTTTAAGTTCCAATTATGGCCACCCCCGCCCGACAGGTATATTCCTATCCTGTAAGGAAATCTATTAAAGGGTTATCTATCCTCAAGGAAGATCATTGGCTATTGAGTCTAAGGTCTTAAACCTAAAATCCCTATGTCTAGTTCATTTTAAGTTTACCTAATCAATTTTATTAGTGGCCAGTTAATAAAAAGCATTAAGATTAAGACTCAATAAAGAAATCTTTATATTACCCAAACTATAATCTAACCCCTTATAAACCAGTGATATTGAAATTCATCACAACCCCAGATAACTAACTTAGTTATGACACATAGTTAGGGCTAGTAAAAACTTAAAAGTAAAAGCCATAAAGTAAAAATGCGGAAAAGTAAATAAGGTAAAGTAAACACTGAAAAGTAAATTACAATAAAATAAAATGCTAAGGTAAAAGGAATTACTTTTACTATTTACTATTTTAGATATCTCCCATAAAATAATATATAAACTTATGATAATATTACCAACCAGCCATATAGGCGGTAACTTGATTAATTCAAATTAAGTCCGACCAGCCATAAAGGCGGTATAATTTGTCCATGAACCTGCCATATAGGTGGTAAGAAAATGTAATTGCCAACCACCCATATAGGCGGTATCCTTGATTAGTCAGGTTTAAACCAATTTAAATTTAATAGCCAACCGACCAATATGGCGGTATCCTTATTAAGTCAAATTTTAAATAGTAAATATATTATATTTAAGGGAGATTAATATAAATAGTAATAGTAAAAGAATTACCTTTCACCTTAGCAGGGGGAAGTTACCTCATCATGGTTGAATAGTAAAACTGAAATAGTAAAAACAAGATAAATTACTATT
The DNA here is from genome assembly GCA_019454045.1 of Zanthoxylum bungeanum. Taxonomy (NCBI): domain Eukaryota; kingdom Viridiplantae; phylum Streptophyta; class Magnoliopsida; order Sapindales; family Rutaceae; genus Zanthoxylum; species Zanthoxylum bungeanum. The sequence continues at coordinate 107,361 of SKCR01026270.1, read as the reverse complement.
ACAATTACAAAAAGTAATTACTATTACAGAAAGTAATTAAAAATTAATTACAAAACTAAAATTAAAGAAACTAGGTAGGAAACTCCCTATTTACATCAGAGAATCCAGAGGGACATGTGCAATTGAAACTGAAATCTTGAGCTCAATTTATACACTTCGGTAGGTCTCGGGCGTCGCGATGTGGAACAATTGACTGGTCCACGCGTTTTGACTTTGACTGTTGACGAGGATTTCGTCGGCCCAATAAGAATTCGACACGTGGCACGCGGTAAGATTCAGTTCAATGAGAAGATGACACATGGCAGAAGATGATTCGCCGATGATTCGGTCAAACAACAAGATGACACGTGTCACGCGGAGTGTCGGCACCATAGGATTGTGACACGTGTCCCGGCGTACGTTAACAGATCGGCTGTGATGGTGACACGTGTCCCGGCGTACGTTAACAGATCGGCTGTGATGGTGACACGTGGCACGGCGCACGTTAGTAAAGTCAACTTTTCAGATTCTGACACGTGGATCCAGTGCACATTAGTAAGAACCTGACACACGTTAGGCGTCGCGACGCCAAATGTTTGGGCGTCACGACGCGCACAAATTAAGAAAGTGCCGTTTTTGTCATTTTTGACTGTTTTGGCCCAAATTAAAGGTTAAGATCCAGATTAATCCTACGCCTCTTACCACGATCTTCTTCAGACCAATTTATCTTTGAAAGGATAGGTTCAACTTGTGGTTCATTGGCTAAGAGTTGGTCTATTAGATCTTGAGCAGCTCTGGCAGTAAAGAGGAGTTCTTTCATAGGTTTTGACACGAACCCATTTCTCCGAGCATCATCAAGAAACACACAAAGAAAATCATAAAATCCTTCAACATTGTACAGTCCAAGCGGTTTCTGGTGTATGTTCAGGTTCGCCCAAGATAGCACTATAAAAATTTCCTCCAATGTGCCCAAGCCACCTGGCAAAGCAATAAAAGCATCAGCACGGTTAATCATTTCTACCAGTCGTTCAGACATACCTGGCACGATCAGTTCCTCTCCGTTTGATGATCCAATAAGATTTGCCTCTGCCAAGGGTTTTGGGATGATTCCCAAAATGTGACTGCCTCCTTCCTGTACAACCTTTAAAACGATCCCCATTTGTCCAAGATTGCCTCCGCCATATACTAAGTGCATATTCCTTGCAGCTAAGACTCGACCTAATTCCGGTGCTGCTTCTACGTATTGTGACTTAGTACCAACACTAGTACCGCAAAACACACAGATGTTTTCAACTCGTCTTCTTGAAGTGGCTTCCATTTTTATATATTTCTTTCTCAAATCTGGATGTCTTCAAAAGTGTAATAACAGGCTGAATTTATAACACCTGAAAAGAGTGAGTAAAATAATAGTACTAGTACCTGCCAAATGATAATTATTAGTTAAACAGTCAAATAAATCGTGATAGTTAGAAAAAGGTCAAGATCCTATCGGAGAAAATAAGAGAAAACAATAAAACAAATCACAATTATTAGGAAAAGAAAAAGAGATATAATATGTACAAGAAAAGTAACGGCTTGATTGACGTCTATGCGTCAGGGACAAACTTCCCATCCAATTTTCTTATAAATTGGCCAACAGGGTCTTTTTAAGTCAGATTCCCTAGACTTAACTGTTGTCTTTCTATTAGGAATTGTGTATGTAATTTGTGAATGGCTATATGAACATATCCACTAGGATGCGTCTCAAGAGTCGAAGATAGATCATCTAAAGACTCATTACTCAATCCATCCCTAATGAATTTAATTTTGTCTTCGCGATTATCAGATACCATTCCTAAAGAACGACAACGAGTATTGCAATTCCAGCGTGCACATTTGAAACAAACACCCATTTGCTTAGCTTTACGTTTCTTTGCATAGGTGCTTCTTCCAAAACCAGGCAAAAACGAAGTACAAGAATCAGAATACTCACCTGCCAATCAGACTCGTGCTTCGATTACCCAAAAAATATCAGTAGGAATATCTTTCATCGTTAGTAGTCTCATCCGTTCCAAGCGAGCTTTGTAAACTTTCATCAGAGATTTTTTAGGGAGAGAAGGAAATTGCTTGTGAAGATTTGCGAGAATTTCTTCCATTCTGAAATTACTTAACATGTAAAAACTAAACACACAAAATGAAATCACACCAAATCACAACATATACAAAAATTGCATGGGTTGCCTCTCTGTGAGCGCTAAGTTTAATGTCGTCAGCTAGACGTGACTGCCTGAATGTTAGGCTGGATCTGAAAGTGTGACACTTTCTTTTTATCGCTCAAATGATTCTCCCCAGTAGTGCTTGACACGCTGACTGTTAACCTTGAATTTGTTGTTGGTGCTGGGATCCAGTAACTCAACAGCTCCATATGGTAAAACCTGAGTGATCACAAATGGACCTGACTGTTGGTTTCTATTAAGGTCCCAAGATCAATAATAAGCATGAAAACATGTGTGAATAACAATCGAAGAAGTTGCGGAATACCCACATCGAGCTGTTGAGCGACGCGGAGGCAAAAAAATCTGATTTTGCTAGGCAGTGGACTGGTTCGGCAGTGGCAGATCTGTAGCCCTCTATTTTCTATTTTTGAGTTCCTCGAATGAGCTCCAAGATTCGTCGAATGGTTCCCGGCTCATGGGTGGACTTCCCTATCACCTTCGCATGTCTCGTAAGTGTGCTAGCACTTGTGATTTTGCCACAAAATCCAACTCTAGCTTCCCTCACTGCTCGGTTTTTGGAACAAAACCAGTGAGCATTTTATGCCTCATTGGGCGTGAATGGAGAGAGATGAGAGAAAGAGGGAATTCAATTTGGTTGTTCCAAATTTGTGTATTAAATACACACATTTGAATTTCAAATGCATTTGCCATGAATTTGGATTTCAAAAGTCAAGCCATAATGGCTCCAACCACCAACATCACTCAATCACATCAATCACAAGTTGTCAAGTCACATCACTCAAAGTGACAAGTGATTTGACGCTTGATGCGACTAGCGATTTGATGCTTGATTTGACTTGCGTGCCGTACTCGAATTCGAAATGCGAATGCGCTCGCAAATAATCTCGGGCTCAGGTTCGCTAATTCCAAATTAATAAATTTTTCCATTACGTCGTAATTAAATGATTACGCCTAGCGAAATCACTATTCACGTCGCTAACGAATTAATTCTAAATTAATTCGTTCGCCCGAATTAAAATCTAATTTTAATTCCGCGTCGAAATCCAATTTCATTTAATATATCAAATATATTAATTTCTCGATTAATTCCAAATTAACCGTTATCTCTCTTTTAATGATATTTTATCCCAGATAAAATATCTCTGTAATTAATCCTAGATTAATTTTCTCTCTCTTCTAATTAATCACAGATTAATTAAGAGTGTGAGTCATACATCATCGGTGAATCTTTGGGAAGCGACCCATGAGATCCCCAGATATGTTGGTAGTAAATTCGGTCGTCGGACTATCCGAACACGTAAGTACCTCGTACTAAGTTTATACCGATTTACAAGACAAAGTTTGCCTCTAGCAAAGTGCCACGCCTTCCCAATTCTCCGGAAATATCCTTACAGGAATAAATGATCTGTATCAGGTGTAGTATACGTAGTATTGCGTATTTTTTTCCAGTATCGGATGATCACGTGCTAGGCCTGGGGCTGGAATTGTGTCTACCCCGTACGAAGCACATGTCGGATGTCTGGTGACTAGTCTCTATAATCGGATAAACCTGACCTTGTCATTTTATCCGATAGATGCAACATTTAAAAGAACCAGTCACGTATCCTACGTGATCATCATCTCCACTATGACTGGAGTGATACTTCCGTCTTGACATCATACCCAACACACTACGATTCTCAATATACCCAGCATTGGCGTACACAGAACCTGTTAAAGCCCTGGACGACCGCAACCAAAGTACATTGATTGTCGTAAGTATTAGCGGTGCAAGTCTCAGGTTAAGACCAAATACACCTACCCTGATTTCGGACTTCCATAGACACATAGTCATACTACCAATGGAATTCCGATGGGGTCTATCCAGAGCAAAGCTGTTTCCCGTACCATCGGTAAAACACAACCTCCTATTACACTTGCATGAGTATCATATACCCAAATATATGAGAACTATGTCGTTGTGCCTCTTTTACGTATTTATCGATGTCCAATCTCGATAATACTCTGACTAGGGATATTTAATGATTTATCCTTCATGGACTGATACTGTCTCATATCATTCTCCGTCCATGAACAAATCACAATGACCTCCTATCATTTATACATCTAGGTGATCTAATCACAAATGATAAGAGTGCAATCTCATTTGTCACATAGTTAGTTTGTACAACAACAGAATGATCTGTACAAATAGTGACGCTATGGGTCATAATTTTCCAACAAACTCCCACTTGGCCTATAGCCAGTCACTCGAGTGTCTAACACCCGAACTATGTACGGTTGGCTCAAACTGCTGACAAATGCTTTCGTCAGCAGATTTGCATGATTATCACCTGATGCGATTTATTCGATCATCACATCGCCACTATGTATGATCCGAACGAATCAGATGAATAGTTGAAGTATGTATCTGGATCATTGATGAGACCATTAATTCTTTAGCCTGTGCTGACGCCTAGCTCAGCTGCTAACAGAATTATATCTAATCTAATTAGATTTATTATCGACCCAGAAGGCTTCTATTGCTGCCTCAGCTGCAGCAATAACCCGCATTTGTTGTTTATTCGGTAACAGTATCTTGCTTGGAAGATTTCCAGCTCACTGTACTGTTATTCAAACTGTATAGTATCGTTTGCGACTTATAGTCGCTTTATCGGTTTAGGAAACTTGCTACAGTGATCCCAGTCACTTCAAGTTCTCCATCTCCATATGACTAAGACAGCATCCTTAGTTCTCTAAGATACTAACAGATGTTCTTAACTTCAATCCAGTGACTATCACTCGGATTGGCCTGTTTGTGAATCCATATGCTCAAAGCGTATGAGACACCAGGTTGCGTACATTTTTCAATGTATGGTTTCTTGGAGAGTTTTCTCAAAAGCCAAGCTTTCACCGATTATTATTATGGGAATATCATTTCCAAGAAATGACGTATTATTATTATTTATAGGACATTCACTGTCAGTGCGCTCCCACTAACCCTCTTATATACACAAGAATCATTTCGTTTTGAATTAAATCATACTCTATTATGATTATATCAAAACGATAATTCTAAGAACCTATGCTTGCTTCAATCCAAACATGGATCGAATAACCCGCAAACCTTGTTTGCTAGTTTTGGTACGACAAAATCGACAGGATGTTGTAAACATCCTCCAAAAGGTTTCCTTTTCAGGAAAGCGATTTTCCCGTAAAGCTGTCATATTTCATAAATGAAACATGCAGCACGAGCAAGCATTATCCAAATGGATTAACCATGGCAACAAGTAAAAGGTTGAATCGTAATCAACACAATGTTGATAACAATACCTTTCCGCTAAAAGCCTAGCTTTATACGTTGGTATGTTGCCTTCCATGTATGTCTTCCTTGAAGACTTATATAGTACCAATAGGCACAATGCCTTGCGGTACATCAACTAGTATCCAAACCTGTTGATATACATGGATCCATTTCGGATTCATGACACTTTGTCATATTATGGAGTCGATACCTTGTATCACTTCCTCATACGTAGTCAGTTAGTATACCTCAATAATATAGACATCTTTATGAGGTGAGATCAGAAACCCATACCCCAGGTTGTTTTCTGACTCTCTCCGACATACGCGGTTCTTGTGTATTCGAAGATTAATAGTATAGTTTCATCCTTGATGAACTATTTGTGTTCCATTAGGATCAGTGCCTTGAGTAGTATTACTCCGATTTTCATCGAGTTTTACTATCCTCCCACTTACCACTGCATATCGGTATTCCTCTCAGGAAAACTGCATGGTGAGCAACAATCTAATTGTTCTCTCGTGAGTTGTATAAGTACAATACTTATGGTATCCCTAGGATAACCTACAATTGGCACTTATCCAATTTGGCTAGTTTGGTATCATCCAAACATATGCCTAACATACCCAAATTATCAGGAATGTGAAACCCAGTTTCTTTTCATGTCCATATCTAATATGATACCTGTCAAACAGATTATTATGGAACCTTATTCTAAATAAGTTCTTGCACTATTTATGCGTATCCGTTGAAGGAAATGGTAGCTCAGAGTGACTCATGATTAATCTTATCATGTCTAACAAAATTCGGTTACTCTGGTTCGGGCACACCGTCACTTTGAGGTGTTCCGGGAGGAGTCCTCAATTGAAAGAATACTTTACTCTTTCAAGTATAAAATAAACTTATTGCTTAAGTATTTTCATTACGGTCTTACCGTGACGATTTAATACTTTTGCTGATCTGTTTGTCTATTTCGTGTCGAAACTATAAACGTTTCCGATTTGTGTTCTTCTAAAGAAACACATAACCATTACGCGATGCCACATCTGTATAGGTCACGAAATATTCATATCCACATCTAGCCTAGCTAGACATGGGCCCACTTGCTTCACTATGAACTAGGGCTAACAGATTGGTGGCATTTGCACTTTTACCAAGTAAATAGTGTTTTAGGCACTTTGCCCAATAAACTAGATTCGTAGACTTTATTTGATTAGAATCAAATTAGTCCGAGTACCCACTCTTCAAAAGTGCGGATATACGAGTCTTGTTTGATTGTGTCCCCGACAACAATGCCATAATTAAGTTTCCTCTGATCAAATCGGTTTAAGCTATTTGTTTGTAATGTTATATGTTTGAGATTTATTTATATTCAAAATATAAATTCTGTTATTCATATCTAATGTGTTTATCTTAATATCATCTTTATATAATAAAACACTTTAGTGTTCTAGAATATAAAGGTTCACCCGCAGCGGGTTAAACACTGATAGAAAGATAATGTATATAGTCAAACTAGTTACATTATAACAGTTTCTAATTTAGGTACACACCCGAAGGTAGTTCCTAAACTTAGGTATCTATGGTTAAAACAGCGACTTTCGTCCCGTTTCCAATTCGCAGATTTATCTCAATTGAAGTCAGTATCCTGTTCAAAACAGATTCTGAAAATCAATATATATTTATATCACACTAAGTATTTAAAATCCAATTTTAATACTAGTAGTGAACATAATCTTGACAAACATATTTGAAGTCAAAGCCTTACTCGTCTTCAATTCCTTCATGTCTGCTTTTTCCAAACGGCAGTCACGCTTCCGTGATCCCGTTTGCCACAATTTAGCAGACATTTTGGGATATGTCCTTTATCTTCCTAGAAGATTATAATGATATTGCCTTTGCCAGTTTCAACACTCCAGAAGCCTTTGGCCAAGCCTTGGCCTTCTAGAATATCGAAGTAAGGTACGCCTTGCGCTACTTGCCTAATTGCAAACTTTGACTTTATCTCTTTGAGAATAGTCATTAATTCTCCAAGAGTTTATATTACAATTTTAGTACTTCTAAAATCTAAATATAGATTTAGGAAGATCCATCAATTTCTTTATCATACTTTAAGGATCTAATCCTTAGTTCTGATTCAGAAATTAAGGAGTCTACTGCAGTAAGTATAATAGATTAAGCACCAAAGTTATCATCACATAAATCTTCCAAAGATTATGCTCTACTATTTGCTTAACTCCGGGCTTAGGCCCAATATGTTATTTTATCAAATAAAGTAACTTATTATTTTTCCAGGACTATCCTGAAACTTTATTCCCAATTTGAAAATTAAACCATTAAAACACATTTTCCCTAGGATAATGTTTTAAATGTCCATCTCTCAATTTATCTTGATTTTAATAGTCCAACTATTTAATCAACGATTTTGGTACTATTTATTACAATGATTACAATAGTCCAACTATTTAATCAACTATAATTTAATAGATTAAAATCAATTATATTGATTACTATAATCCAATTATAAAATCAACTATAAATGAATAGTTTGAATATAGTCCAACTATTTATAAAACAACAATTTAAATATTATTCCAACAAACATTTAATTTATTTGACGAATGATATTTGTTTGAGCTCGTATGGCAAGTAATTAAACGAATATTGCAAATTTAATTCTTGCCTCCCACTATTTTTCGGCGAGCCTCTAACCCTCTGTCGAGTACTCGGGAAACCGCGTTTCCTAGTGGGCTAGGATCCCGTTAAATATCACACAATCTTGAATTTGGCCAACAAATTGTATGATAAGTAACTAGGTAGATCTCTAAGATCGATTGGATCCAATCCAATTCCTAGATCCGATGGGGGACATCCAAGTCCGAAACATATATCTTATATATGCCAATACATCCAATGTATTACCTAACATTTTTCCTCTGAATCAACTAAGCCTTGGCTTTGGCACAACAAACTTAGTGATCCCAGTTAAGCGCGACCCATTGACCATGGAAAGCTTCGTAATCAATGTCGATGGACAAGAAATGGTCATGACTTTGGCCAACAAACCACAACTTGGACAAGACACCAATATGGAACAAAGCTCTCGTGATTCAAACACATCCTCGACGGACAAAGGCCTTGACTTTGGCCAACAAGCCAATGCCAGTCTCGGATCTTGAGTGAGAATCACTCAATAGAAGGAAAAACACTTAATATTTTGCGAGGGTTTTTCGAGTGAAAATTGGCAACCAATTTATTATCTTTGTTAAGGTCTCAACATCATACACCCTTAAACATGCATTCTAAACACATAATAAAGCGCGTATAATAAAATAATAATGATATGCGGATGGATACTTTACACATAAATCCTAGATTAAATCTCTCCCTTTCTCTCTCCCGCTAGCACAAGTATCACTTCTACCCGTTACACTACACTTCTAAAGAAACCTCATTTACATTGAGGGGAATATGTGAGAAGAGAATACAAAGAATAAGGAGGTGATAAGGCTGGACACGCAGGTCCAATTAATAAATCAAATTTATTACAACAATTTCTAAAATTGTCCCACCCATCTAATATCCATCCGATATACATTATTCATGCATCGCAACCATGTATTTACACAAGAATGTTATCAATAAATCTAATCAAATTAATTAATCTGATAATAAGTGACCATCCAATGTTCAAACAACGATTTGATTTTGTTCGAGTCAAACTCATTTTGCGAATAAGTACTCAAAGTACGAATTCTCGAATTAAATTAAAATACATCATTAAATCCAATTTAATATGCATTCAATTCTAATTCGCTATTTAATTCCAAATTAAATACTACACTTTAATTACGAACCTTTACGACTTAAATTCCAAATTTAATCGCTACGGGTCTCAAAGCCCGATTAACGTCCAACGTCAATTTAAGTAAAGTCCAATGGGCTTTTAATTAATTTCTTAAGGCGTGGAATTTTGGTCAACTCGGGTCAAACCGAATAACCAAAATCCAATCCGGGAATTACCCCATAAGCCCAGAAATCAATTTTGGCCCATTAGGCCCAATTAAACTTTAAAGGTAGTCGCATTTGGGCTTTCTGTATGCGGTTTTGGGCCCAATTGGATCCAATGCATTTGGCCTAAACCTAACTTTGTACAACAAAGCCCAATTAGCCCAATTACAACATAACAAGCCCAAATTCAATTTTAAGGCCCAATTATAATTAAATCACAAAAATCCAATTTCACAATTTAATTACATAAAGTGCATTACACAATTAATTACCCAATTAACATTTCTAATACATCAATTAGCCTAATTAATCATGCTTACCAATATTAAATCATGTCCAACATAATTTAATTAAAATCAAACCCAATACATGCTCAATGACTCTCGACAATTTGGGGATTTAATCGTCCGATTCGATTTCAATCCAATTAATTCCACAATCGACATTAAATCATATTCCCGAATGATTTCCAACACATCCAATGATCAAAAATCAAAAATCCCAAGACAATTAGGGCTCTAAAGTTTCGGCCAAGCCTCAATAATTTGGGGAAAAATGTTCCAATCCAATTTTCTTGAAATTGATCCAATCAAACTTCAATTCAAACACATTTAAGCATATTCATTCATCCAAATTCATGCTCAAAATCAATTTACCCAAATTTTAAGCCCTAAACTTTTTCATGCTCAAACCTTGCTCTGATACCATTGTTGGTTTCTATTAAGGTCCCAAGATCAATAATAAGCATGAAAACATGTTTGAATAACAATAGAAGAAGTTGCGGAATACTCACATCGAGCGGTTGAGCGACGCGGAGGCAACAAAATCTGATTTTGCTCGGTAGTGGACTGGTTCGGCAGTGGCAGATCTGCAGCCCTCCATTTTCTAATTTTGAGCTCCTCGAACGAGCTCCAAGCTTCGACGAATGGTTCCCGACTCATGGGTGGACTTCCCTATCACCTTCACATGTCTCGTAATTGTGCTAGCACTTGTGATTTTGCCACAAATTCCCACTCTAGCTTCCTTCACTGCTCGGTTTTTGGAACAAAACCAGTGAGCATTTTATGCCTCCTTGGGCGTGAAAGGAGAGAGATGAGAGAAAGAGAGAATTTAATTTGGTTGTTCCAAATTTGTGTATTAAATACACACATTTGAATTTCAAATGCATTTGCCATGAATTTGGATTTCAAAAGTCAAGCCATAATGGTTCCAACCACCAACATCACTCAATCACATCAATCACAAGTTGTCAAGTCACATCACTCAAAGCGACTAGTGATTTGACGCTTGATTTGACTTGCGTGCCGTACTCGACTTAGAAATGTGAATGCGCTCGCAAATAATCTCGGGCTCGGGTTCGCTAATTCCAAATTAACAAATTTTTCCGTTGCGTCATAATTAAATGATTACGCCTAGCAAAATCACTATTCACGTCGCTAACGAATTAATTCTAAATTAATTCGTTCGCCCGAATTAAAATCTAATTTTAATTCCGCGTCGAAATCCAATTTCATTTAATATATCAAATATATTAATTTCTCGATTAATTCCAAATTAACCGTTATCTCTCTTTTAATGATATTTTATCCCAGATAAAATATCTCCGTAATTAATCCCAGATTAATTTTCTCTCTCTTCTAATTAATCCCAGATTAATTAAGAGTGTGAGTCATACGTCATCGGTGAATCTTTGGGAAGCGACCCATGAGATCCCCTAATATGTTGGCATTAAATTCGGTCGTCAGACTATCCAAACACGTAAGTACCTCGTACTACGTTTATACCGATTTATAAGACAAGGTTGGCCTCTAGCAAAACGCCATGCCTTCCTAATTCTCCGGAAACATCCTTACAGGAATAAAGGATCTGTATCAGGCGTAGTATACGTAGTATTGCATATTTTTGTCTAGATCACGTGCTAGGCCTGGGGCTGGAATTGTGTCTGCCCCATACGAAGCACATGTCGGATGTCTAGTGACTAGTCTCTATAATCGGATAAACCTGACCTTGTCATTTTATCCCGATAGCTGCAGCATTTAAGAGAACCAGTCCCGTATCCTACGTGATCATCATCTCCACTATGAATGGAGTGATACTTCCGTCTTGACATCACACCCAACACACTACGATTCTCAATATTCCCAGCATTGGCGTACACAAAACCTGTTAAAGCCCTGGACGACCGCAACCAAAGTACATTGATTGTCACAAGTATTAGCGGTGCAAGTCTCAGGTTAAGACCAAATACACCTACCCTGATTTCGGACTTCCATAGACACATAGTCATACTACCAATGGAATTCTGAGGGGGTCTATCCAGAGCGAAGCTGTTTCCCATACCATCGGTAAAACATAACCTCATATTACATTTGCATGAGTATCCTATACCTAAATATATGAGAACTATGTCGTTGTGCCCTCACAACGCGCACAAGTGTAATACTAGTCTTTTACGTATATATCGATGTCCAATCTAGATAATACTCTGACTAGGGATATTTAATGATTTATCCTTCGTGGAATGATACTGTCTCATATCATTCTCCGTCCAGGAACAAATCACAAGGACCTCCTATCATTTATACATCTAGGTGATCTAATCACAAATGATAAGAGTGCAATCTCATTTGTCACATAGTTAATTTGTACAACAACACAATGATCTGTACAAATAGTGACGCTATGGGTCATAATTGTCCAACACTGACCACCTTGATTTCAACTTTCTAGGGAAAAGTTTCAACCTCGAATTGTAAAACAACACCTGCTGTCTTGGTTCCAACTGTCTCTGCACTATTTTTCGGTCATGCCATTTCTTGGTCTTTTCCTTGTACAATTTGGCATTCTCATAAGCCTATAAGCGAAATTCCTCCAATTCATTGAGTTGGTGAAGTCTTTTCTCTCCTGCAGCTTGTGGATCAATATTCAGCTTCTTCAGTACCCAGTACGCCTTGTGTTCAAGCTCAACTGGCAAATGACACGTTTTCCCAAACACCAATCGATATGGGGACATACCAATGGGTGTCTTGTAAGCTGTACGGTATGTCCATAATCCGTCATCTAGTTTTGTAGACCAATCCCTCCTTGTTGATCCAACGGTTCTCTCCAAGATTCTTTTGATTCCCTATTTGAAACTTCAACCTGTCCATTTGACTGTGGATGGTAGGTAGTGGCAACCTTGTGAGTAACTCCGTATTTGGATATAAGTGCATCAAAGTATCTGTTGCAGAAATGAGAGCCACCATCGCTAATGATTGTACAAGGTGTTCCGAACCGAGTGAAAATATTCTTTTTCAGGAATTTGATCAGTACTTTTGAATCATTGGACGGCAGTGCAATTGCTTCGACCTATTTGGAGACGTAGTCTACAGCAACCAAGATATACAGGTTTCCAAATGATGGAACAAAGGGTCTCATGAAATCAATACCCCACACATCGAATATTTCCACTTCCAGAATACTTTGCAACGGTCCTTCATTTTTCCTCGAAATATTCCCCGTTCTCTGGCACCTGTCCATTAAAGAGCAAAAAGATAAGCATCTTTAAAAAGTGTGGGCCAGAACAAACCGGATTGTAGGACTTTTGCTGTAGTTTTTTTCCTGCTTAAGTGTCCGCTATATGTTGATGAATGACAATGCTGCAAAACACTGTTGACTTCCTCCTGTGGAACACATCGTCTCAATAATTGATCAGCACAGTGTTTGAACAGGTACGACTCATCCCAAACATAGTGCTTGACTTCTTTGAAAAACTTCTTCCGTTGCTGAGTTGTCCATTCCAACGGCCATTTTCCTGACACAATGTAGTTGACACAGTTAGCATACCAAGGGACATCGTGCTGTTTAATGGCAAACAACTGTTCATATTGAAATGTTTCTTTGATTGACAGTTCTTTGCCAGCTGTTTCTCCATTCTCGAGCCTCGATAAATGATATGCCACTTGGTTTTCTGTCTCTTTCCTGTCTCGAATCTCCACGTCAAATTCTTGCAGAAGAAGTATCCAACGGATCAGTCTGGGTTTGGCATCTTTCTTTGTGATCAGATATTTGATTGCTGAATGATCTGTGTAGACCACCACTTTGGAACCCAGTAGATAGGAGTGAAATTTATCAAAAGCGAACAAAACTGCAAGCAGCTCCATTTCAGTGGTTGTGTAGTTGAGTTGAGCTTCATTCAGAGTTTTGCTGGAATAGTAAATGGCATGGAAAATCTTTGCTTTGCGTTGTCCCAAAACTGCACCTACAGCAAAATCACTAGCATCACACAGCACCTCAAATGGAAGGGTCCAGTTTGGTGCTACTATGATGGGGGCAGAGACCAGCTTCTGTTTCAAGATCTCAAAAGCTTCTTGCCATTCTTTGGTGAATTTGAAAGGCACATCCTTTTCCATAAGATTGCAAAGAGGTTTTGCAATTTTGGAAAAGTCTTTGATAAATCTCCTGTAAAAACCTACGTGTCAAAGAAAACTCTGAATCCCTTTGACAGATGTTGGTGGATGTAGTTTTTCAATTGTCTCGATCTTTGCTTTGTCTACCTCGATACCTTTTTTTGAGATCTGGTGTCCAAGAATAATGCCTTCCTGCACCATGAGGTGGCATTTCTCCCAGTTGAGTATTAGGTTTGTGTCTTCGCACCTTTGTAACACATATTCCAGATTTTGCAGGCAGTGGTCAAAAGAGTCTCCAAACACAGAGAAATCATCCATGAATACCTCCATACTCTGCTCCAGCATGTCTGAGAAAATGGCCATCATGCACCGCTGAAATGTGGCTGGGGCATTACATAATCCAAATGGCATCATGCGGAAAGCAAAAGTACCATAGAGACATGTAAAAGTGGTTTTCTCCTGGTCCTTTGGTGCAATGTCAATCTGATTGTATCCTGAGTATCCGTCCAAAAAGCAATAGAACTCATGTCCCGCCAGTCTGTCCAGCATTTGATCAATGAATGGCAGCGAAAAATGATCCTTCCTTGTTGCTTTGTTCAACTTCCGGTAGTCCATGCATACTCTCCATCCAGTCACGGTTCTTGTTGGAATCAGCTCGTTCTTTTCATTGGTGACCACAGTAATTCCTCATTTCTTCGGCACACACTGCATAAGAATCACCCAACTGCTGTTTGAGATGGGGTAAATGATGCCAGCATCCAACCATTTGATGATTTCTTTCTTCACGACTTCCTTCATGATTGGATTGAGTCTCCGTTGATGCTCCACTGTGGGTTTGTACTCATCGTTCATCAGAATCTTATGCATGCAAAATTATGGACTAATGCCTCGAATGTCTACTATAGTCCAACCAATGGCTTTCTTGTGCTCTCGTAACACTCTCAGTAACTTTTCTTCTTGTTCCAATGTTAGCAAAGATGAAATAATAACAGGTAATTCAGAAGAGTTTCCAAGAAATGCATACCTGAGATGACTCGGAAGTAAATTCAGCTCCAACTATGGTGGTTCTTCAATTGAGGGTTTGATTTGCTATGTCTTTGGTAGTTCCAGGCTTTCAATTGGTGGTGTCACTTTGAAACGAAACGGCTTGTCAAGATAGTTGATACATTCCAGAATTTCAGCATCTGACTCGCTATCAGTCATGTTGGTGATGCAAGCTTCTAGTTTGTCAGTGGAAACTGTATCAGTATCCTGGATGATACTATCAACAACATCAATTCTGAAGCATTCTTCCTCATTTTCAACGCTAGGGAATTTCATGGCTTTGAAAACATTGAAGGTAGCTTCTTGGTCCTGAACTTTCATGGTTAGTTATCCTTTTTGTACGTCAATCACAGTTCGACCTGTTGCTAAGAATGTCTCCCAAGAATGATAGGCACATCTTTGTCTTCTTCCATGTCAAGGATGATGAAATCTGCTGGGAGAATGAGTTTTTCAACTTTGACCAGCATATTTTCAATGACTCCTCTCGGAAATACGAGCGTTCGATCAGCAAGTTGCAAAGATACTGAGGTAGGCATTGCTTCTCCAATTTTCAGTTTCCTGTAAATAGAAAAAGGCATTAAATTAACACTTGCACCTAAATCACACAAAGCCTTACCGATGTAATATTCTCCAATGGTGCATGGAACTGTGAAACTGCCAGGATATTTCAACTTCGGTGGAAGCTTCCTCTGAATGATGGCGTTGCATTCTTCCATCAATGCCATTGTCTCGTAATCTCCCAATCTCCGTTTTCGTGAAAGAATGTCTTTCATGAATTTTACATAGCTGGGAATTTGTTCCAAGGCTTCTGCAAATGGAATATTGATGTGCAGCTTTTTGAATACCTCCAGGAATCGAGCAAGACGCTGAGGAAAAGGTGGAGGTGGAGTGATCTGGTCTTTTTCCTTTGCTTCTTTCTCCTCCATCAATTGTTCTGTTTCTTTTGGAACCTCCTCAACAGTTGTTTTGACTCCAACATCTTTGTTAATTTCAGTACCGCTTTTCAAGGTAATGGCTTGAAATTGTTCCTTCCCTCGGTTCCTTGGATTTGGTTCTGTGTTGCTTGGGAGGTTTCCTGGCGGTCTGTAACTCTGAGCATTGGCCAGTTGTCCAATTTGATTTTCCAGTGCTTTGATAGAAGTTGACTGGCTTTCAATCGTAGCTTCACATCTTTTTAATTGAGCTAGCACTTCTGCCATTACTGGTTCTTTTTCAATCTCCTGGCTTTTGTTCTGTTGCTGGAATCCAGGTGGTGGTAGTTCTTTTGCCCTAAATGTTTGCTCAATGAAAAGTTATGATGATTCATCCACCCTGGGTTGTAGCTGTTGGAATATGGATTTTTTCCCTGTTTGTTGAAATTGTTGACATAATTCACCATCTCTTCAAGTTGGTTCGGCTCTGGTGCTCCTCCAAAAGGTGAACTTGTGGTTCCAATGTTGCTTTGAGTGCTGAGAGTCTCCATGAATTTGTATGGAACTGACTGCTGTATTGGCTCCAACTTCATAAATTCCTGCAATTCTTTAAATCATGCTCCTTTCTCTTGGCCACAAGGAATTGTTGTTGGCCATCTCTTCGATTAGGTCCGAGGCTTGATCTTCTCATTTTGACATCAATGCTCCTCCAGCAGCAGCATCAATTATGATTCTCATCAGTCCAGAAAGTCCATTATAGAAATTTTAGACTTGAAGCCATTTTGGAATCTCATGGTGAGGACATTTCCGGAGAAAATCTTTGTACATTTCCCAAGCTTCGTAAATGGATTCTGAATCTTTTGTACAAAAGATGTGATGTAATTCCTCAATTTTGCTGTTCTGGCTGGTGGAAAGTACTTTGCAAGGAATTTGGTGGCTAGAGTGTTCCAAGTTTTGATGGAACCAGCTGGTAGTGAATGTAGCCAGGCTTTTGCTCTGTCTTTCAAGGAGTATGGAAAAACCCGCAGTCTCATTGCTTCTTCTGATGCTCGGTTGTAATTGAAAGTGCCGCAAACTTCCAGGAAGTTGCTGATGTGAGCATTAGGATCTTCAATTGCATTTCCTCCAAACTGAACTGACTGCTGAATCATCTGAATGCAAGTTTTGATGTCCCCCGCATTTGCTGGTAAGGGAGGAAGTACAATACAGGAAATGAGGCCATCTACCACCAGAATGGTTCTGTCTCAAATGGGAATTGGTGGTGCAACCTCCAAAGGTTCAGGTTCCATGTTAACAATTGCTTCTTGGCCTTCTCGCATTTCCCTTCTCAACTGTCTGATGGTTCTTTCAATCTCTGGGTCAAGCGGATGGATTTCAAAGCTTCTGGCTCATCTCATGATGTATCTGAGAACCTGAAACAAATGAAAACGAAAACAATAAGTAAAAAGAAAAGTAGATACAAGTAATTATCTTAACCCCTAAACTAATAGTAAAAGATAAATAAGTCCCCGGCAACGGCGCCAAAAACTTGACCGACGCATAATCACGCGCGTATAACGCAAACGCACGTATCGTTCAAGTAGTATAAAAAGTATCGATCCCACGAGGACTTAATACCTAACCTATTAATTTTTATGAGGCCAAATGATTACTAGTATCTAACAGATTGATTGTTTGTAAATTGGAGTGGTGAATTTAACTTAAAAATAGGTAAATAAAAATTGCGTGAAAGTAGATTAATGAAAATTCTGTTGGTTTCTATTATTTGTCCCAAGGAAAGTATAAGCATATGAAATACACAATAAATGAAATATAATAAACTTGAAGCATGGCGGAATCATAAACAAAGCTTTTGTGATGAAGAAGATGAACAAAGGGTTGAAGCTCCAAGTTCCTATATGGTTCGGCCAAGAGGAGAAAGAGTTGAAAGCTCGAAGCTTTGTGTATTCCAAGCTCCAAGGTGGTTTCCCTATCACCTCTTTGATTCCTTGCTTGTGCTAGCAAAATGGAGAATGAGAGAACAATCTTCTACCTTGCATGTGCAGCTCACGGCGTGAGCAAGAGAGAAAGAAGAGGAGAGTATTTCACTTTTAATTTTTTTTCCCTTTGCATGCCAAAACCGTGAATGACCAAGGAATTGAAAAGTGATATGATATCTAATACCAAAAGAATTTTTTAATGCAAAAAATCCTTCAAAGCCATGCATGGCTTTCCCTCCAAAATGAAATCCATCATTTGCCATCATTAGCACACTTTGAGATTAGAGACAATGTATCATCCCTCAAAGGTGACTAGATACATCCACCATCTATTCGTATTAAGTAATGAGATATCGCGATGTGATTTGCGGATATCACTCGATTCAAAATACGAATGTGTCCGCAAACACTTTCGGGTTCGGTTTCGTTAATTCCGAATTAACGAATTTCCGTCGCGACGTGAATTAAATAATTACGCCTTGCGAAATTACTATTCAGTTCGCTAATGAATTAATTCTAAATTAATTCGTTTGCCCGAATTAAAATCCGATTTTAATTCCGCGTCGAAATCTAATTTCGTTTAATAATATATCGAATATATTATTTTATCGATTAATTCCAAATTAATCGATCTCTCTCTCTCTCTTAATAAGGCATTTTATCCAAGATAAAGTTTCTCCGTTATTAATCCAAGATTAATAAAGTTCGAATCAAACATCATAGGTGAATCTTCAGGAAGCGACCTAAGAGATCTCCGGATATGTTGGCAGTAAATACGGTCGGGATAATCCAAACACGTACGTACCTTGTACTACGTTTTTACCGATTTACAAGACAAGGTTGGCTTCTAGCAAAGCGCCATGCCTACCCAATTCTCCAGAAATATTCTTACTGGAATATTAGATCTATATCAAGCGTAGTATACCGTAGTATTGCGTACATCGATCCAGTATCGGACGATCACATGTTAGGCCTGGGGCTGGAAATGTGTCTGCCCCGTACGAAACATATATCGGACATCAAGCAACTAGTCTCTTTAAATCGGGCAATACTGACCTAGTCATATTGTCCCGACGGTTGCAACCTTTTATAGAGCACTAGTTCTGTATCCTGCGCGATCATCAACTCCATATGTCTGAAGTGACACTTCCATCTTGACATCACACCCAGTGCACTACGATTCCTGATAAACCCAGAAGAGGTAAACACAGAACCAGTTAAGGTCCCCCAACCACCAAAACCAAAGTTTACCTATTGTCGCAAGTACTAGCGATGCAAGTCTCAGGTTAAGACCATATACACCTACCCTGATGCGGCCTCCCATAGACACGCAGACATACTACCAATGGGATTCCGGGGTCTATCCAGAGCGAAGCTGTTTTCCGTACCATCGGTAAAACACAACCTCCTATCGCACTTGCATAAGTATCCTATACTTAAATATATGAGAACTATGTTGTTGTGCCCTCACAACATGCACAAGTGCAATACTAGTCTATTCCGCATTATCGATGTCCGATCTCGATAATACTCCGACTAGGGATATTTAATGATTTAAACCTTTATGTATTGATACTGTCTCATATCATCTCAATACGGAATTAATCATATGGACTTTCGCCATTTATATATCAAAGTAAATAAATTACAAAACGGCAAAAGGCAATTTCATTATCACATAGTCAATTTTGTACAATAATACAATATCATTTACAAAACAGTGACGCTATGGGTCATAATGTCTAACAATCTCCCACTTGGCCTATAGCCAGTCACTCAAGCATCTAATACCTGAACTATGTATATGTCGTTCAAACACTTGCCGATAAACAGCTTTCGTCAGCGGATATGCAATGTTGTTATCTAATGCGACCTTCTCGACTTTTACATCGCCACGATGTATAATCTCCCGAATCAGATGGTAACGCCGAAGAACATGCTTGGATCGTTGATGAGACCTTGGTTCCTTAGCTTGTGCTATAGCCCCGTTATTGTCACAATACAATGGAACGGGCTCAGCTGCTAACGGAACTACTCCTAATCCGATTAGGAACTTTCGGATCCAAACTGCCTCCTTTGCTGCTTCCGATGCAGCAATATACTCCGCTTCTGTCGTTGAATCGGCAACAGTATCTTGCTTGGAAGATTTCCAGCTCACTGCTCCGTTATTCAAACAAAAAATGTACCCTGATTGCGACTTGAAGTCGTCCTTGTCGGTTTGGAAACTTGCATCGGCATACCCAGATACCACAAGTTCTCCTTCTCCGTAAATTAAGAAAGCATCCTTAGTTCGTCTAAGATACTTAAGGATATTCTTAACTGCCATCCAGTGACCTTCACCTGGATCGGCCTGATAGCGACTGCACATGCTCAAAGCATATGACACATCAGGTCGTGTACATATCATGGCATACATGATCGATCCGACTGCCGAGGCGAACGGTATCCGACTCATGTTATCTCTCTCTTCATGAGTCTTATGACACATGTCCTTAGACAGAGAGGTACCACGTAATATTGGCATCAATCCCTTCTTGGATTGATCCATGCTGAATCGCTTCAACACTTTGTCAATATATGTACTCTGGGAGAGTCCAAGCAGCTTTCTAGATCTGTCCCGGTAGATCTTTATTCCGAGAATAAAGGCTGCTTCTCCCAGATCTTTCATGGAGAATTTTAATGAAAGCCAAGCTTTCACCGACGTTAGCATGGGAATGTCATTGCCTATAAGCAATACATCGTCAACATAAAGGACAATAAAAGTCAGTGCTCTCCCACTAACCTTCTTGTATACACAAGGGTCATCTTCGTTTTGCACGAAATTATATTCTTTTATGATTTCATCAAAACGCTGATTCAATGACCGTGATGCTTGCTTCAATCCATAAATGGATCAATTTAACTTACAAACCTTGTTTGCAAGTCTAGGTACGATAAAACCGTCAGGCTGTTGCATATAAACATCCTCCAAAAGGTTTCCGTTAAGGAAAGTGGTTTTAACGTCCATCTGCCATATCTCTTAATCGAAATATGCAGCTATTGCAAGCATTATCCGAATGGATTTAATCATGGCAACGGGTGAGAAGGTTTCGTCATAATCAACACCATATTGTTGACGATACCCCTTTGCTACAAGCCTAGCTTTGTATGTTTGCACGTTGCCATCCATGTCGGTCTTCTTCTTGAAGATCCATCTGCATCCAATAGGTTTTACACCTTCTGGTGCATCAACCAGTGTCCAAACTTGGTTGGCATACATGGAATCCATCTCGGACTTCATGGCTTCTTGCCATAAAGCGGAATCAATATCTTGTATTGCTTCCTCATACGTAGACGGTTCATTATCCTCAATAAGATTAATATCTACATGAGGCGAGATCAGGTACCCATACCTCTCAGGTACTGTCCTGACTCTCTCCGACCTACGCGGTCCTTGTGTATATGAAGGTTGTGGTACAAACTCATCCCGGATGGTCTGTTCATGTTCCGTCGTTGATTCATTGCCAGGAACAGTATCACGCACGACTCATTTTCACTCCACGATCTTTTTCCTCCCACTTACCACTGCACTAAGAATAATTCCTTTTCAAGGAAAAATGCATGTAGAGCAACAAATACTTTGTTCTCTTGCGGGTGATAGAAGTAATATCCTTTGGTTTCCCTAGGATATCCTACGAAAAGGCATTTATCTGATTTGGGTTCTAATTTGGTACCTTCCAAACGTTTAACATATGCCCAGCAACCCCAAATCTTCAGGAAAGAGAAACCCGGTTTCCTTCCTGTCCATATCTCGTATGGAGTCTGTTCAACAGACTTTGACGGAACCTTATTCAAAATAAGTATTGCACTGCTTAATGCGTATCCCCAGAAGGATATTGGTAGCTCAGTGCGACTCATCATTGACCTTACCATGTCTAACAAGGTACGGTTTCTCCGTTCAGACACACCGTTTAATTGCGGGTGTTCCAGGAGGAGTCCACTGTGAAAGAATACCATGTTCTTTCAAGTAATCTTGAAACTCATAACTTAAGTATTCGCCACCACGGTCCGACCGTAATGTCTTAATACTCTTGCCTGTTTGTTTTTCAACTTCGTGTCGAAACTCTTTGAATTTCTCAAAGGTTTCCGACTTGTGCATCATTAGATACACATAACCGTAACGTGATGCATCATCCGTAAAGGTTACGAAGTATCGATATCCACCTCTAGCCTGGCTAGACATGGGCCCACATACATCACTATGAACGAGGGCTAACAGTTCTGTGGCACGTTCACCTTTACCTCTAAAAGGTGATTTAGGCATTTTGCCTAAAAGACAAGATTCGCAGACATCATATGAATTAGGATCAAATCCGTCCAAGTACCCACTCTTCGAAAGTGTGGATATGCGAGTCTTGTTAATGTGTCCTAGACGACAATGCCACATATAAGCTTCATCTTTTAGATTACTACTCTTTTGAGCCTTTTGTTTGTCATTTTGTGTTTAGGAGATTCATTTACATTCAAAATATAAAGACCATTATTTGCAACAACAGTGCAAATTTCTGCATCATTTTTATATAAATAACACCCAGTGTTTCTAAATACAAAAGTGTACCCATGCTGGGTTAACAAAGATACAGATATAATATTCCTAGTTAAACTAGGTATATAATAACAGTTCAAAAGTTTAAGTACATGCCCTGAGGGCAGTTCCAAAACAAAAGTCCCTACAGCCAAAACAGCAACTGGTGTTCCGTTTCCGACTCGTAGGTCAACCTCCCCTGAAGCCAGCATCCTGCTATTCTGCAGATCCTGCAAATCAGTACAAATATGAGCAGCACAACCAGAATCAAAAATCCAATTTTTAAGACTAGAAGTAGTCATATTTATTTCAATAACAAACATACCAGAGGCTGGTGCCTTGCCTGCCTTGATATCCTCCTTGTGTCCCTTGCCCATTCGGCAGTCACGTTTCCAGTGACCCTTCTTGCCGCAGTTGAGGCAGACATCTTGAGATTTGTTCCTTGGCTTCCCAGAAGCCTTTGTCGACTTGCCTTTACCCTTGTTCTTATGTTTCCTCTTCTTTCCCCCTCCAGTTGCCCTAAGCCCAGCCTTTGGCCCCTGAGAGGTCGATGCAAAGTGCGCCTCGCGCTTGCCCCCTTTTAGGAGTTCTTTTTCAGACTCCTTCAAGATGGATAACAACTCTCCAAGAGTGTCATCTGTATCCATCAACTTGTAGTTGATTATGATTTGTTTCCAAGTATCAGGAAGTGACTGCAAGATCATATCTATAGTCAACTCAGCCTCCAAGACTATTCCCATATTGGCCAACTCATCAATATCGGCGATCATTTGAGTCCTGTGGGCCTCAACTGATGCGCCATCAGTCATTCGGGCGCGGAAGAGTTTCTTCACCAACTCATACCTCTCCATCCGCTTATTGGTGCGGTGGAGATCTCGCAGTCTAGCCATCATGTTATAAGGATCCAAGTCCCTATTCTGGCGACGAAAGTGCTGAGTCATCGAAGCTAACATAACAGCCTGAGCTGTGTCACAATCATCACTGTGAGTTTTCCATAACTCCAGCTCAAGTGGGTCAGTGGGCTTAGGCGGGAGAGGTATCTGTATAGTGTACAGCATCCTCTCAGCCCCAAGGACTATCCTCAGGTTCATTTCCCAGTCAGCAAAGTTTGTGCCCTTAAAGACATTATCACCCATGATGATATATCTCGGACATTTCCTTTGCCTGCCATCTTAACTACGATAGTCCAACTATCTAGTTAACGATAAAGTGGGTACAGTCAAACTGTTACAAAAAATAACAATGTATTAGTCCAACTAATTATAATAAATAGACGAAATAATTTTGAAGAACGCGTAAGGCAAAGTATCTGAATGAAATTGCAAATTCACATACTAGCCTCCCACTATTTTCATCAAGTCTCTAACCCTCTGTTGAGAACTCGGGAAATCCTATTTCCTAGTGGGCTAGGATCCCGTTAAATAACACACAACCTTGACTTTGGCCAACAAGCTGTATGCTATTTAACTAGGTAGATCTCACAGATCAATTGGATCCAATCCAATTCCTAGATCCGGTTAGGTGGACATCCAAGTCCTAAACATATTGCGTATGCCAATGTATCTAATACATTTTCTAACCATATCCTCCGAATCATCTTGGCACAACAACCTAATGATTCCAGTTAAGCGGGACCCATTGACAAGGATAGTTTCGTAATCAATGTCGTTGGACAAGAAGTGATCTTGACTTTGGCCAACAAATCCAACTTGGACAAGACAAGACCGATGTGGAACAAAACTCTCATGATTCAAGTACATCCTAATTGACAAGGTCTTGACTTTGGCCAACAAACCAATGCCAATCGGATCTTGAACAAGAATCATTCAATGGAAGGATAATCGCTTAATATAGATTGAGGGATTTTTGCGTAATTGGCAACCAATTTATTATCTTTGTTAGGTCTCATCAACATACACCCTTAAGCATGCTTCTAAAACATCATAAAGCGCGTAAAGTAAAATAATAGTGATATACGGATGGATATATAACACAACTTGTTCCTAGAACAAATCACTCCCTTTCCACTCCCCGCTAGCACTATTCTACTACTACCCAATTACATAATACAATAAGAGAAACCTCATTTACATTGAGGGGAATCAGGTGAGAAGAGAATACAAAGAGATAAAAGAGATAAGGCTGGACACGCAGGTCCAATTTATAAATTCTAAATTTACAATAATTTCTAAAATTACCCTTTCCCTTCTATATCCATCCGATATACACTATTCATTCATCACACATATATATTCAAACAAGACATGCTTTTACAACCAATCTAATCCAATTAATTAGTCTTTGTTTAAATGATCATCCAATGTTCAAACAACGGTTTTGATTTTGCGCGAGTCCAACTCGTTTGAGAATAAGTACATAAGGTACGAATTTACGAATTATATCGAACTACTTATTAAATCTAATTTAATTCGTATTCAATACTAATTCAATTATTTAATTCCAATTAAATGTTCACACTTTTAATGTGCTTTAAAGACTTAGATTCTAAATCTAATCTAATTGGGTCTCAAAGCCCAACTAACATCCAATGTTTGTTTAATTAAAGTCCGATGGGCTTTCAATTGATTTATTAAGGCTTGGGCTTTGTCAATGTGGGTCAAACCCAATTACCAAGCCCAAATAAGGAATCACCCTTAAATGCCACAAAACCAATTTCAAGCCCATAAGGCCCAATTAGACTTTAAAGCCCATTATACTACATTTGGACTTAATGGAGTGATTTAGGCCCAAATTGGATCCAATCCTTTTGGCCCAAATCTACTTGGCCCAACCAAGCCCATTATGCCCAAATATAATATTACAAGCCCATTTAACAATTAAGCCCATTAATTTAAATTTCAATATTCCAATTTTTAAATTCAATTAATTAAAGTGTAAAACCAAGATTAATACATTAAACCAAATATTTCAAAATACCAATTTAATTTATTAATCATCTATTGTTCAAAACATATGTCCAACATTAATTTGAACAAAAATCAAGTCCATTTTCATGTCCATTAGATTCGGCCAAGTGAGATTTTTGTGTCGATTTGTTTTTCAATCCGATTGAATCACTAATCTACGTCCCGTATACGTTTTAAGTCATCCAATGATCTTGTACACAAAAAATTCCAACACATCCAATGTTCATACCCATTCGGCCAAGGTTACATTTTTGGGGAAAAATCATCCAATGCATTTTTCTCAAAATTGATTCCATATAATATCATTCTATATACATGTAAGCATACTCATTCATCAAATTTCACAAGAACATGCTTCAATCAATTTTACCCAAATTTTAACCTAATATATTTCATGCTTAAACATAGCTCAATGATACCATTGTTGGTTCTATAATTGTCCCAAGGAAAGTATAAGCATATGAAATACAATAAATGAATATATAATAAACTTGAAGCATGGCGGAATCATACTTACAAAGCTTTTGTGATGAAGAAGATGAACAAAGGGTTGAAGCTCCAAGTTCCTATATGGTTCGGCAAGAGGAGAAAAGAGTTGAA
The DNA here is from genome assembly GCA_019454045.1 of Zanthoxylum bungeanum. Taxonomy (NCBI): domain Eukaryota; kingdom Viridiplantae; phylum Streptophyta; class Magnoliopsida; order Sapindales; family Rutaceae; genus Zanthoxylum; species Zanthoxylum bungeanum. The sequence continues at coordinate 81,462 of SKCR01026270.1, read as the reverse complement.
AGCTCCAAGCTTTGTGTATTCCAAGCTCCAAGGTGGTTTCCCTATCACCTCCTTTGATTCCTTGCTTGTGCTAGCAAAATGGAGAATGAGAGAACAATCTTCTCCTTCCATGTGCAGCTCACGTGTGAGCAAGAGAGAAAGAAGAGGAGAGTGTTTTCACTTTTAATTTTTTTTCCCTTTGCATGCCAAAACGTGAATGACCAAGGAAATGAAAAGTGATATGATATCTAATACCAAAAGAATTTTTTAATGCAAAAAATCCTTCAAAAGCGTGCATGGCTTTCCCCCTCCAAAATGAAATCCATCATTTGCCATCATTACCACACTTTGAGATTAGAGACAATGTATCATCCCTCAAAGGTGACAAGATACATCCACCATCTATTTGTATTAAGTAATGAGATATCGCGATGTGATTTGCGGATATCACTCGATTCAAAATACGAATGTGTCCGCAAACACTTTCGGGCTCGGTTTCGTTAATTCCGAATTAACGAATTTCCGTCGCGACGTGAATTAAATAATTACGCCTTGCGAAATTACTATTCAGTTCGCTAATGAATTAATTCTAAATTAATTCGTTTGCCCGAATTAAAATCCGATTTTAATTCCGCGTCGAAATCTAATTTCGTTTAATAATATATCGAATATATTATTTTATCGATTAATTCCAAATTAATCGATCTCTCTCTCTCTCTTAATAAGGCATTTTATCCAAGATAAAGTTTCTCCGTTATTAATCCAAGATTAATAAAGTTCGAATCAAACATCATAGGTGAATCTTCAGGAAGCGACCCAAGAGATCTCCGGATATGTTGGCAGTAAATACGGTCGTTGGATAATCCAAACACGTACGTACCTTGTACTACGTTTTTACCGATTTACAAGACAAGGTTGGCTTCTAGCAAAGCGTCATGCCTACCCAATTCTCCAGAAATATTCTTACTGGAATATTAGATCTATATCAAGCGTAGTATACCGTAGTATTGCGTACATCGATCCAGTATCGGACGATCACATGTTAGGCCTGGGGCTGGAAATGTGTCTGCCCCGTACGAAACATATATCGGACATCAAGCAACTAGTCTCTTTAAATCGGGCAATACTGACCTAGTCATATTGTCCCGACGGTTGCAACCTTTTATAGAGCACTAGTTCTGTATCCTGCGCGATCATCAACTCCATATGTCTGAAGTGACACTTCCATCTTGACATCACACCCAGTGCACTACGATTCCTGATAAACCCAGAAGAGGTGAACACAGAACCAGTTAAGGTCCCCCAACCACCAAAACCAAAGTTTACCTATTGTCGCAAGTACTAGCGATGCAAGTCTCAGGTTAAGACCATATACACATACCCTGATGCGGCCTCCCATAGACACGCAGACATACTACCAATGGGATTCCGCGGGGTCTATCCAGAGCGAAGCTGTTTTCCGTACCATCGGTAAAAACAACCTCCTATCGCACTTGCATAAGTATCCTATACTTAAATATATGAGAACTATGCCGTTGTGCCCTCACAACATGCACACGTGCAATACTAGTCTATTCCGCATTATCGATGTCCGATCTCGATAATACTCCGACTAGGGATATTTAATGATTTAAACCTTTATGTATTGATACTGTCTCATATCATCTCAATACGGAATTAATCATATGGACTTTCGCCATTTATTATCAAAGTAAATAAATTACAAAACGGCAAAAGGCAATTTCATTATCACATAGTCAATTTTGTACAATAATACAATATCATTTACAAAACAGTGACGCTATGGGTCATAATGTCTAACAATTCTATTTTATAAAACTATCCAGGGTTGTGATTTATTCCAATATTATTTAGATGAAGTGTTATCTTATAGTTGGGTAATATTGATTTACTACCTAGAACACTAAATTATGTAAAAGCCTCTTCCGATGGACAATTATAAATACCCAGTATAACCCAATTGAACCATAGTCTATGTCAACCAAATTACCTGGAGTCATTAAGTTTAAGTTCCAATTATGGCTACCCCCGCCCGACAGGTATATTCCTATCCTGTAAGGAAATCTATTAAGGGTTATCTATCCTCAAGGAAGATCGTGGGCTATTGAGTCTAAGGTCTTAAACCTAAAATCCTATGTCTAGTTCATTTTAAGTTTACTTAATCAATTTTATTAGTGGCCAGTTAATAAAAAGCATTAAGATTAAGACTCAATAAATAAATCTTTATATTACCCAAACTATAATCTAACCCCTTATAAACCAGTGATATTGAAATTCATCACAACCCCAGATAACTAACTTAGTTATGACACATAGCTAGGGCTAGTAAAAACTTAAAAGTAAAAGCCATAAAGTAAAAATGCAGAAAAGTAAATGCGGTAAAGTAAATACTGAAAAGTAAATTACAATAAAATAAAATGCTAAGGTAAAAGGAATTACTTTTACTATTTACTATTTTAGATATCTCCCATAAAATAATATATAAACTTATATAATATTACCAACCAGCCATATAGGCGGCAACCTGATTAATTCATATTAAGTCCGACCAGCCATAAAGGCGGTATAATTTATCCATGAACTTGCCATATAGGCGGTAAGAAAATGTAATTGCCAACCAGCAATATAGGCAGGATCCTTGATTAGTCAGGTTTAAAACAATTTAAATTTAATAGCCAACCGACCAATATGGCGGTATCCTTATTAAGTCAAATTTTAAATAGTAAATATATTATATTTAAGGGAGATTAATCTAAATAGTAATAGTAAAAGAATTACCTTTCACCCTAGCAGGGGGAAGTTACCTCATCATGGTTGAATAGTAAAACTAAAATAGTAAAAACAAGATAAATTATTATTACAATTACAAAAAGTAATTACTATTACAGAACGTAATTAAAAATTAATTAAAAAACTAAAATTAAAGAAACTATGTAGGAAACTCCCTATTTACATCAGAGAATCCAGAGGGACAGGTGCAATTGAAACTAAAATCTTGAGCTCAATTTATAGACTTCGGTAGGTCTCGGGCGTCGCGACGCCAAGGGTTTGGGCGTCGCGACGCTGGAATAGTTGACTGGTCCACGCGTTTTGACTTTGACTGTTGACGCGGATTTCGTCGGCCCAATAAGAATTTGACACGTGGCACGCCGTAAGATTCGGTTCAATGAGAAGATGACATGTGGCAGAAGATGATTCACCAATGATTCGGTCAATTAACAATATGACACGTGTCACGCAGAGTGTCGGCACCATAGGATTGTGACACGTGTCCCAGCGCCTGTTAGCAGATCGGCTATGATGGTGACACGTGGCACGGCGCATGTTAGTAAATTCAACTTTTCAGATTCTGACACGTGGATCCAGCGCACGTTAGCAAGGACCCGGCGCACGTTAGACGTCGCGACGTGCACAAATTATGAAAATGCCCTTTTTGTCCTTTTTGACTATTTTGGCCCAAATTCACCTCTAAAATGTCCTGAAACTTTATTTATCTACAAAATAACACAAAACACATCAAAATATTCACAAAACTCAAGAAACTATACAAAATATTAGGTTAAATGAGTGAGAAACAGTGATAGATTTACCACTCATCAGCCAGTGAAGAAGGACCCAGTAGCATGACAGCCAAGAACCTTCGCACCTAGGTTTTATGGAGAACATTCAAACTTCGTCCAAAACATAAGGACGTTTAGGCCGAAAATTCATCGGCCTAATGAATGGCATTCGTACCATCGTCCATACTCATACCAACGGCCAGGGAAGAATTACCCTCATGTGGACGAAATGACAAGGACGCAATTGAGAAGAAACCAAAGGAACTATGGCCGTATGATACGCCAACAAGGTGAATGAAACTCACCACTGACCATAGTCTTCCAATCAGTGCCCGTACAAGAAAGAAGCCGGATGAGAGCAGTAAGAAAGGTCGTGGCAGAGAAGAGATAGATGAGAGATGTAAAGGACGTACCAAATTCGATCGACGAAAACGGGATGAGACAAACGACGAAGAGCCGCCCATTGTTATTCAGTTTGGCAGTATGCCTCCGGTTGTGGCTAATCATTACCTGTTGTCTGAAAAGTTCAAGGGGGACAATAATGAGATCTCTGGGAATAAATAGATATCAGGACCAAAGCACAAATGAGAGGGATATCACAAAACCGGCTTCTCAGAGAATTATATGATGCCAGAAATCCTGCAGTTGGGACATTATGAGAGGACTTGGGGCGATCTTCGTACCTCGTCCTATACAGAACGCCCAAGGTAAAACGGGCCGTAATCGGGGCAGAAAAGTGGATGATGTTCGTCAATAATGTATCACGTGATGCGTCGATCACATTGCCACCTTCTAGATGGATCGGGGAGGAAGAGTCACCTCAGAAAAATACCAGCAGTGAACAAACGATGGAGGTAGGAATGTCAGGGAAAGTGACGTTTGCAAAACCACCACAACAAATGACAAAGCACCTGCGACCGTTGTATGTGAAAGCAAAGGTGAACGGAATACCCATCACTAAGGTGTTGATCGACAAAGGAGCAGTCATCAATGCCATCCCGGTTAGGATGCTCGGGCGATCAGCAAAGTCGGAAAATGATCCCATCCCTACGGAGGTAGTGCTTATAAGTTTCAATGGAGGGGCAACGACAACCAAATGGGTTGTCCCACTAGACTTGCATGTGGGAAGCACTACAAAGACAGTAGTATTTTTCATTATAGACGGACCGACCACGTATAACATGCTATTGGGACGAGACTGGATCTACGGCAGCAGATGCATTCATTCGTCCCTTTATAAATTTTAGGTTTTTTGGAATCAGAAAGATGAAGTAGAAATAGTACACGCCGATAATAAGCCCTTCGCAGCAGAGACAAATTCGGGTGAATATTTCATGTATGAAGGGAATTATGGGCCAATGAGAGTGCTGAACGAAGCCGAAAATTCGGCTATAGTGGCCTAGAATGATGAGCCGTACCCCGCAGATCTGCTAAATGACTTGTTCGCACAAACAATGCCAACTGTAATGGCCTTCAGAGGGCCAACGCATGGCCATGAAACCATCAATTCAAATTGAGAAGAGCGAACAGAGTAAAGAACAAGCCGCGTTTGCGGCCACTAGGGCTAGCTTATTGGCCTATGTAACGGAACAGGAAGTTGAAGCCGAGGCTCAGGCCGTAATTTCGGCCTTGAGAGGGAAACCATTACCACATCAGACGAAAGACAAAATAAGAGAGGCATGCGGGGTGGATTGCTTGATGGAAGGAAATAACAAGAACGAACAGCTAAAGGAGGAAGAAGAGTACGCTCTGAATGGGCGGCATAAGGAAAACATTACAAGGGTACAAGACGTTATGAACGAGGTAAACTTGGGAAGTGAGGACGACAGACGCATCACTTACATCAACAAGGAACTAGAGGCCCAGGTACGCGAAAAACTAATCCCTCTTTTATAAAAATATAAAGATTGTTTTGCTTGGGACTACGATGAAATGCCTGGTTTAGATAAAACTTTAGTAGAATATAGGTTACCAATTATGCCAAATCACAGGCCATATAAGCAACCTCCCCAGAGGTTTGAACCCAATGTCATGCCTGACATTGAAAAAGAAGTCGAGCGCCTCTTGAAGGAGAAATTCATTAGAACGACCAGATATGTAGATTGGTTGTCAAATATCGTCCATGTCATGAAAAAGAATGGAAAACTAAGAATATGCATAGACTTTAGGAATTTAAACTTGGCAACACCAAAAGACCAGTACCCTATGCCTACGGTAGATTCCTTAGTAGACTCCACAACAGGATATCAAGTGTATTCTTTTATGGATGGATACGCAGGATATAACCAAATCTACATTGTCGAAAATGATATTCATAAAATGACTTTCAGATGCCCGGGGTCGTTAGGATGTTATGAGTGGGTAGTAATGCCATTCGGCCTAAAAAACGCCGGGGCCACTTACCAATGGGCCATGAATCTAATTTTCCATGATATGATCAGTAATTTTGTAGAGGTTTATATGGATGATACAGTGGTTAAGTCTATGATTATTGACGAACATTTTAACCACTTAGCGATGGCTTTTGAACGAATGAGGAAATTCAAATTAAAGTTAAACCCTGCCAAATGTGCTTTCGGGGTTTGTGCAGGAAATTTTTTACGCTTTCTAGTCCACCAGCGGGGAATTGAGATTGACGCCAATAAATCTCGGGCAATTGCTGAAGCCAAGCCTCCCCAAAACAAAAAAGAATTGCAAAGATTCCTAGGGCATATTAATTTCTAACTATGCAGGAAAAACTAAAGTGTTCTCGTCCCTGCTGAAGCTAAAGGATAAGGACGAATTCGTCTGGACCGAGGAACATCAAAAGGCTTTCGAGAGACTGAAGAATTATTTGTCACAACCGCCGGTGATGGTACCCCTTGTACCAGGATGGCCGATGAAGCTTTACATATCTACTGAAGAACAATCCATAGTTGGAATGATTACACATGATGACATTGCGAATGTCGAAAGAGCCATCTATTATATCAACAGACAATTGTTGAAATATGAATGTAATCCAATGGAGAAGTTGGGTTTGGCTTTGTATTTCACATGTACTAAATTACGCGCCTTCCTTAGGCCGACTACTGTGTACTTAATTAAAAAATTAATATAATAAAGTACATGTTTTCTCGTCCTATTTTGCATCAAAGAGTTGGGTTTTGGTCTCTATAATTGTCAGAATTCGATATACGACACGAACCCCAAAAAGCCTTAAAAAATCAGGCCCTGGCGGATTTCTTAGCTGATCACCCATGTTTAAGTACCACTAAAGAAATAGAAATTGAAATATATGAATGTAATTTAAAGTCGTGGATGATGTATTTCGATAGGTCTAGCATGTCAAAAGGAGCAGGAATGGGAATAGTCTTGGTCAGTCCGTTAGAAGAACCATTCCATTTCATCGTCAAGTTGGACGAATGTTGCACCAACAACCAGGCCGAATATGAGGCTTTGATATTTGGGTTGGAAATACTCCTTAATATGAGAGTGACACACGTGTCCATTAAAGGATATTCGCAACTAGTGATCCAATAGATGACCAGAGTCTTTAAGTGCTAGAGTCCGTCAGTCATGGCACTGTCAGATATAGCCAAAGAGCTGCTAAATCAATTTGACTTCGTAGAGCTGGAACACGTCCCAAAGGCAAAGAATGAGGTGGCCAATAACTTAGCCCATGAAGCCTCAGTGTATAAACAGACAATCATAGATAGCGTATATAAGAGAGAGGAGTTCAAGCCAGCCTTGGTGAGGTGAAAGGACGTGATGGACGTCATGACCGCTGATGTCCAAAATGAGGATGATTGGAGAAGAGAGATCAAAGAGTTTCTAAGACAACTAGAAAATGGGAAAGACCGAAGGCTAAAACTAATAGCTTTGAACTATGTGGTGTTGGGAGATGTGTTATACAAAAAACACCAATATGGTTTGTTTTTAAAATGTGCAGGGCCAACAGAATCCAAGACTATTATGGCCGAAATACACAAAGGGGTCTGTGGAGCTCACCAGGTCGGGATAAAGATGAGATGGTTGATCATAAGGAACAGATATTATTGGGCAAAAATGGGAGAATTGTGTGTGTTGTATGCTAAAGGATGCATTGCTTGTCAGAAGCATTGGCCTATTCAAAGAGCACCGGTGACCGAAATGGTCCATGTTATTAAGCCGTGGCCATTTATGGGATGGGCGATTGACCTGATTGGGAAAATTTATCCCGCATCTAGCAAAAGACATACCTTCATCATCGTCGCCATAGATTTCTTCACCAAATGGGTGGAAGCAATTCCGATAGTGGATATTTCTCAGGAGCAAATTATCAAGTTCATAAAAGAGCATATTATCCACTGATTCGGTATTCCTCGGACATTACTGGTGGATCAAGGTACTTCTCTGAATGGTGAAAAGGTTAGGAGCTTCTTGACCTAATACGGGGTCCAGCTAGTAAACACCACTCCATACTACCCCCGTAAAATGGTCAGGCAGAATCGTCCAACAAAACCCTCAAAGGATTGATCCGGAAAATGGTATCAGACAATGCTAGACAATGGGACGTATGCTTAAGTCAGGCTCTATGGGCTTATAGGACGTCACCTCGAACGAGTACCTCGGTCACGCCATTTCAATTAGTATATGGTCAAGAGGCCGTATTACCAGTTGAAGTCAATATTAAATCCACTATAGTGGCATCGCAAAAAGAATTGACAAGGGAAGATTACAGCGAATCGATGATCCAAAATTTATTAGAATTGGACGATGTCAAATGCAATGTAATCAATCATTTGGAAGCACAAAAGACAAAGATGGCCAAGGGATATAATCGAAAATTCGTGGCCAAATCGTTTAGAAAAGGCGAATTAGTATGGAAAACTATATTGCCACTAGGTGCCAAGAATCCAACATATGGAAAATGGTCGCCTAATTGGGAAGGCCCATTCGAGGTAGAAAATATGTTGCCAAACAGGGTCTACCATTTGAAAAATTTGAATGGAGATATGCATGTCAGAGCGATAAACGGCAAGTACTTGAAAAAATATTTGCCTTCATTATTGGAACACAAGAATATAATGTTGGGAAGCGGCCGTGAGTGCTCAGCGGAAAAATAAATAATTAAAATTATGATGTCGTTTTCCCTTTGCCCAATACCCATTTGTTTTGATTATTCTACAAGCCTAGGCATGTTACTATATATTCTAAGCATAAAACTCATAAAAACATGCAAAGAACATAAACCTAAACAAGCTAACTATCATAAGAACTCTGATTAAAATAAAGAAAGAAAAAGACTTACTTGAACCGTAGACTCATCCAGTCCTCCCTCCAATCTACAAGCTTTTCTCGAACTTAGCAAGCTCTTCCTTGTTCCAAAGAGCCACCCAAGTGTGTGGCCTCCAAAGATGCACACACAAAAGCCAAAACTCAACGGTAAAACTACGCCTTGAGTGCACATATAATTTGCCCTTGGTGCTAGCCTAGGCAAATACCTCAAAACTTTTAACTCGAGGTTCCTCTAGTCAATTAGACTTAAGGATCCTCAATATTAGTGGCTTACTCTTAAAACTTTAGAGCTGCCCACTTATATAAACCCAAGATTTTAAAGGTTTGGTGCAAAAATTTGTGAAGAATTCTGTGGGTTGATATAGTGCTCCAAAGACAGCAAAATTAATTAAGAATCCGATGTGGGATAAAAGTCAATTTAATCTTAGCCATTGGATCTTAATTTAGTGGTTTAATGAGATTATAAAACCCTAATAAGATTTTGGGCCGAATTGGAATTCAAATCATATAACAAAATTAAATAAATTTTTTTTACTATTCACGTGAATAGTAATTTTTTAATCTATTTATTCCAATTCCCAAAATGCCCCTATCGTTATTCACCAATCCCTAAGCCACTATGGAACCTCATAAATGATTTGTTCAATAATTAAACACATTAAACCATTTATGAACAATTCTTACAGCAATCATATATGCTGTTAAATATGTATTGTGCACTGTTAACCATTGATTTCGACTTTGTTGTGTGTGACCTTTTCAGTTCCCCTCAAGTTGGACATGAAATGAATAGTGATAATTTAATCGAACATAAATTATCCTCCGATCAGATGGTCGTTCGATTTCAATGACCAAGGTTGACATCTAGTAACATGCCAAGGCCCCCAAATGAGAAGGAAAGATATATATATACCCATTCTGTATGCGATTTACATATGATAAGGTCCCTCGCCTCACTGTATCCCCACCTATTGACCTAGGGTACGGAAAATGTCTACCCATATGGTCAAATGTATGATGTTGATAGTGTCATGAATCGTGCTAACCCAAGAATCTCACATGATTCTTCCGCTGTGGCCACAGTCTCAAGCACTGATCACACATATCAACCTGCGAACTGGAATACTACTCTTATAAGAAAATATTATCCGAGAGAGTGGCGATTCTCTGTTGTATCGTTTCAAACTTCATGTGTTTCAACAAATGACCCAATTATACCATTATGACCGGATCTTTTGAACCAGGGAAGGAGAATGTCAAAGTTATTTGATCCACACATAAGATTGTAAAGACCTCAAGTCTAAGGACTATTCATATAATCGAACATGAAATTTGTCATAGACACATGAGATAAACACTCCATATGAAAACTTTCGGCGATCAGTTCGATGGACACGAGCAACTCATGCATCCATGTGATACACCAAGAGGACGGATCTCCGCTAGTAGCCTATGAGATCGGCTACCCCACTTAAGGGTAGATTATATCATCATGCTAGTCTATTCGCTTTGTGAACGCCTAAATTATTCACAAAACTATGACTACGAACATTTAAGAGTAATGATTCTCATAAGGCGTGGAAGCCATCGTCTTATTACTCCAAGGGGTTTATTACAGTGTTGATGATTCATATATGTTATGTAAGACACGTATAATAAAGATTGCCATTTTATTAATTAATGAAAATATTACAAATACATGTACATATAGCCCATCCACAAGTTGGGTATAGGGCATATCCCTAAAAATCTCCCACTTGCACTATAGCCAACTAGTTTGAATCTGGACACCATACTCTCGGGTGTGTCTATCATGCTTTTGTTGAGTCCCCTTTAGTTTAAGAATCTGTAAGATTATCTTCTATGGGTATTTTCTCTATAATAACTTCTTTTCTCTCAACAATCTCCCTGATGAGATGAAATCGCCTGAGTATATGCTTGGGTTTCTGGTGGGACATTGGTTCATTTGATTGAGCAATGGCGCCCGTATTGTCACAGTACATCGTGATGCCATTCTTTATCGCATGAAGCACTTCCAGTTCCGTGATGAACTTCTTTATCCAGACTGCTTCTTTAGCTGCCTCAGATGTTGTAATCTACTTGGCTTCAGTGGTGGAGTCCGCTGTAGTTGACTGCTTTGAGCTTTTCCAACTTACAGCACCGCCATTTAAAATAAATAGATATCATGTTGTGATCTACTGTCATCCCTATCGGTCTGAAAGCTCGCATCACAATAACCAATGACTTAATCTCAGAACAATCTCAGTATATCAAAAACACATCCTTAGTTATTCTCATATACTTGAGGATTGTTTTGACAGCTGCCCAGTGTTGCTCACCAGGATTTGTCTGATACATGCTCATTATGTTAAGAGTATAAGAGACATCAGGTCTTGTACATAGCATGGCGTACATGATCGATCCTATTACTGAAGCATAAGGGATCTTACTTATACGCTCTCTATCTGAAGGAGTATGTGGACATTGCTCCTTAGATAATTTGATTCCATGACAAGTAGGTAAATTACCTCTTTTGGAATCTTCCATTTTGAATCTTTTTAAAACTTTATCTATGTACTTAAATTGAGAAAGTCCTAACAACCTCTTAGATCTATCACGATAGATCTTAATGCCGAGGATGTAGGCTGCTTCTCCCAAATCTTTCATGGAGAAATTATGTGATAACCATTGCTTGGTGGCTTGCATCATTGGAATATCATTCCCGATGATTAATATGTCATCGACATATAATACAAGAAATACAACAGCACTCCCACTACTTTTCTTGTAAACACAAGGCTCGTCTACATTTTTGATGAAGTCAAATTCTTTGATTGTCTCATCAAATTGTATATTCCAACTTCTGGAGGCTTGCTTGAGTCCATAAATGGATCGTTTAAGTTTGTATACTTTATTATGATCATCCTTAGATGCAAACCCCTCAGGTTGTGTCATATAGACTTCCTCTACGAGGTTCCCATTAAGGAAAGTTATTTTGACATCCATCTGCCAAATCTCATAATCAAAGTGTACAGCTAGTGCCAGTAAAATTCGAATGGACTTTATCATTGCAACAAACGAGAAGGTTTCCTCATAGTCAATTCCTTGGATTTATCTATAACCTTTCGCCACCAACCTAGCCTTATAGGTTTGGATGTTGCCTTCTGCATCAGTTTTACGCTTGTAAATCCACTTGCAGCCTATAGGTTTTATCCCTTCAGGTTCATTTACCAAGTCTCATACTTGATTTTGATACATAGAGTATATTCGGATTTCATGGCCTCAAGCCACTTGACTGAATCAATGTCACGCATTGCTTCGTCATAACTGGTGGGATCGTCATTATCAATGACCTGATCATGTTCCTCATCAATATGGAAACCATATCTTTCAGGCTCATGTCTTTCCCTACCAGACCTTCTGAGTTCATAACCTTGTGGTTGTTCCGTCGCTGCCCTTTTGAGGGCTGGGGTTTCGTTCTATGTTAGTTTCTTCTTCTCGTACCTCATCGAGGTCAAGTATACTCCCACTATATTTCTTGAGAAGGAATTCATTCTCTAGAAATTTAGCATTTCGTGAGACAAATGTTCTTTATTCATTTGGGACGTAGAACACGTATGCTCTTGAGTTCAAGGCATATCCTACAAACTTATATTTAACTGCCCTATCATCCAATTTGTTAGTTTGTGTGAGCTTCACATATGCGTCACATCCTCAAACTCTTAGATAACTAAGACTAGGATGTTTCCCAGACCATAACTCATATGGTGTTTGACTAACAGTCTTGGAAGGAACTTGGTTTAGTACTAGTGTTGCAATTTCTAAAGTAAGACCCCAAAATGAAAGAGGTAGATCCGTGTCTGGCATAATTTATCGGACCATATCTAATAATGTCCGATTTCTCCTTTCGGAGACCCCATTATGCTGTGGAGTTCCCGGAGGAGTCCACTGGGAAACAATGCCATTTTCTCTCAAGTAATCTTGAAATTCATTGCTTAAGTATTCACCACCTCGGTCAGACCTTAGTGACTTAATACTTTTATTAAGCTGGTTTTCTACTTCAGCTTTGAAGTCTTTGAATTTCTCCAAGGCTTCAGATTTTTAACGCATAATGTACACATACCCATATCGCGAGTGATCATCGATAAAGGTAATGAAGTAGGAGAATCCACCTCTAGCGGTGACTGACATTGGTCCGCATACATCAGAATGTATGAGTTCTAATGTCTCCATTACACGTTGTCATTTACCTTTGAAGGGTAATTTGGTCATTTTACCAAGTAAACAAGACTCACAAGTTCCATAAGGTTCATATTTGAAGGGTCTGAAATACCCATCCTTATGTAGCTTAGTTATCTTGTTTCATTGATATGACCTAAGCGACTGTGCCATAGAAGTGATTCATTGAGATTATTCGAGTTAACGTTGTATTTATTAGAGGTTGAACATTCTTTATTAGTTTGTAAGACATAGATACCATTATTCAAAATACCATCTCCATATTTTATTTCATTGAAATAAATAGAACATTCATTACAACTTATTAGACATGAAAAGCCTTTATTACATAAAGAAGAAATTGAAATGATGTTCTTTACTAGAGAAGGTACATAAACACAATCTTCTAAGTCTAAAACTAAACCATTCGGCAAAACTAATGAATAAGTCCCCACGCACAATGCAGCCAGTTTTGCTGCATTACCCAAGCGTAAGTCAACCTCCCCATGACGGAGTCTCCTACTGTTTCTCAGGCCCTGCACATTGTTACACAAGTGGGTCCCACAACCGGTGTCAAGCACCCAAGTAGAAGGTTCAGAGTTTTGAGAATATAGTTCAATCATATACAACATACCTGAAACATTCAGCTTCTTGGCCTCTTGGGCTTCTCTAGCTTCATTGGCTTTCAAGGATCTGCAGTCTTTCTTCCAATGACCCTTCTTTCCATAAAAGAAACATTTCCCCTTTCCTTTTTTCTTCTCCACCTTAACATTAGGCTTTAGGTGATCTGGAGCCTTGGCCTTGCCCTTATTTTTCTTTGGGCCTTGTGGCTTCAGGTCCGTACCAGTAAGCATGATAGAGGTTTTAAGCTCTGGTTTCAAGTCCTTCTCTGTTTGCTTTATCAGATTGTGCAATTCTGCTAAAGTAGCTTCTTTATCAGACAGATGAAACTGCATAATAAAGTTAGAGAATTCTTTTAGTAAGGACTGAAGAATTAGATCCTGACATATCTCATGATCCATGATGAACCCGAGGTTGGCCAATTTTTCAATGTGGCCAATCATCTTAAGCACATGTCCACTAACAGATCCTTCCTTATACCTTGTTTGGAATAAGACACATGACACTTGGAATCTCATGGTATGAATGGAAGTTGCATACAACTCCTTCAAGTGAAAGATGATGGTTTGAGCATCCATATCTTCGTGAGCTTTCTGAAGTTCATCCGACATAGAGCCAAGCATTATGCAAACTGTTTGCTCATCATCATCGACGTGTTTCTTCCAAGCATCGAATGTATTTTGGTCAACATCTTCTGTGGGTTCAGGGGAAACGGTCTTTCAAGAACATAGAAAATATTTTCTTATCGTAAGACAATTTTAAGATTTCTAAACCAGTCATTGTAGTTGTCCCCTTTGAGCTTATGCTCATCAAGGATGGAACGAAGTGATACTATGTTTTCCATTTGAATATTTGTGAAATATTTTAACCCACATGTTAAGAGAGAATGTTAAAATTAGGAATATGTTTTTCATTAATGTTTCATAATAACATGGGCTTTTAATATTATGAATTGCTCCCACTCAATTGTTTTAAAATTTTAAGCAAATCGCATCAACCCCAATATGATGGATTTCTTGTGGGCAATGATCCATTATCATCATTTCATACTCCGACTAGGACCGTTAGTTATAAAATATGATAACTAAGTAGGTTCCCAACCAATTTATGATTTAAATCATAATTCCTTGATCATTGGGTTGGGCAATCAAACATGTCATAATTATGCTAGTCCTCGTGGACACCCAATCTTTGCCACTAAGTTATAAGACCACGCCTAAGGTCGCTGCGTCTTATAACTCAGAAAAGTCAAACTATTGTCAATAGTACGATTTAGGGATAAATTGGTATTGGTCAGTCTGGTAAAGCCTAGTCCTGCCAATACGGTTTAAGCCCTTTGGGTCTATACTTTACAATGGGAGGCAAATTTTAGACTTAAATTATTATTGAGGATTTTACCAAGTTTAAGTGAATAACTGTCAAATGGATTCCTCCATTGAAAATTCCCCAGAGGGAGGGTGGAGCAAACTCACTTAAATACCCTTACCTCTTAGGCTCTTATTGCCTTGGTGACAGGAATAAACAATAGATCCTCCACATTAGTCCAACACTTTAAATATGCTATAAGGTAAGCTTTGAGTAAATGATTATCTAGATGTCTTCACAGCTTTTGCTTTTGGCTATAAAAAGGTAGTGAGTGAAGGAAGACACCAAATCATTTTCTAACTCTAGTAATACCTTTGGTTAAATTAACTTTAGTTTGGAAAGTTTTATTAACGCCTTGGTCCCACCTCACTTGTATCTTTTATAATGTCTTTTATTATAAACAAGTGAATTATATTTATTAGCCTTAAAGGTAATAAATCACTAAGTTCATCACAGAATAATTACTTAGCTAAGGGATAAACAATACGCTCTCTATTTCTTAGAAAGTCCTTAGATGCTTGCACCCTAAAATAATCATGTCAATTCTAATCATACATAGAATCATCAAGCATATGAGTTTTAATATGTCGGAATTATTTTAGGCATTAAATAACTTTGATTAATATTTAATTATGATATTGCATTTTATTTTATTCAAATAAATTTACTATTCACTTTTTTCTGCAGATGCATGAACTTTAAATGCAATTTCACAATTCAAATCTTAACCAAATCATGCAAAACTTGTGCCTAAAATTAAGTTCAGGGTGTTAGCTTTCCAACGAGCTTTTAAAAACCTAATTTCGAGTTCAAATGAGAGATAACTAATAAAAAAACAAAAACGGCGCGCTGATACCACTGTTGGGAAGCGGCCGCAAGTGCGCAGCAGAAAAATAAATAATTAAAATTATGATGCCGTTTTCCCTTTGCCCAATACCCATTTGTTTTTATTATTCTATAAGCCTAGGCATGTTACTATATATTCTAAGCATAAAACTCATAAAACATGCAAAGAACATAAACCTAAACATGTTAACTATCATAAGAACTCTAATTAAAATAAAGAAGAAAAAGACTTACTTGAACCGTAGACTCCTCCAGTCCTCCCTCCAATCTACAAGCTTTTCTCGTCTCAACTACAAGCTCTTCCACGTTCCAAAGATCCACCCAAGTGTGTGGCCACCAAAGATGCACACACCAAAGCCAAAACTCAACGGCAAGACTACACCTTGAGTGCACGGGTATTTTGCCCTTGGTGCTAGCCTAGGCAAATACCTCAAAACTTTTAACTCGAGGTTCCTCTAGTCAATTAGACTTAAGGATCCTCAAAATCAGTGGCTTACTCTTAAAACTTTAGATTTGCTCACTTATATAAACCCAAGATTTGAAAGGTTTGGTGCAAAAATTTGTGAAGAATTCTTTGGGTTTATATAGTGCTCCAAAGACAACAAAATTAATTAAGAATCCGATGTGGGATAAAAGCCAATTTAATCTTAGCCATTGGATATTAATTTAGTGGTTTAATGAGATTATAAAACCCTAATAAGAGTTTGGGCCGAATTGGAATTCAAAACAAATAACAAAATAAAATAAAAAATTTTTTACTATTCACGCAGTACTATTCATACATTACTATTCACTTGAATAGTAATTTTTTTTAATCTATTTATTCCAATTCCAAAGTGCCCTTATCGTCATTCACCAATCCCTAAGCCACTATGGAACCTCATAAATGATCTGTTCAATAATTAAACACATTGAACCATTTATGAACAATTCTTACAGCAATCATATATGCTGTTAAATATGTAATGTGGACTGTTAACCATTGATTTCGACTTTGTTGTGTGTGACCTTTTGGGTTTCCCTCAAGTTGGACATGAAATGAATCGTGATAATTTAATCGAACATAAATTATCATCCGATCAGATGGTCATTCGATTTCAATGACCAAGGTTGACATCTAGCAACATGCCAAGGCTCCCAAATGAGAAGGAAAAATATATATACCCATTCTGTATGCGATTTACATATGATACGGTCCCTTGCCTCACTGTATCCCCACATATTTACCTAGGGTACGGAAAATGTCTACCCTTATGGTCAAAGGTATGATGTTGATAGTGTCATGAATCGTGCTAACCCAAGAATCTCACATGATTCTTCTGTTGTGGCCACAGTCTCAAGCACTGATCACACATATCAACCCACGAACTGAAATACTACTCTTATAAGAAAATATTATCCGATAGAGTGTCGATTCTCTGTTGTATATTTACAAACTTCATGTGTTTTAACAAATGACCCAATCATACCTTATGACCGGATCTTTTGAACTGGGGAAGGAGAATGTCAAAGTTATTTGATCCACACATAAGATTGTAAAGACCTCAAGTCTAAGGACTAGTCATATAATCGATACATGAAAGTTCTCACAGACACATGAGATAAACACTCTATATGAAAACTTTCGGCGGTCAGTTCGATGGACACGAGAAACTCATGCATCTATGTGATACACCAAGCGGACGGATCTCCGCTAGTAGCCTATGAGATCGGCTACCCCCACTTAAGGGTAGATCATATCATCATGCTAGTCTCTCCACTTTGTGAACGCCCAGAGTATTCACAAAACTATGACTATGAACATTTAAGAGTAATGATTCTCATAAGGCGTGGAATCCATCGTCTTATTACTCCAAGGGCTTTATTACAGTGTTGATGATTCATATATGTTATGTAAGACACGTATAATAAATATTGCCATTTTATTAATTAATGAAAATATTACAAATACATGTACATATAGCCCATCCACAAGTTGGGTATAGGGCATATCATTAACATATAATGTCTTCTGCGTAACAATAAGGATGAAACGATATAAATAGGTATAAATTAATGTCATGATTTCATTAATGTCCAAAAAATACAAATAAAAGAACGAGTGCAACGTCCTAACAGTGCATATAATTATCTACTAGCCGAAGGCCGCTGAAGCTCCTCAGGTGAATCCCTCAAGAGCGAGAACATTTCCCTCAAGTTATGCCATTCTTTCTGCATCTCCAAGTCGGCCGTCACTAGATCAGCCAAGCCCCGCTCAAAATCAACTTGGGCCAAATCTTTGAACTCGGCCATTACGGCAGTCGCCTCAGCTACCTGAGTGGCAATACCCTTTTTCTTGGCGTCTCTCCTCATACGACTTTCCTCTATAAGGCGCTGGATCTCCTGTAATTGTCGTTCTAAATCCAGCAACAACGATTCCTCAATAAATATTTCATGCGTAGCCTCCCTTATAATTTGTCGGAGATTATCAATAGTATCTCAGAGCCTTTCCTTCTTGGTTATAGAAGCGTGAAGCCTAGCCTTTTGACTGTGTATGGTTCGATAAAGAAGAATGAGGGCCAGGACCTTGCTTTGCAAATCTTGGAGAGAGAGACGGCCTTCCACTGACATGGGAAAAATATGAAGACCTAGCAATCGGTCTAGCATAGAGGAAATTCTTTCCAACTTGAGCATATTGTTTGGCATGGCAGCTTGACCGATCTCTATTGTCATTAGGGAGGCATATTGGCCGACAACCTCCCGAAGGGCTTCCAAGTCTATAACAGCCTGGGCCGAAGATGAGGGAGGCAAGGACGGAGTAGAGGCTAACCGGTCAAGATCGTTCAAAATGTCCTGGACAGATTGCAAGAACAGATCTGACGCCTATTTAGAAAAAGGGCCAAACTCAGTTAATCAGGAAAAATACGAAGAAAGGAAAAGGATAAGGAAAAATCATTTACAGTTTCGGGCATGTGATCAGAACTAGACAGCTCAGCGGTAGTTGCTATAGGGACCTCAAGTGGCAATACAAGTTCTCCACTAGGAGATTGGGGCATGGGAACAGAAGATGTTTCCCGAAGAGGAGAGGACAGAGTGGCTGAAGATGACGGTCGTTCAGGAGTAGCAGGTTGTTGAGTAATAGGAGATGCCGGTCGAAGATGGGTAGACGAAGAATCCGAGGACGACGACCGGTCAAAAGTAGAGAGTTCATGCACCAAAGGAACATGAGATGTAGCCTGAAGAGGAGAGGACGGAGGAGCCGACGACGACGACCGTTCATGAGTCGAAGTTTGTTGCATTGAAGGGACCAGGGTCGCTGCCCGTGGAGGTGGTGATTATTGCAGCATGGCTGCTGGCTGAGCCTCTGTAGAAGAATCATAATTGGAAGAGTCAAAAACGTAAATAACTTCCATCTCTTCGTAAATACGACGAATTGCATCTTCTTTATACATAGACGGAGCCTCTTCTAGTGATTCTAAATCAGCCAAACTAAAAAGGCCATCTACATCCCTATAACTCCCCCTAAACCCTGCAGAATCCAATCTGCGTAGCAAGGGAAAAATCTATTTGAGATGACGCCAAAGAGGCCCGTCATCAGGCCAAATAGGCTCATTTTCTGGCAGAATAGGCTCGTCATCTGGGTCATGCACAGTTGGGACATGATCTTCCAACAAATGACATTTAAATAAAGGATAGTCCCTTGAGTTTTCCTCGACAAGCGGGCGCTAACGATCTAATACTATACTTGACTCCATACCTTGAGGGTCGACTCTGGTCAAATGGGTGGGATCAACTACTTCATCCTCTTCTGGTGGGTGTTCAATGATTTAAATCTCGACCACTTCATCCTCGTCTGATGAGAGTTGAATGACCAGGATTGCGGTAGGTTTGATTTCCCCCAATGGATCTTCAATCATGGGAGCTTCGGGCCCCGAAGTTGGATTTATTTCGGGCATGGCAGAAGATGGTTCCGTCCTAGGCATCTGCCCGAGATACAAAATCAACTTATAAAAATTTTGGATTGTACCTTAGCCCGACGTATAAGAGGAAAAGTTTTCAGAATGTACCTTAGCCCGACGTATAAGGGGCTCATCTGAATTGGAGCTATGGGATGGTGAAGGTTGCTTTCGTTTAACGTGTGTGATTTTCTTCGGCCTGGCTTTCTCAATCGGCTTCTTTGACCCAGCCATTTCTGAGGATCTTGAATAAAAGGTAATGTTGGAAAAGACTCGCACAGAAGGCAAAGAAAAAAGTCTCTCACGAACCCGAAGGCCAAAAGCGGTCGAAGAGAGGATGGACCGATGTACAATGAGGGAAATAGGCACAAGAGAATGAGGATAGTAAAAGAGCCTCTGACAAGAACTGGTCTATATCTGAGAGTGATCGGACCTTAAAATGGTCCGATGAAATGGAACGTGAATGGAAGAACGGAAGAGGCCATCCTTGAACAAGATCGAATTGGCGGGCAGTGAAGTTAGAAGAGTATACTTCCACTCCAGCCTTACCATTGGCTCATGTCAGAATATCATGGATGAGATCGCGACTGCATAGAAATTTATGCCATATGCAATTGATTGACTCATCCCCTTCAGATTCAAGAATCTCATGGACAAAAGAGGGGTTGTCGCCTAAAGATAACTGAAAAAAATAAGGAACTCGCGAAAGAGTGTAGAAGTATTCAAAAATAGTGCAAGGAAGAAGGGAAGTTGACCCAAATTGGGCGAACAAGAGACCTGCACAAGGGTACGACAAGATTGATTCAATATAACCAAGGACCGGGAAATAGGCTCTAAGCCAAAGCTGGACGATCCAAAAAGGGCCGGAGGCAATCGATGAAACCCAGGACTGAATCTATTTTTGGAGAACGGCCAAACCCCGATAAGTGGCAGCCAATAAGATGGAATCCAAATCCAAACGACGGTCGTTGGTAAAATCTGACGAAATAGGGAGATAACCCGCCACAAGTTTCTGACTGGGTGCATAAATTATGTATTTGCACAGCCAATAGTGAATGAAAGCGGTGCATTCGAGCATCGAGACCGGACTGGCCGACACAGAAAAGGCACAAAAAAAGTAGAATAAGAAGAGAATGACGAAGTGTCCATTGTAGGAGGAGGGAAACGAAAGGCAGTGTAAGCCGAAATGGTCGCGCCCCAAAGGGTTAACCCCGTCACTGCACTGATATCATGAATGGTGACAATGAATGGACCATAAGGAAAGAGGAAGACGTTGTAATCAGAGGACAAAAAGAACAACGAAGTGGGGAACATGTTTCGATCAAAAGGAGGCAGGGTTAGAGAAAGCTCTATGAGAGGAAGCAACCCAGTGTCTTCAAAAAAATTATGGGTCTCTGCATGCAATTTCATCCGTTTGAACCAGGTATCAAACGAAAAGTCAGATTTAGGCCAAGTGCGGATATGATTGGACTGGGCAAGAGGAGATACATTTAAAGGTTCCGAGAAATGAATGTTAGAAACGGAGGGAAACAGTTAAGCCAGAGAAGCCGTAGCAATGACGTTGTCATCAACAAAGATAGGGCCCAAGGAACATTGACTGTAGTTTTCGTTAAGGGTATGAATGCCAAATACACCCACAGAAGAGTCACCTAATGCGGCTTGGTAATCACCGAAAGTTGAGGTAGCCTTTTTGGAAGCAGAAGAAGATGACGCCATTAGCAAAGGAATTTGAGGGTACGGGAAAGGAAGATTTTATAGAGAAGTAGAGAGTAAAGTGATGACAAGAATAGGCTAAGCCCTTATATAACAAAGGTGAAAAGCTCGCCCTAGGACAAATGTCGCAACCCAAATTGATGAAGGAATGAAAGAGCAGGAAAAAGAAAAGAATGAAAAGTCGTCCTAGATAGGTGTTGTGACACGATTCGATGTAAAGGATAAGGGTGACGTGTGATGTGACACCGAAATGACACGAAAAATGGCTCATTAATAGGCGTCATGATGTAACGTGTTGGGAAGGTCGCACATTTATTAAAGAAATGATGAACTCACATAGGGAACGTAAAGAACGGCCCGTAAGACACACAAAAGACAATAGTGTTGGACAATTATGACCCATAGCGTCACTATTTGTACAGATCGTGGTGTTGTTGTACAAATTAACTATGTGACAAAGGAGATTACACTCTTATCATTTGTGATTAGATCACCTAGATATATAAATGATAGGAGGTCCCTATGATTTTTTCCTGGATTGAGAATGATATGAGACAGTATCAGTCCACGAAGGATAAATCATTAAATATCCCTAGTCAGAGTATTATCGAGATTGGATATCGATAAATATATAAAATACTAGTATTACACTTGTGCGCATTGTGAGGGCACAAACGGCATAGTTCTCATATATTTGGGTATAGGATACTCATGCAAGTGTAATAGGAGGTTGTTTTTTACCGATGGTACGGGAAACAGCTTCGCTCTGGATAGACCCCCTCGGAATTCCATTGGTAGTATGACTGTACTAGCCCCAGGCGTTACATGTGATCATCCGATACTGGATTGAAATACGCAATACTACGTATACTACGCCTGATATAGATCCATATTCCTGTAAGGATATTTCTGGAGAATTGGGTAGGCATGGCGCTTTGCTAGAAGCCAACCTTGTCTTGTAAATCGGTACAAACGTAGTACTAGGTACTTACGTGTTCGGATATTCTGAAGACCGTATTTACTGCCAACATATCCGAGGATCTCATGGGTCGCTTCCCGAAGATTCACCGATGACGTATGACTAGCACTTTTATTAATCTGAGATTAATTAGAAGAGAGAGAAAATTAATCTGGGATTAATTGCGGAGATATTTTATCTGGGATAAAATATAATTAAAGAGAGATAACGATTAATTTGGAATTAATCGATAAAATAATATATTTGATATATTATATGAAATTGGATTTCGACGCGGAATTAAAATTAGATTTTAATTCGGGCGAACGAATTAATTTAGAATTAATTCGTTAGCGACGTGAATAGTGACTTCACTAGGCGTAATCATTTAATTGCGTCGCAACGGAAAATTTGTTAATTTAGAATTAGCGAACCCGAGCCCGGGATTGTTTGTGAGCGCATTCGCATTTCGAATTTGAATACGGCACACAAGTCAAATCATTAGTCACTTTGAGTGATGTGACAACTTGTCACATTGATTGATTGAAAGATGTGACAGATGGAAGTTCTTGAAAAGCTTTTTGAAAGCTTGAATGACTAATATAATTATTTTAAGTGTTTGGTATTTGGCTTTACTTTTTGTAAAGCAAAAAGTAGTGTATATGATTTTAGAAATCTATTACAAAATACAACACATTTTATCATCTCTCTCTCTCCAATTTTCATCTCTCTCTCTCTCAGCCATTTGGCCTCTTTTTCTTTCTTCACTGGTTCTGGTAAGGAAGAAAAGGGAAGCAAAAAATCACGATTTTGTGGCAAATTTGGGAGTGTTAGCACACTACGAAGTCATGCAAAGGTGATAGGGAAGTCCACCCATGAGCCGGGAATCGTTTGACGAAGTTTGGAGCTCAAAACTTGAAGATTGAAGCCGAATGGGGACTGCTTGTGCAGCTCACTGCCGAATGCAGTAAAGAGGAGGCAGAAAAGTTTTGTTGCGTCGCGTGTCGCTCAACCGATCGATGTGAGTATTCCGCAACTCCCTCGTTGTATTCACACATATTTTCAATGCTTGAAATGATCTTGGGATGCTTAGTATTTTCCAACAATGGTATCAAAGCAAGGTTAAGCATGAAAATATTTTAGGGCTTAAAATTTGGGTAAAAATGTGTTTGAGCATGATTTATGAAATTGGATGAATGAATATGTTTAAATGTGTTTTAATTGAGGATTGCTTGGATCAATTTGTTGAAAAATTGTTTGGAACAAATTTCCCCAATTATCTTAGCTTGGCCGAAAGTTAAGGAGCCCTAAATGTCTTGGTGATTTTGATTTTTGATCATTGGATGTGTTGGAAATCAATCGGGAATGTGATTTAATGTCGATTGTGGATTTAATTGGATTGAAACCGAATCGGACACAAATTACCCTACAAAGCCGAGAGCATTATAGCATGATTTGGGTTTGATTTTAATTAAATTGTGTTGGACATGATTTAATATTAATGAGCATGATTAATTGTACAAATTTTGTCTTTTGGAAATATTGATTTGGGTGATTAATAATGCTATACACTTTGGTAATTAAATTGTGAATTTGGAATTTGGAATTTATTATGTTGGGCCTAATTTTGGAAATTGGACTTTTAAAGTTGTAAATGGGCTTATTGGGCTTGGTTGTACTAAGTTGGGTTTAGGCTAATTGGTTGGATCCAATTGGGCCCAAAACCGCTTCCATAAAGCCCAAATGCGACTAATGGACCTTTAAAGTTTAATTGGGCCTAATGGGCCTAAATTGTTTTCTAGGCTTATGGGGTAATTCCCGGATTGGGCTTTGGTTATTGGGTTTGACCCGAGTTGATGAAAAGTCCACGCCTCAAGAAATTAATTAAAAGCCCATTGGACTTTAATTAAATTGACGTTGGACGTTAATCGGGCTTTGAGACCCGTAACGATTAAATTTGGAATTTAAGTCGTAAAGATTTATTAATAAAGTGTAGTATTTAATTTGGAATTAAATGGCGAGTTAGTATTAAATACAAATTGAATTGGATTTAATTATGTAGTTAAATATAATTCGAGAATTTGTACTTTGAGTACTTATTCGCAAATGAGTTTGACTCGAGCAAAATCAAATCGTTGTTTGAACATTGGATGGTCACTAATTATCAGATTAATTAATTTGATTAGATTGATTGATAACATGCTGTGGTGAATACATGGTTGCGATGCATGAATAATGTATATCGGATGGAAATTAGATGGGTGGGGTAATTTTAGAAATTGTTGTAATAAATTTGATTTATTAATTGGACTTGCGTGTCCAGCCTTATTACCTCCTTATTCTTTGTATTCTCTTCTCTCACCTATTCCCCTAAATGTAAATGCGGTTTCTTTAGAAGTGTAGTGTAACGGGTAGAAGCAATACATGTGCTAGCGGGAGAGAGAAATTGAGAGATTTGATCTAGGATCATTGTGTAAAGTATCCAACCCCATATCATTATTATTTTATTATACATGCTTTATTATGTGTTTAGAATGCATGCTTAAGGGTGTATGATGATGAGACCTTAACAAAGATAATAAATTGGTTGCCAATTTGCACGCGAAAAACCCTCGCAAAATATTAAGCGTTTTTCCTTCCATTGAGTGATTCTTACTCAAGATCCGAGACTGGCATTGGCTTGTTGGCCAAAGTCAAGGCCTTTGTCCGTCGAGGATGTGTTTGAATCACGAGAGCTTTGTTCCATATCGGTGTCTTGTCCAAGTTGTGGTTTGTTGGCCAAAGTCAAGACCACTTCTTGTCCATCGACGTTGATTACGAAACTTTCCATGGTCAATGGGTCGCGCTTAACTGGGATCACTAAGTTTGTTGTGCCAAAGCCAAGTCTTAGTTGATTCAGAGGAAAAAGGTTAGGCAATATATTGGATATATTGGCATATATAAGATATATATTTCGGACTTGGATGTCCCCCTACTGGATCTAGGAATTGGATTGGATCCAATTGATCTTAGAGATCTACCTAGTTAATTATCATACAATTTGTTGGCCAAAGTCAAGATTGTGTGATATTTAATGGGATCCTAGCCCACTAGGAAACATGGTTTCCCGAGTACTCGACAGAGGGTTAGAGGCTCGCCGAAAATACTAGGAGGCAAGAATTGAATTTGCAATATTCATTTAATTACTTGCCATACTCGCTCAAACAAATATCATTCGTCAAATAAATTAAATGTTAGTTGGACTAATATTTAAATTGTTGTTTTAATTAAATCGTTGGACAATATTCAAACTATTCATTTATAGTTGATTTATAATTGGATTATAGTAATCAATATAATCGATTTTAATCTATTAATTATAGTTGATTAAATAGTTAGACTATAGTAATCATCATAATAAATAATACCGAAATCGTTGATTAAATAGTTGGACTATTAGAATCAAGATAGAAATTGAAAGATTGACATTTAAAACATAATCCTGGAGAAAATGTATTTAAATGGTTTAATTTTCAAATTGGGAATAAAATTTCAGGATGGTCTTGGAAAATAATAAGTTACTTTATTTGAAAATAACATATTAAAACTAAAGCCTGGAGTTAAGAAAATAGTAGAGCATGATCTTTGGAAGATCATGTAATGATAACTTAAGTGCTTAATCCATTAAGCTTGTCATAGTAGTAGACTCCTTAATTTCTTTGTCAGAACTAAGGGTTAGATCCTTAAAGTATATACTGAAATTGAAGGATCTTCATAAATCTATATTTAGATTTTAGAAGTACTAAAATTGTAATAATTAACTCTTAGAGAGTTAATGACTATTCTCAATGAGATAAAGTCAAAATTTGCAATAAGGCAAGTAGCGCAAGGCGCACCTTACTTCGATATTCTAGAACCGAGGCTTGGCCAAAGGCTACTGGAATGTGAAAACGGGCAAAGGCAATATCATTATAATCTTCTGGGAAGATAAAGGACATATCCCAAAATGTCTGCCTAAATTGTGGCAAACGGGATTGCGAAAGTGTGACTGCCGTTTGGACAGGCAGACATGAAGGAATTGAAGACGAGCAAGCCTTTGACTTCAAATAGTTTTTCATAATTATGTTCACTACTAGTATTAAAATTGGATTTTTAAATACTTAGTGTGATACATAAAATATATGTATTGATGTTCAGAATCTGTTATGAACAGGATACTGACTTCAATAGAGATTAATCTGCGAATTGGAAACGGGACGAAAGTCGCTGTTTTAATCGTAGAAACCTGAATTTAGGGAGTACCCTTCGTGTGTATACTTAAATTTGGAAACTATTGTAATGTAACTAGTTTGACTAGATACATTATCTCTATATCAGTGTTTAATCCGTTGCGGATTTACCTTTATATTCTAGAACACTAAAGTGTTTTATTATATAAAGATGATATTGAGATAAACACATTAGATGTGAATAACATAATTTATTTTTGAATATAAATAATCTCAAATATATAACATGACAAACAAACAGCTCAATCTAATTTGATCAGATGAAACATATTGTGGCATTGTTGTCAGGGACACAATCTAAACAAGACTTGTATATCCACACTTTTGAAGAGTGGGTACTAGGACTGATTTGATTCCATTCAAATAAAGTCTACGAATCTAGTTTATTGGGAAATGTGCCTAGAACACCTTTACTTGGTAAAAGTGTAAATGCCACCGATCTGTTAGCCCTAGTTCATAGTGAAGCAAGTGGGCCCATCTCTAGCTAGGCTAGAGGTGGATATGAATATTTCGTGACCTTTAAGGATGTGGCATCGCGTTATGGTTATGTGTTTCTTTTGAAACACGAATCGGAAACTTTTAAGTTTCGACACGAAATAGACGAACAGATCGGCTATAGTATTATACCATCACTGTAATACCGTAATGGAAAATACTTAAGCAATAAGTTTCTTATATACTTGAAAGAGTATAGTATTCTTTCAAAGATGACTCATCCCGGAACACGTCAGTTTGACGGTGTGTCTGAACTGAGTAACCGAATTTTGTTGGACATGATAAAGTAAATCTTGAGTTGCTCTGAGCTACCATTTCCTTCAACGGATAAGCTTTGATAGTGCAGAACATATTTAGAATAAGGTTCCACAATAATCTGTTGACAGATATCATATTAGATATGAACCGGAAAGAAACCAGGTTTCTCATTCCTGAAAATTTGGGAATGCTAGGCATATGTTGGATGATACCAAACTAAAACCCAAATTGGATAAGTGCCAATTGTAGATTATCCTAGGGATACCATAAGTATAGTACTTATACATCTCACTAGAGAACAATTAGATTGTTGCTCACCATGCGGTTTTCCTAAGAGGAATACCGATAGGCAGAGTGGTAAGTGAGAGGATAGTAAAACTCGATGAAAATCAGAGTAATAATATTCCAGGTACCGAATCCTTAATGGAACACAAATAGTTCATCAAAGGATGAAACTATACCATTAATCTTCTTATACACAAGAACCGCGTAGTCGGAGAGAGTCAGAGAACATCATGGGTATGGGTTCTGATCTCACCTCGAAAAGATGTCTATCTTATTGAGGAATACCAACTGACTACGTATGAGGAAGTGATACAAGGTATCGACTCCCTATTATGACAAAGTGTCATGAATCTGAATTGGATTCCATGTATATCAACAAGTTTGGATACTAGTTGATGTACCACAAGGCATTGTGCCTATTGGTACTATATAAGTCTTCAAAGAAGACATACTTGGATGGCAACATACCAACGTATAAAGCTAGGCTTTTAACGGAAAGGTATCGTTATCAACTTTGTGTTGATTACGATTCAACCTTTTACCTGTTGCCATGGTAAATCCATTTGGATAATGCTTGCTAAAGCCGCGTGTTTCATTTATGAAATATGTCAGCTTAACGGGAAAATCGCTTTCCTAAAAGGAAACCTTTTGGAGGATGTTTACTACATCCTGTCGGTTTTGTCGTACCATAACAAGCAAAACAGGTTTGCAGGTTATTCGATCCATGTTCGATGAAGCAAGCATAGGTTCTTGGAATTAGCGTTTTGATGTAATCATAATGGTTTATGATTTGATTCAAAACGAAATGATTCTTGTGTATATAAGAGGGTTAGTGGGAGTGCACTGACAGTGGCTGTCCTATAAATAATGATAATATGTCATTTCTTGGAAATGATATTCCCATAATACTATCGGTGAAAGCTTGGCTTTCGAGAAAATTCTCTTTAGAATTCTTGTGAGAACAACATTTATTCTAGGAATAAAGATCTACTGAGATAGATCTAAAAGTTGTTGAAACTCTCCGAGAAATCGTACATTGAAAAAATATACGTGACCTGGTGTCTCATACGCTTTGAGCATATGGATTCACAATCAGGCCAATCCAAGTAATAGTCACTGGATTGATGTTCGACAATTATGACCCATAGCGTAACTATTTGTACAGATCATGGTGTGTTGTGTACAAATTAACTATCTGACAAATGAGATTGCACTCTATTATTTTTGATTAGATCACCTAGATATATAAATGATAGGAGGTCCCTATGATTTTTTCCTGGACGGAGAATGATATGAGACAGTATCAGTCCACGTAGGATAAATCATTAAATATCCCTAGTCAGAGTATTATCGAGATTGGACATCGAAAAATGCGTAAAGGCTAGTATTGCACTTGTGCGCGTTGTGAGGGCACAACATCATAGTTCTCATATATTGGGTATAGGATACTCATGCAAGTGTAGTAGGAGGTTGTGTTTCACCGATGGTACGGGAAATAGCTTTGCTCTGGATAGACCCCTCGGGAATTCCATTGGTAGTATGACTATGTGTCTATGGAAATCCGAAATCAGGGTAGGTGTATTTGGTCTTAACGTGAGACTTGCACCGCTAATACTTGCGACAATCAATATACTTTGGTTGCGGTCGTCCAGGGCTTTAACAGGTTATGTGTACGCCAATGCTGGGTATATTGAGAATCGTAGTGTGTTGGGTGTGATGTCAAGACGGAAGTGTCACTCCAGTCATATGGAGATGATGGTCACGTAGGATACGGTATTAGTACTCTTAAGTACTGCAGTCATCGGGATAAAATGACAAGGTCATGTTTATCCGATTATAGAGACTAGTTACCAGACATCGGACATGTGCTTCGTACGGGGCAGACACAATTCTAGCCCCAGGCCTAGCACGTGATCATCTGATACTGGACAAAAATACGAAATACTACGTATACTACACCTGATACAGATCCTTTATTCCTGTAAGGATATTTCCGGAGAATTGGGAAGGCATGGCGCTTTGCTAGAGGCCAACCTGTCTTGTAAATCGGTATAAACATAGTACGAGGTACTTACGTGCTCGGATAGTCCGACGACCGAATTTACTGCCAACATATCCGGGGATCTCATGGGTCGCTTCCTAAAGATTCACCGATGACGTATGGCTCGCACTCTAAATTAATCTGGGATTAATTAGAAGTGAGAGAAAATTAAACTGAGATTAATTGCGGAGATATTTTATCTGGGATAAAATATCATTAAAAGAGAGATAACGATTAATTTGGAATTAATCGATAAATTAATATATTCGATATATTAAACGAAATTGGATTTCGACGCGGAATTGAAATTGGATTTTAATTCGGGCGAACGAATTAATTTCGAATTAATTCATTAGCGACGTGAATAGTAATTATGATATGCATGATTATTTAATTAAATTAGATTTAATTACGACGCAACAGAAATTTCGTTAATTTGGAATTAGCGAACCCGAGCCCGCGATTGTTGCGAGCGCATTCGCATTTCGAATTCGGAGTGCGGCACGCAAGTCAAATCAAGCGTCAAATCATTTGTCACATCAAGCATCAAATCAAATGTCACTTTGAGTGATGTGACAAGTTGTCACTTGATTGAGTGATGTGACTTGATGTGAGTTGTTGGAAAAGCTTTTGAAAGCTTGAAAGACATTTATCAATTTTTAATTGATATTTGACTTTTGGAAATTGAGTTTTGAATTTAATTTTGTTTATTAGATACACTTTTCTTTTAACAACTCACACAACACAATTTTATCATCTCTCTCTCCATATTCTCCTCCTCTTGGCAGTTCACTGCCTTTTCTTCACTGGTTTGAGCTGGGCAAAACCGAGTGAAAGGGAAGCAAGAGTGGGATTTTGGGCAAAATCACAAGTGCTAGCACACTTACGAGACATGAAATGTGATAGGGAAGTCCACCCATGAGCCGGGATTCGTTTGACGAAGCTTGGAGCTTGTTCAAGGACCTCAAAAACCGAACATGGAGGGCTGCAGATCTGCCACTGCCGAACCAGTCCATGGAAGTAGAAAGTCGATTTTGTTCGTCTCCGCGTCGCTCAAACCGATCGATGTGAGTATTCCGCAACTTCTTCGATTTGTATTCGCACATATTTCATGCTTATTATTGATCTTGGGACCCTTATTGAAACTAACAATGACATCTAGAGCTAGGTCTGAGCATGAAAAAGTTTAGGGTTTAAAATTAGGTAATTTGTATTTGAGCATGATTTGAATAAATTGGATGTTTGAGTATGCTTAATACATGTTTAATTGAAGTTTGATTGGATCAATTTCAAGAAAATTGGTTTTGGAACAATTTTTGCCAAAAATTGTGTGTTGGCTGAGAGGTTGAGTTGCCCTAAAAGTCTTGAATTTTGATTTTTTGATTCATTGGATGAGTTAGAATCATGTGGGATTGTTGATTTGAAAATAATTGGATTGAATTTTTGAATTGGACAAAAACCCTAATTGCCGAGACCTAATGAGCATGTATTGGGTTGATTTTTGTTAAAATATGTTAGACATGTTTTAATGTTAAAGGCATGATTAATTAGTGCTAATTGATGTTTTAGAAATGTTAATTGGGTAATTAATCATGTAATGCACTTTGGTTAATTAAATGTGAAATTAGATTTTTGTGTTTAATTGAATTGGGCCTTAAAATTGGATTTGGGCTTTAAGTGTTGTAATTGGGCTTGTTGGGCTTTGTTGTACAAAGTTGGGTTTATGCAAAATTGGTTGGATCCAATTGGGCCCAAAACCGCATCCATAAAGCCCAAATGCGACTAATGGACCTTTAAAGTTTAATTGGGCCTAATGGGCTTAAATTGATTTCTGGGCTTATGGGTAACTCCCGGATTAGATTTTGGTTATTCGGTTTGACCCGAGTTGACCAAAAGTCCACGCCTTAAGAAATTAATTAAAAGCCCATTGGACTTTAATTAAATTGACGTTGACATTAATCGGGCTTTGAGACCCGTAGCAATTAAATTTGGAATTTAAGTCGTAAAGGTTCGTAATTAAAGTGTAGTATTTAATTTGGAATTAAATATGAATTAGAATTGAATGCATATTAAATTGGATTTATTGAATGTAGTTTAATTTAATTCGAGAATTCGTACTTTGAGTACTATTCGTAAAAACGAGTTGACTCGAGAAAAATCAAATCGTTGTTTGAACATTGGATGATCACTAATTATCAGATTAATTAATTTGATTAGATTGATTGATAACATGTTTGTGTGAATACATGGTTGCGATGCATGAATAATGTTATCGGATGGTGGATATTAGATGGGTGGGACAATTTTAGAAATTGTTGTAATAAATTTGATTATTAATTGAACCTGCGTGTCCAGCCTTATTACCTCCCATTTCTTTGTATTCTCTTCTCACCTATTCCCCTCAATGTAAATGAGGTTTCTTTAGAAGTGTAGTGTAACGCGGTAGAAGTAATACATGTGCTAGCGGAGAGAGAGAGAAATGGAGAGATTGATCTAGGATCAATGTGTAAAGTATCCATCTGCATGTCATTATTATTTTATTTATACGCGCTTTATTATGTGTTTAGAATGCATGTTTAAGGGTGTATGATGATGAGACCTTAACAAAGATAATAAATTGGCTGCCAATTTGCACTCGAAAAACCCTCGCAAAATATTAAGCGTCTTTCCTTCCATTGAGTGATTCTCATTCAATATCCGAGACTGACATTGGTTTGTTGGCCAAAGCCAAGGCCTTTGTCCGTCGAGGATGTGTTTGAATCACGAGAGCTTTGTTCCATATTGGTGTCTTGTCCAAGTTGTGGTTGTTGGCAAAGTCAAGACCACTTATTGTCCATCGACATTGATTACGAAGCTTTCCATGGTCAATGGGTCACGCTTGACTGGGATCGCTAAGTTTGTTGTTCTAAAGCCAAGGCTTAGTGATTCAGAGAAAAAGGTTAGGTAATACATTGGATGTATTGGCATATATAAGATATATGTTTCGGACTTGGATGTCCCCCTACCGGATCTAGGAATGGATTGGATCCAATCGATCTTAGAGATCTACCTAATTAATTATCATACAATTTGTTGGCCAAAGTCAAGATTGTGTGATATTTAACGAGATCCTAGCCCACTAGGAAACACGGTTTCCCGAGTACTCGACAGAGGGTTATAGGCTCGCCGAAAAATTATGGGAGGCAAGAATTGAATTTGCAATATTCGTTAATTACTTCCCATACTAGCTCAAAACAAATATCATTCGTCAAATAAATTAAATGTTAGTTGGACTAATATTTAAATTGTTGTTTAATAAATAGTTGGACTATATTCAAACTATTCATTTATAGTTGATTTTATAATTGGATTATAGTAATAAATATAATTGATTTTAATATATTAAATTATAGTTGATTAAATAGTTGGACTATTGTAATCATTATAATAAATAGTACCTAAATCGTTGATTAAATAGTTAGACTATTGAAATCAAGATAAAATTGAAAGATTGACATTTAAAACATGATCCTAGGGAAAATATATTTAAATGTTTAATTTTCAAATTGGGAATAAATTTCAAGATGGTCATGGAAAATAATAAGTTATTTTATTTGATAAAATAACATATTATGTCTAAACCTGGAGTTAAGCAAATAGTCGAGAATAATCTTTGGAAGATTTATGTGATGATAACTTTAGTGCTTAATCCATTAAGCTTGTCGCAGTAGACTCCTTAATTTCTAAATCAGAACTAAGGATTAAATCCTTAAAGTATAATGACGAAATTGAAGGATCTTCATAAATCTATGCTTAGATTTTAGAAGTACTAAATTGCAATAAATAACTCTTGGAGAGTTAATGACTATTCTCAAGGAGACAGAGTCAAACTTTGCAATTAGGCAAGTAGCGCGAGGCGCACCTTACTTCGATATTCTAGTAACCCGAGGCTTGGCCAAAGGCTTCTGGAGTGTTGAAACTGATGTCTCATATGCTTTGAGCATATGGATTCACAAACAGGCCAATCCGAGTGATAGTCACTGGATTGATGTTAAAAACATCCGTTAGTATCTTAAAGAACTAAGGATGCTGTCTTAATCTATGGAGATGGAGAACTTGAAGTGACTGGGATCACTACTGCAAGTTTCCTAAACCGATAAAACGACTATAAGTCGCAAACGGTACTATATAGTTTGAATAACGGTACAGTGAGCTGGAAATCTTCCAAGCAAGATACTGTTACCGAATAAACAACAAATGCGAGTTAATTGTTGCAGCTGAGGCGGCAATAGAAGCCTTCTGGGTCGATAATAAATATAATTAGATTAGATATAATTCTGTTAGCAGCTGAGCTAGGCTTGAGCACAGGCTAAAGAATTAATGGTCTCATCAACGATCCAGATAAATACTTCAATTTTCATCTGATTCGTTCGGATCATACATCGTGGTGATGTGATGATCAAATAAATCGCATCAGATGATGGTCATGCAAATCCGCTGACGAAAGCCTTTTTTCAGCAGTTTGAGCCAACCATACATAGTTCAGGTGTAAGACACTCGAGTGACTGGCTATAGGCCAAATGGGAGATTGTTGGACAATTATGACCCATAGCGTCATTATTTGTACAGATCATGGTGTTGTTGTACAAATTAACTATGTGACGAAGGAGATTGCACTCTTATCATTTGTGATTAGATCACCTAGATATATAAATAATAGGA
Organism: Zanthoxylum bungeanum; assembly: GCA_019454045.1. NCBI lineage: Eukaryota > Viridiplantae > Streptophyta > Magnoliopsida > Sapindales > Rutaceae > Zanthoxylum > Zanthoxylum bungeanum. The sequence continues at coordinate 46,939 of SKCR01026270.1, read as the reverse complement.
GGTGCCAATGAATTGTTCCTGGATGGAGAATGATATGAGACAGTATCAATCAACGTAGGATAAATCATTAAATATCCCTAGTCAGAGTATTATCGAGATTGGACATCGATAAATGCGTAAAAGACTAGTATTCCACTTGTGCGCGTTGTGAGGGCACAACAACATAGTTCTCATATATTTGGGTATAAGATACTCAGCAAGTGTAGTAGGAGGTTGTGTTTCTCCGATGGTACGGGAAACAGCTTCGCTCTGGATAGACCTCCTCGAAATTCCATTGGTAGTATGACTATGTGTCTATGGAAGTCCGAAATCAGGGTAGGTGTATTTGGTCTTAACCTGAGACTTGCACCGCTAATACTTGCGACAATCAATATACTTTGGTTGCGGTCGTCCAGGGCTTTAAAGGTTCTATGTACGCCAATGCTGGGTATATATTGAGAATCATAGTGTGTTGGGTGTGATGTCAAGACGGAAGTGTCACTCCAGTCATATGGAGATGATGGTCACGTAGGATACGGTACTAGTACTCTTAGTACTGCAGTCATCGGGATAAATGACAAGGTCATGTTTATCCGATTATAGAGACTAGTTACCAGACATCCGACATGTGCTTCGTACGGGGCAGACACAATTCCAGCCCCAGGCCTAGCACGTGATCATCCGATACTGGACAGAAATACGCAATACTACGTATACTACGCCTGATACATCCTTTACTCCTGTAAGATATATTTCCGCAGAATTGGGAAGGCATGGCGCTTTGCTAGAGGCCAACCTTGTCTTGTAAATCGGTATAAACGTAGTACGAGGTACTTACGTGTTCGGATAGTCCGGCGACCGAATTTACTGCCAACATATCTGTGGATCTCATGGGTCGCTTCCCAAAGATTCACCGATGATGTATGACTCGCACTCTAAATTAATCTGGGATAATTAGAGAGAGAGAAAATTAATCTGGGATTAATTGTAGAGATATTTTATCTGGGATAAAATATCATTAAAAGAGAGATAACGATTAATTTGGAATTAATCGATAAATTAATATATTCGATATATTAACGAAATGGATTTCGACGCGGAATTGAAATTGGATTTTAATTCGGGCGAACGAATTAATTTAGAATTAATTCATTAGCGACGTGAATAGTAATTTTGCTAGGCATGATTATTTAATTAAATTAGATTTAATTACGACGCAACTGAAAATTCGTTAATTTGGAATTAGCGAACCCGAGCCCGCGATTATTGTGTGAGCGCATTCGCATTTCGAATTCGAGTGCGGCACGCATGTCAAATCAAGCGTCAAATCATTAGTCACATCAAGCGTCAAATCAAATGTCACTTTGAGTGATGTGGCAAGTTGTCACTTGATTGAGTGATGTGACTTGATGTGAGTTGTTGGAAAAGCTTTTGAAAGCTTGAAAGACATTTATCAATTTTTAATTGATATTTGACTTTTGGAAATTGAGTTTTGAATTTAATTTTTGTGTATTAGAAACAATTTTCTTTTAACAACTCACACAACACAATTTTTATCATCTCTCTCTCTCCATATTCTCCTCTCTCTCGGCAGTTCACTGCCTTTTCTTCACTGGTTTGAGCTGGGCAAAACCAAGTGAAAGGGAAGCAAGAGTGGGATTTTTTTGTGGCAAAATCACAAGTGCTAGCACACTTACGAGAAATGCAAACGTGATAGGGAAGTCCACCCATGAGCCGGGAGTCGTTTGACGAAGCTTGGAGCTTGTTCAATGACCTCAAAAACCGAACATGGAGGGCTGCAGATCTGCCACTGCCGAACCAGTCCATGGAGGCAGAAAGTTGATTTTGTTCGTCTCCTCGTCGCTCAACCGATCGATGTGAGTATTCCGCAACTTCTTCGATTTGTATTCGCACATATTTCATGCTTATTATTGATCTTGGGACCTTAATAGAAACCAACAATGGCATCTAGAGAATGTTTGAGCATGAAAAGGTTTAGGGCTTAAAATTTGGGTAATTTGTATTTGAGCATGATTTGAATAAATTGGATGTTTGAGTATGCTTAATACATGTTTAATTGAAGTTTGATTGGATCAATTTCAAGAAAATTGGTTTGGAACAATTTTTGCCCAAAATTTTGTGTTGTCCGAGAGGCTGAGTTGCAATAAAAGTCTTGGAATTTTGATTTGTTGATTCATTGGATGAGTTAGAATCATGTTGGGATTTTTGATTTGAAAATTAATTGGATTGAATTTTTGAATTGGACAAAAACCCTAATTACCGAGACCTTAATGAGCATGTATTGGGTTTGATTTTTGTTAAAATGTGTTAGACATGTTTTAATGTTAAAGGCATGATTAATTAGTGCTAATTGATGTTTTAGAAATGTTAATTGGGTAATTAATCATGTAATGCACTTTGGTTAATTAAATGTGAAATTAGATTTTTGTGTTTAATTGAATTGGGCCTTAAAATTTGATTTGGGCTTTAAGTGTTGTAATTGGGCTTGTTGGGCTTTGTTGTACAAAGTTGGGTTTAGGCAAAATTGGTTGGATCCAATTGGCCCAAAACCGCATCCATAAAGCCCAAATGCGACTAATGGACCTTTAAAGTTTAATTGGGCCTAATGGGCCTAAATTGATTTCTTGGCTTATGGGGTAACTCCCGGATTAGATTTTGGTTATTCGGTTGGACCCGAGTTGACCAAAATCCATGCCTTAAGAAATTAATTAAAAGCCCATTGGACTTTAATTAAATTGACGTTGGACGTTAATCGGGCTTTGAGAGACCCGTAGCGATTAAATTTGGAATTTAAGTCGTAAAGGTTCGTAATTAAAGTGTAGTATTTAATTTGGAATTAAATAGTGAATTAGAATTGAATGCATATTAAATTGGATTTAATGATGCATTTTAATTTAATTCGAGAATTCATACTTTGAGTACTTATTCGCAAAAACGAGTTTGACTCGAGAAAAATCAAATCGTTGTTTGAACATTGGATGATCACTAATTATCAGATTAATTAATTTGATTAGATTGATTGATAACATGCTTGTGTGAATACATGGTTGCGATGCATGAATAATGTATATCGGATGGATATTAGATGTGTGGGACAATTTTAGAAATTATTGTAATAAATTTGATTTATTAATTGGACCTGCGTGTCCAGCCTTATTACCTCTCATTTCTTTGTATTCTTTTCTCACCTATTCCCCTCAATGTAAATGAGGTTTCTTTAGAAGTGTAGTGTAATGGGTAGAAGTAATACATGTGCTAGCGGGAGAGAGAAAAATAGAGATTTGACAATGTGTAAAGTATCCATCCGCATGTCATTATTATTTTATTTATACGCGCTTTATTATGTGTTTAGAATGTCTGTTTAAGGGTGTATGATGATGAGACCTTAACAAAGATAATAAATTGGTTGCCAATTTGCACTCGAAAAACCCTCGCAAAATATTAAGCGTCTTTCCTTCCATTGAGTGATTCTCACTCAAGATCTGAGACTGGCATTGGTTTGTTGGCCAAAGTCAAGGCCTTTGTCCGTCGAGGATGTGTTTGAATCATGAGAGCTTTGTTCCATATTGGTGTCTTGTCCAAGTTGTGGTTTGTTGGCCAAAGTCAAGACCACTCCATCGACATTGATTACGAAGCTTTCCATGGTCAATGGGTTGCGCTTGACTGGGATCGCTAAGTTTTTGTGCCAAAGCCAAGGCTTAGTTGATTCAGAGGAAAAAGGTTAGGTAATACATTGGATGTATTGGCATATATAAGATATATGTTTCGGACTTGGATGTCCCCTTACCGGATCTAGGAATTGGATTGGTTCCAATCGATCTTAGAGATCTACCTAGTTAATTATCATACAATTTGTTGGCCAAAGTCAAGATTGTGTGATATTTAACGGGATCCTAGCCCACTAGGAAACCCGGTTTCTCGAGTACTTGACAGAGGGTTAGAGGCTCGCCGAAAATAGTGGGAGGTAAGAATTGAATTTGCAATATTCGTTTAATTACTTGCCATACGCACTCAAAACAAATATCATTCGTCAAATAAATTAAATGTTAGTTGGACTAATATTTAAATTTTTTTTTAATAAATAGTTGGACTATATTCAAACTGTTCATTTATAGTTAATTTTATAATTGGATTATAGTAATAAATATAATTGATTTTAATATATTAAATTATAGTTGATTAAATAGTTGGACTATTGTAATCATTATAATAAATAATACCTAAATCGTTGATTAAATAGTTGGACTATTAAATCAAGATAAAATTGAAAGATTGACATTTAAAACATGATCCTAGGGAAAATGTATTTAAATGGTTTAATTTTCAAATAGGGAATAAATTTCAGGATGGTCCTGGAAAATAATAAGTTACTTTCTTTGATAAAATAACATATTATGCCTAAACCCGGAGTTAAGCAAATAGTCGAGAATAATATTTGGAAGATTTATGTGATGATAACTTTAGTGGTTAATCCATTAAGCTTGTCGCAGTAGACTCCTTAATTTCTAAATCAGAACTAAGGATTAGATCCTTAAAGTATGATGACAAAATTGAAGGATCTTCATAAATCTATGCTTAGATTTTAGAAGTACTAAATTGCAATAAATAACTATTGGAGAGTTAATGACTATTCTCAAGGAGACAAAGTCAAACTTTGCAATTAGGCAAGTAGCGCGAGGCGCACCTTACTTCGATATTCTTGTTCCCGAGGCTTGGCCAAAGGCTTCTGGAGTGTTGAAACTGGCAAAGGAAAAATCATTATAGTCTTCTGGGAAGATAAAGGACATATCCTGAAATGTTTGCCTAAATGTGGCAAACGGGATCGAGGAAGCGTGACTGCCATTTGGACAAAGCAGACATGAAGGAATTGAAGACGAGCAGGCTCTGACTTCAAATAGTTTTGTCATTATTATGTTCATTACTAGTATTGAAATTGGATTTTAAATACTTAGTGTGGTATATAAAATATATGTATTGATGTTCAGAATCTGGTATGAGCAGGATACTGACTTCAATAGAGATTTATCTGCCAATTGGAAACGGGACGGAAGTCGCTGTTTTGACCATAGATACCTAACTTTAGGAACTACCTTCGGGTGTGTACCTAAATTGGGAAACTGCTATAATGTAACTAGTTTGACTAGAAACATTATCTCCATATCAGTGTTTAATCCGTTGCGGATGAACCTTTATATTCTAGAACACTAAAGTGTTTCATTATAAAAAGATGATATTGAGATAAACACATTAGATGTGAATAACAACATATTTTGAATATAAATAAATCTCAAACGTATAACATGACAAACAAATAGCTCAAACTGATTTGATCAGAAGAAACTAATTGTGGCATTATTGTTTGGGACACAATTAAACAAGATTCGTATATCCACACTTTCGAAGAGTGGGTACTAGGACTAATTTGATTCCATTCAAATAAAGTCTACGAATCTAGTTTATTGGGCAAAATGCCTAAAACACTATTTACTTGTTAAAAGTGTAAATGCCACTGATCTGTTAGCCCTAGTTCATAGTGAAGCAAGTGGGCAATGTCTAGCTAGGCTAGATGTGGATATGAATATTTCTTGACCTTTACGGATGTGGCATCGCGTTGTGGTTATGTGTTTCTTTTGAAGAACACAAATCGGAAACTTTTATAGTTTCGACACAAAATAGACAAACAGATCGGTTATAGTAATAAACCGTCACGGTAAGACCGTAATGGAAAATACTTAAGCAATAAGTTTCTTATATACTTGAAAGAGTATAATATTCTTTCAAAGAGGACTCCTCCAGGAACACGTCAAAGTGACGGTGTGTCCGGACTGAGAGTAACCAAATTTTGTTGGACATGATAAGGTTAATCATGAGTCGCTCTGAGCTACCATTTCCTTCAACGGATAAGCATTAACAGTGCAGAACTTATTTAGAATAAGGTTCTATTAAAACCTGTTAGACAGATTTCATATTAGATATGAACGGGAAAGAAACCGGGTTTCTCATTCCCGAATATTTGGGAATGCTAGGCATATGTTTGGATGATACTAAACAAAACCCAATTGGATAAGTGCCAATTGTATGTTATCCTAGGGATACCATAAGTATTGTACTTATACAACTCACATGAGAACAATTTAATTGTTGCTCACCATGCGGTTTTCCTAAGAGGAATACCGATATGCAGTGGTAAGTGGAGAATAGTAAAACTCGATGAAAATCAGAGTAATACTATTCAAGGCACTGATTCCTGATGGAACATAATAGTTCATCAATGATGAAACTATTACCAGTAATCTTCGAATACACAAGAACCACGTATGTCGGAGAGATTCAGAAAACAACCTGGGGTATGGGTTTCTGATCTAACCTCATAAAGATGGCAATCTTATTGAGGAATACCAACTGACTACGTACGAGGAAGTGATACAAGGTATCGACTCCCTATTATGGCAAAGTGCCATATAATCCGAAATGGATCCATGTATATCAACTATGTTTGGACACTAGTTAATGTACCACAAGGGATTGTGCCTATTGGTACTTGATAAGTCTTCAAAGAAAACGTACATGGATGGCAACATACCAACGTACTAAGCTAGGCTTGTAGCGGAAAGGTATCATTATCAACATTGTGTTGATTACGATTCAACCTTTTACCTGTTGCCACGGTAAATCCATTTGGATAATGCTTGCTAATGTTGCATGTTTCATTTATGAAATATGTCAGCTGAACGGGAAAATCGCTTTCCTGAAAATGAAACCTTTTGGAGGATGTTTACAATATCCTGTCGGTTTTGTCGTACCAAGACTAGCAAACAAGGTTTGCAGGTTGTTCGATCCATGTTTGGATTGAAGCAAGCATAGGTTCTTGGAATTATCATTTTGATGTAATAATGATGGTTTATGATTTAATTCAAAACGAAAATGATTCTTGTGTATATAAGGAGGTTAGTGGGAGCACACTGATAGTGGTTGTCCTATAAAATAATGATAATATATGTCATTTCTTGGAAATGATATTCCCATAATAATAATCCGTGAAAGCTTGGCTTTCGAGAAAACTCTCCGAGAAATCGTACATTGAAAAATGTACGCGACCTGGTGTCTCATACGCTTTGAGCATATGGATTCGCAAATAGGCCAATCCGAGTGATAGTCACTGGATTGATGTTAAGAACATCCGTTAGTATCTTAAAGAACTAAGGATGTTGTCTTAATCTATGGAGATGGAGAACTTGAAGTGACTGGGATCACTACTGCAAGTTTCCTAAACCGATAAAATGACTATAATTCACAAACGGTACTATAAAGTTTGAATAACGGTACAGTGAACAATCTCCCACTATTTGTACAGATCATGGTGTTGTTGTACAAATTAACTATGTGACAAATGAGATTGCACTCTTATCATTTGTGATTAGATCATCTACATATATAAATAATAGGAGGTCCCTATGATTTGTTCCTGGATGGAGAATGATATGAGACAGTATCATTCAACGTAGGATAAATCATTAATATCCATAGTCAGAGTATTATCGAGATTGGACATCGATAAATGAGTAAAAGACTAGTATTGCACTTGTGCACGTTGTGAGGGCACAATAGCATAGTTCTTATATATTTGGGTATAAGATACTCATGCAAGTGTAGCAGGAGGTTGTGTTTCACCGATGGTACGGGAAACAGCTTTGCTCTGGAGAGACCCCCTCGGAATTCCATTGGTAGTATGACTATGTGTCTATGGAAGTCCGAAATCAGGGTAGGTGTATTTGGTCTTAACCTGAGACTTGCATCGCTAATACTTGCGACAATCAATATACTTTGGTTGCGGTCGTCCAGGGCTTTAACAGGTTCTGTGTACGCCAATGCTGGGTATATTGAGAATCGTAGTGTGTTGGGTGTGATGTCAAGACGGAAGTGTCACTCCAGTCATATGGAGATGATGGTCACGTAGGATACGGTACTAGTACTCTTAAGTACTGCAGTCATCGGGATAAAATGACAAGGTCATGTTTATCCGATTATAGAGACTAGTTACCAGACATCCGACATGTGCTTCGTACGGGGCAGACACAATTCCAGCCCCAGGCCTAGCACGTGATCTTCCGATACTGGACAAAAATATGCAATACTACGTATACTACGCCTGATACAGATCCTTTATTACTGTAAGGATACTTCCGAAGAATTGGGAAGGCATGTCGCTTTGCTAGAGGCCAACCTTGTCTTGTAAATCGGTATAAACGTAGTACGAGGTACTTACGTGTTCGGATAGTCCGACGACCGAATTTACTGCCAACATATCCGGGGATCTCATGGGTCGCTTCCCAAAGATTCACCGATGACGTATGACTGACACTCTAAATTAATCTGGGATTAATTAGAAGAGAGAGAAAATTAATCTGGGATTAATTGCGGAGATATTTTATCTGGGATAAAATATCATTAAAAGAGAGATAACAATTAATTTTGAATTAATCGATAAATTAATATATTCGATATATTAAACGAAATTGGAATTCGACGCGGAATTGAAATCGGATTTTAATTCGGGCGAACGAATTAATTTAGAATTAATTCATTAGCGACGTGAATAGTAATTATGCTAGGCATGGTTATTTAATTAAATTAGATTTAATTACGACGCAACGGAAAATTCGTTGATTTGGAATTAGCGAACCCGATCCCGCGATTGTTTGCGAGTGCTTTTGCATTTCAAATTCGAGTGCGGCACGCAAGTCAAATCAAGCGTCAAATCATTAGTCACATCAAGCGTCAAATCAAATGTCACTTTGAGTGATGTGACAAGTTGTCACTTGATTGAGTGATATGACTTGATGTGAGTTGTTGGAAAAGCTTTTGAAAGTTTGAAAGACATTTATCAATTTTTAATTGATATTTGACTTTTGGAAATTGAGTTTTTAATTTAATTTTTGTGTATTAGATACATTTTTCTTTTAACAACTCACACAACACAATTTTTATCATCTCTCTCTCTCCATATTCTCCTCTCTCTCGGCAGTTCACTGCCTTTTCTTCACTGGTTTGAGCTGGGCAAAACCGAGTGAAAGGGAAGCAAGAGTGGGATTTTGTGGCAAAATCACAAGTGCTAGCACACTTACGAGACATGCAAAGGTGATAGGGAAGTCCACCAATGAGCCGGGAGTCGTTTGACGAAGCTTGGAGCTTGTTCAAGGACCTCAAAAATCGAACATGGAGGGCTGCAGATCTGCCACTGCCGAACCAGTACATGGAGGCAGAAAGTTGATTTTGTTCATCTCCGCGTCGCTCAACCGATCGATGTGAGTATTCCGCAACTTCTTTGATTTGTATTCGCACATATTTCATGCTTATTATTGATCTTGGGACCTTAATAGAAACCAACAATTGATGTGAAGAACATACTTAGTATCTCAGAGATCTAAGGATGTTGTCTTAAACTATGGAGATGGAGAACTTGAAGTGACTGGGATCACTGTAGCAAGTTTCCAAACCGATTAAAAACGACTATAAGTCGTAAAACGGTACTATACAAAGTTTGAATAATGGAACAGTGAGCTGGAAATCTTACAAGCAAGATATTGTTACCGAATAAACAACAAATGCGGGTTATTGCTGCAGCTGAGGCGGCAACAGAAGCCTTCTGGGTCGATAATAAATCTAATTAGATTAGATATAATTCTGTTAGCAGCTGATGAGTGGTATATCTATCACTATTTCCCACTCATTTTACCTAATATTTTGTATAGTTTCTTGAGTTTTGTGAATATTTTGATGTCTTTTGTGTTTTTTTGTAGATAAATAAAGTTTCAGGACATTCTAGAGGTGATTTGGGCCAAAACCGTGAAAATTGGACGAAAAGGGCATTTTGGTAATTTCCCGCGTCGCGAAGCCTAACGTGAGCCGAACAGTGCTAACGTGCGCCGGGTCCACGTGTCAAAATCTGAGAAAATTTTGACTTTGCTAACGTGCGTCGTGCCACATGTCACCATCACAGTCGATTTACTAACATGTGCCGTGCCACGTGTCAGCATCCTACGGTGCCGACAGTCACCATCGCCGCGTGTCACTCCACGTCATTACCACATAATCGTCCACATCACCAGGTTGACCGAGTCAAACTACCACGTCATCACCACATCATCATCAGCCAATCAGGAAGTGCCACGTGTCGCAATTCTATGGTGCCGATAGTTACTTTGCCACGTGTCGCCACGTCACCGCCATGTCATCGCCACGTCAGCATCAATTATTGGCTATCTAATCCTTATCTAACACGTGGCGGATAAGAATCTATCCGACCAATCAGAAGCCGCCACGTGTCACAATAATTGAAGCCCAACAACTCTGCCACGTGTCACCTTATCATCTTATCCAGAATCTGCAAACCGACGAACCAGAGCGTGCCATGTCGACAGAAGCTGACGTAGCGACGCCAAGACCTTCAGCGTCGCGACGCCCAGAGCCTACCAGGGCCTATAAATTCAGCTCAAAATTTCAGTTTTAGATGCACCACTCTCTCTCATCTCTTTGATGTAAAGAGAGAGTTTCTCTCTCTAGTTTCTTTTAGTTTTTAGTTTTTTTTAGTTTTTTAGTTTTGTAAATAATTTTAATTACGTTTTGTAAATATTGTAATTTACTTTTTCTTTTTACTTTTTACAGTTTTTACTATTTACCATGAGGAGTTAACTTCCCCAGCTAGGGTGAAAGGTAATTCTTTTACTATTACTATTTAGATTAATCTCCCTTAAAAATAATATATTCACTATTTAAACTATTGACTTAAAATGGATACCGCCAGATTAGTCGGTTGGTAATTCATTTTAATCTGGTTTAAACCTGACTAATAAAGGATACCGCCAGATTGGTCGGTTGGTAATATTATCACAAGTTTATATATTATTTTATGGGAGATATCTAAAATAGTAAATAGTAAAAGTAATTCTTTTTACCTTAGCATTTTATTTTATTTTATTTTACTTTTCAGCTTTTACTTTATGTCTTTTACTCTTCAGTATTTTTACTTTATGTCTTTTACTTTTAAAATTTTACTAGCCCTAGTTATGTGTTACTTATCTGGGGTGGTGATGAATTCTAATATCACCGGTTTATAAGGGGTTATTTTATAGTTTAGGTAATTTAAAGGTTTACTTATTAAGTCTTAAGCTTAATGCTTCTTGTTGTCTGATCACCAATAAGATTGATGTGGTAAATCTAAAATGAACTAGACATAGGGATTTTAGGTTTCAGCCTTAGACTTAATAGCCCATGATCTTCCTTGAGGATTGATAACCCTTTAATAGATTTCCTTACAGGATAGACATATACCAGTCGGGGGCGGGGGTAGCTATAATTGGAACTTAAACTTAATGAATCCAGATAATTTGGTTCAATTTGAGCCAACCGTACATAGTTCGGGTGTAAGACACTCGAGTGACTGGCTATAGGCCAAGTGGGAGATTGTTGGACAAATACTGCCCATAACGTCAGTATTTGTACAGATCATGGTGTTGCTGTACAAATAAACTATGTGACAAAGGAGATTGCACTCTTATCATTTGTGATTAGATCACCTAGATATATAAATGATAGGAGGTCCCAATGATTTGTTCCTCTATTGAGAATGATATGAGACAGTATCAGTCCATGAAGGATAAATCATTAAATATCCCTAGTCAGAGTATTATCGAAATTGGACATCGATAAATACGTAAAAGACTAGTATTACACTTGTGCGCGTTGTGAGGGCACAAACGGCATAGTTCTCATATATTTGGGTATAGGATACTCATGCAAATGTAATAGGAGGTTGTGTTTTACCGATGGTACGGGAAACAGTTTCGCTCTGGATAGACCCTCTCGGAATTCCATTGGTAGTATGACTATATGTCTATGGAAGTCCAAAATCAGGGTAGGTGTATTTGGTCTTAACCTGAGACTTGCACCGCTAATACTTACGACAATCAATATACTTTGGTTTTGGTCGTCCAGGGCTTTAACTGGTTTCTGTGTACGCCTCTTCCGGGTATATCGAGAATCGTAGTATGTTGGGTGTGATGTCAAGACGGAAGTATCACTCCAGTCATATGGAGATGATGATCGCGTAAGGATACAGAACTGGTTCTCTAAAAAGGTTGCAACCGTCGGGATAATATGACTTGGTCATGATTATCCGATATTAAAGAGACTAGTTGCTCGTCATCCGATATATGCTTCGTACGGGGCAGGCACTGTACCAGCCCCAGGCCTTGCATGTGATCATCTGATACTGGATCAAAATATGCAATACTACGTATACTACGCCTGATATAGATCCTTATTCTTGTAAGGATATTTCTAGAGAATTGGGTAGGCATGGCGCTTTGCTAGAAGCCAACCTTGTCTTGTAAATCGGTACAAACGTAGTACTAGGTACTTACGTGTTCGGATAGTCCGACGACCATATTTACTGCCAACATATCCAGGGATCTCATGGGTCGCTTCTCGAAGATTCACCGATGACATATGACTCACACTTTTATTAATCTGAGATTAATTAGAAAAGAGAGAAAATTAATCTAGGATTAATTGCGGAGATATTTTATCTGGGATAAAATATAATTAAATAGAGATAACGATTAATTTGGAATTAATCGATAAAATAATATATTTGATATATTATACGAAATTGGATTTCAACGCGGAATTAAAATTAGAACTTAAATCGGGCGAACAAATTAATTTAGAATTAATTTGTTAGCGACGTGAATAGTGACTTCGCTAGGCGTAATCATTTAATTACATCGCAATGGAAAATTCGTGAATTTGGAATTAGCGAACCCGAGTCCGGGATTGTTTGCGAGCGCATTCGCATTTCGAATTCGAATGCGGCACGCAAGTCAAATCAAGCGTCAAATCATTAGTCACCTTGAGTGATGTGACAACTTGTCACATTGATTGATTGAAAGATGTGACATGATGGAAGTTGTTGAAAAGCTTTTTGAAAGTTTGAATGACTAATATCAGTATTTTAAGTGTTTGGTATTTGGCTTGACTTTTTGTAAAGCAAAAAGTAGTGTATTTGATTTTAGAAATCTATTACAAAATACAACATTTTTTATCATCTCTCTCTCTCGGCCATTTGGCCTCTTTTTCTTTCTTCACTGGTTCTGGTTTCTGCCGTGAGCAAGGAAGAAAAGGAAAGCAAAAATTCACGATTTTGTGGCAAAATCGGGAGTGCTAGCATACTACGAAGTCATGCGAATGTGATAGGGAAGTCCACCCATGAGCCGGGAATCGTTTGACGAAGCTTGGAGCTCAAAACTTGAAGATTGAAGCCGAATGGGGACTGCTTATGCAGCTCACTGCCGAATGCAGTAAAGAGGAGGCAGAAAAGTTTTGTTGCCTCGCGCGTCATTCAACCGATCGATGTGAGTATTCCGCAACTCCCTCGTTGTATTCACACTTATTTTCAATGCTTGAAATGTTCTTGGGATGCTTAGTATTTTCCAACAAATAGAGCGAAGACTTGCAGGCCGACGCCAGTATACGGCCAATAGATACCGCCCTAACTTTACCCAAATTGAAAAATCCACCTCGATTTCACTTCCCAACTCAATCAAGGTGAATTTGGGGGAAAACTGTTGACAAAAGAAAATCGCCCTCGGACGAACGAGTCGATGAGGGACGAAAAGCTATTTGGGTGAATAGGTACCACACCACAGGACAATTTATAATCAAGACGACAAAGGAAAATCAGTCAGGACGACTATCACACGTTGTAGTTTGTCCCATGATCTAGTAGTTAGGCAGTAACTACCCACGACCTGGTAGTTCACCATGCACAGTGTGGCAGTTGACGGTAACTCCCCACGGTCTAAAAGTTAGCACGTTTAACTCAGCGATTTGGTGCGTGATCCAGAAGTTGCAAGCATGAGACGTGGGATGTCATGGACCAAGAAAAGCGAAACCGTTCAAATGGTTAACAGAGACTCACTATAAAAAAGCTCAAACATAGGAAGAAGAGAGGAGGACAAAAAAAAATGAAGACTCATTATGAGCATTTTATTTTTATTTTCATAGCTTTGTAATTCATAGAATGTAACTTGTGTGCTTGTGCCCCTTGGAGGCTTATTCACCTAATCAAACACCCTTTGCGTAATTTAAGAGAAAAACTAAAAGATAAATTTTTATCCAAGTTATCAATTGTTTTATTTCTTTCTAAATTATCAAATAAACAAATTCTCATATACTTCTTACCATTTTTCTACACACCAATAAGAGAAAGCATCAATCAATTCATTGTGCCAACAATATTCACAGGTCTTGTTGAAAAGAGAGTAATATTTTTATCCTAAAGTTATATCAGAATTCACACCTTTTGGCAATGACAGTTTATTTATATACAAAAAATAGTTTTTTTTTTTAATAATAATACATCTTTAACCCTTGTAACGAGCTTTAGGCTAGTGACTCCTAAACCTGTTGATTTTAAGGTACTAGGTGTTAAGACACCCCTATAAACTTAATTACTCAGATTTCAGATGTCAAAAAGAAGAAGTGTCTGATTTCATTAAACTTTCTCTTTAAACCATGTAATGAGCTTTGGGCCAGTGAATCCTAGACCAGTTTTCCTTAAGGCGCTAAATGTTAAAACTATTAGGGTTGGTGCTCAGAGAGCCAATTTTCTGATGTATTTGCTTGTAAATACTTATGTAACATTTTATTATGAATAAAATAAATAGTTTCTATTATATAACATCTCTATTTATATGGTAAAGACGTAACAGACCTTAGAATGAGTAGTTATGATGTTGTTGCAAAAGCCTCGCAACTAACATTGAGTTGTATCATGTTGTTGTCATTTTTAGACAGTTCCTGGTCAAGGTTTACACTACTTGGTCAGTAAAGTAAACCTGTTGAGACTGATACATGTCGTATATTGGAATCTTAGATTCCAATGGATTCTCAATGAACCATGAGTGTTGGAGACTTGTATAGACGTGTGTAGGTGTTTATAACGGATAAACACTGAACGACTCACCGAAAATTCTTAATGGATAGTACACCAATGTCAATAAGAATCTTCTCAGGTTGAGTGAGCATAGTGATTCTTTGACTTGAGATACCACTATGGATATATGAGTTATCCTCCAAACTTAGATGATAGTCATGTCACCAATCTATTTAGATCAGACCTCCGCCTATTCGTTAGGTATGGACTGATGCTCATGATATAATGTATGTCAAGAAAGGATCCATCAAATCTGTGTATAGAGCATAGGTATTCAATATAGAATTAGCAATCTGTTAAATCCATGGGCCCATGGTACACTATATAAGTTAGTTTTAAGTGTTATTAAGGGATTGCTAATAGAAACATCGATGTGATTATATCTATAGAGATTTCACGTTTATATCTATATCTCTGGAATAATCCGGATATCTGTGACAGATAGATTATACGTATGCCATGACCTCGACCTGTATGGTTCAGAGAGTTTATCAATGTTCGTCATAATTTACGGATGGGTAAATTATGGACACGAAATTTAATTTATTAATAGATATGCCTGAACCTAGAGAGTCTCACTTATGAAATATACTTGTAGAGCAATAGGATAACTTTTATGAATAATACTGATTATTTATAAATCATTTAACGGTTAAATGAAAGATACACACAAAGATACCTAATGGTCATTTCCTAATTAATGTGTATTTGTATTTAATGAATGATTTTATTAAATACACATTAATTAAATATCAAATTGTGATATTTGACATATATCATTAATATATATATATATATATATATATATATATATATATTTGAATTTATAAAGTAAATATAATACATATATTTGGAATATTTGTATTTAAATAATTATTTAATTGTTAAATAATTAAAGTAATTAAAATATAAATATCTTAAGTTATGATTACATTTGGAAGTGGCATTATTTGATTAGTTTGACTTGTTGTAAATCTTTAAATGGTGTAATGATCAAATATATCAAGTAAATTAACTTTAATTAAATGAAACAAAAAATATCTAGATATTATTTTTGGCTTCCTAAAATTCGGCCAAGGGCTAATTTGGGAGTATAAATTATTTTGTTTCATTTTTCATTCATTAGGTTAAGCCACCAAATATTACAAAAGAAAATTTTGAAAGAAAAGTTGAAGAACAAAGAAAACATTAAGCAAAAGTTTGATTTTTGTAAGTATTTTCAAACTTTCTTCAACTAGAAATTTATTTCTATGTTTCTAGGCTTCAACATGTGTTGCTTAGAATTTTCTATACTCTTTAAGCATGTAATAAAATGGTTGGAAACTTGTATGAAGGATGTTTGCATGTACATGAATTAAAGTGAGCTTATAATTGGTTATTAAGCTCTCTTTTGATTATTTGATAATCAAGTTGCCATTCTAGAGTTGTTAGGCCACTCATTGATTACCTAAAATTATTCTTGTGTTATTTCAAAGTGGTGAGACTTGTTTGGTGTTGTGAAGATTGAATTAAAGTATTGAATTTGATTAATTTGGTGTAATTTATCCATTTGAAGAAATTATAAAATTAAGGTTCTTAAACCTTTCCAAATTTAGGGATTTTCAAATATGTGTTGTGTATTGATGTATATATGATGTATAATAAATTTCGGATTGATTGGATTTGATCTTGACATGTTTTGAACAAGATTGGACTAAATTGCAAAGGTTGAAAAATTAATGGCCTTCTCGGCAATTTTGTCTTTTCGTGGGGTTTTTGTTGTAATTTGTGTTTTCATGTATTGGACATGTTAAATACATCTTGGTAATAATTTGGAATCACTTAAAATTATATTTGACAATTTGAGAACCAAAATGAACAAAATGCAAAGTATTGGGGTAATTCGGTAATTAAGAAGAAATATTATTTCTTGGGTAAAAATTTCAGATCTCAAGTATTGAGTAATTAAAATAAATAAGTTTATTTAAATTACCTGATAAAAATTTTTGAAATCGAAAAATTTTGATTTTCTGCGTTCCGTTGCGTTACCCGATAATACCCCTATAAAACCCCAATAAAATGGTACCACAACGAGTATGATTCTGAACACTCGATATGATTATGCCTTTAAATTCAATGTTTAATTTAATCTTTACTTTATGCATGCATGTGTTTATTTAATTTGATTAAATAAAGTAAAACATCTTTTACGGAAAAATCCCTCTTTGAAAATAAATTTTTATATTTAATATGTATTTGATGCATATTACTTGGTCCGTCTTGTCAAAACCACTTATTGATAAATAATCTATGACTATATCCGAGAACATGCCAAAGCTGTGAGGATATGGCCAGTATGAATTTATCTATACTAGATATATTATGATATTATGTGAATTCAAGCGAAATCGGAATCCTGAACGTGCCAAAACTGTCACGGTTACGCAAGCATCTTGAATTTATCATTGACAAGTTTAACCTTGGTACGACTCTATGAACGTGCCAAAGCTGTCACAACGAGAAACGACCAGGACCAAAAACCCATGAGTCACTAGTGAGTGATCGATAATGAGTTGTCTACCTAATGAATATACGTAGGCGAGAACATGCCAAAGCTGTGAGCTGAAATATATTCATGGGGTCCACATTTCACTATTATGTTATGATTTGATTTTCGCATGTTTTGTATTCTGTTTGGGGATTACAGTTTTGCATGAAATAGTGGGAGAGGTATTTTTAGATTAAAAATCCATGATCTATTTAATGCTTTTGATATAATATGAAATTGTTTTGTCTGCTAACCATTGATTTGTTGTCTATTTGATAGATTTACGATGGCGACACCTTCGACCAATCCTTTTGCTCGTATGCTTGATACGAATAAACTTAAGGGCACTGAGAACTTTGCGGACTGGGATATGGATTTGATGATTGTCCTCGGATCTGAAAAGCCGGGATACATTTTGGAAGGTCCATTACCACTTGCTATATCAAATGATGCATCGCCTAGAGAGATTGAGACTTTCCGTAAATGGAAAGATGATGATTTAAGGGTTAAATCATTCATACTCAGTTCTCTTTCTTCTGAACTGAAAAGGCAATACTTTGAGATGCACGATTCATATAGCATGATGACACAACTTCGTGAATCTTTCATGAACCAGGATTAGGTCGTGGTTCATAGAGTTGCAATGGAATTGTTTCATTCTAAACTTGATGAGGGACAGGTTATGAGCACACATGTGCTTCATTTGATCAATTTGATCAAGTAATTGAGGTGCAATTATTTCCCTCTCAATGATACTATAGGATGGAGTGTCATACTTGGTTCGCTCCCGGTGTCATATCGCCAGTTTGTCATGTACTTCAACATGAATGGGATTCACTGCACTTACCGTGAGTTGCAAAAGATGCTTCTCACAATAGAGGAAGATTTGAATAATGGAGTTCCGACTCGCTTTCCGAAACCCACTTCATTTTCCGCTTCTTTCTAATCCAAGTCGAAGGGTAAGAAGGAAAAAGGAAATAAGAAGAAAGATTTCAATATTCCTTTGTAGGCTAATGTAGCGAAGCCCAAGAGAGCTTCTGAAGATAAGTGCCACCACTGCCAGAAAGTTAGGCACTGGAAAAGAAATTGTCCAGACTACCTCGCACAGATAAAGAGGGAAAGATCATCGACATCGTATACTTTTATTTTTCCTATTATTGATATCTCATTGGCTTGTGAAGCTATGACATATAATTGGATTTTAGATTCTGTTTGTCCTATTCACATTTGCAATTCTTGCAAGTGCTGACGGAAAGTAGACGGTTGAAATCTGGGGAGATGCAGTTGCGATTCAGGAGTGGCGACTCTCTAGATGCAGTTGTAGTGGGCTTATGCGAGATTCCCTTACCCAGTGGGAGACTTTTATTGAATGACTGCTATTTTGTGTCAGGATGTGTGGCGAATATTATGTCACTTTTTGTATTAGATACTGAAGGTTATAATGTAAATATTAAGAATCGTTCTTTGTATTTATATGATAGAAATAATATTCAGATCCTTTATTGTCCAAATGAGCATGGTCATTACATATTTCGTACCTCACAAGATATCTTTAATACTGGAATTAATAAACGTAAACAATCTGATATAAATAATACTGAACTGTGGCACATGAAGTTGGGTCATATAGGCATGAAATGCCTAAACCAGTTGGTTAGGAATGGTTTGATACATGATCTCACCATTGAACCTTATCCAACTTATGAATATTGCATCCGAGGTAAAATGACTAAAGCCCCATTTTTGGGTGTTGGACACCGAGCCACTGACTTATTGGAACTCGTACATTCTGATGTATGTGGTCCTAGAGGGGACAATGATACGTAACACCCATAGACCCTAGTTTCAGGGTCAGTTAGTAGCATGGATCATCACTCATGGCTCTAGTTCAGTGGCTTGGGGGACAACGATACGTAACGCCCCAATATCACTAGTTTAGGTGTATGGGGGGGACGAAAATATGTTCAGCCCTCATGCGTAAGGTTTTCAACATATATTTAGAAATATTTTTTTCAGAAACAAATTTTCATAGGCAAATATTACAGAAAGAAGATTTTAAGAAAGAGTTTTCATAAGAAACTATTTTATGAGAATTTCAGAGATTTACATTCTAAAAGTAGATTTCATAATAATTTTCCAGAAAGAGAATTGTTTTCAGATAATGAAAGTAATTTCAGAAGAGATGATTTGAGATGAATTTAGTTTTAGAACCATAGATTTTCAAAAAGCACTTTAGTTCATATTTTAAATTGTTCACTCACTAGGTCGTTCAAACGATCTAACTCTCTCACTCCCAGTGTTTCCGTTTTGCAGGTTACTCGGAGGACGAGCTCGAGAATATGGATATTGATGACAGTCACTAGGGTGTTGAGTCCACCGGGTCAAGTCAGATACAAAGTTTTATCAGAGTCAGAGTAAAGTCTTGTATCAGATGTATGTTTCGTAGAATTTACATGTGTAAGAGTTTGCATTGTCCATGTAAAGAGTATAAGTGTATTGTTATTAAGTATTGAGTTATGAGCATTGCGACGCATATTTGTATTACTAATTGGGGCGATGGTCCATATGCATGAGGTTAACTTTGAAATGAGGATATTAATGTTATTCATAGTGAGAGGCTCAAGGGGATAGGACGGCCTATTCCCTGCCGATAACATCTTCTGGTGGGAAATGTTACAAATAATGATGATGATGATGATGATAATAATAATAATAATATAATAATAATAATAATAATAATAATAATAACAATAACAATAACAATAATAAATACATATGTGGCTAAATATATTATAAGCTCATTTTGTTGTCAATCTAAACACGGTTAATGCTTTCCAAGTCTAATTTAAATCTAACTGTCGCGCTTTTTTGGGTTTCTAAATCCTGGAATTCATATATTCATTTTCCTGTTGAACATCCAAATTAGTTTTTTCCTACACAAGAAATAAAAATCACAATAAAAATATTTAAAAGATAAATTTAATTATTATTTTACAATTGTGCTAAGTTAAGAGAATTAATGAAATTACAAGTGTAAAATGATTAATTTATCTTTTTATTAAATGTATATTTTTTTAGTTTTCATCACACCCCAACTAGCTTATTAGTAGTCCTTAGTAATTTAAGCGAACATTTAAATAGAGATTCTTATCCAAGTTAGTAATTATTTTATTTCTTTCTAAATTTTCAAATAAGCAAATTCTCATGTACTTTTTATCATTTTTCCAGACACATAAGACAAAGTATCAAATAATTTAATATGCCCATAATATTAATAGGTCTTGTTGAAAAAGAGTAATAATTTTATCCTAAAGTTATATCAAAATTCACATTTTTTTTTTTGCAATAACAGTTTATTTATTTATGTAAATGGTTCTTTTGATAAAACATCATCAATCATTGTAACGAACTTTGGGCCAGTGACTCCTAAACTAGTTGGCTTTAGGGCAATAGGTCTTAAGAAACTCATACAGACTTAATTGCTCGGATCTCAAATGTCAAAATTAAAAAGTATCTGATTTCCTTAACCTTTCTCTTTAACCCATGTAACAAACGTTAAGCCAGCGACTCCCAGATCGGTTGGCCTTAGGGCACTAAGTGTTAAAACACCCATACATACTTAATTTCTCGAGTTAGAGAGGCTATAAAATCAAACTTATTCACACTTTTTTAAATATACTCAAGCTCTACCGTTTTACATGAACAATCATCGCTTACTATGACAATATGTCTAGTTACTAAGTAAAACTTGATTTATTATTATCATTTTTTTAAAACCAAATCAAGCCCTATCATTTTACACGAATGATCAATGCTTGCTGAGGTAAGATGTCCGGTTACAAATAAAAACTTGGTTAGTTTTTATTTTGAATTACAAAACACAAACTCCATTACCTTTAGGTGCTACCTCCAATAAACTAGAGAACTGAATATTACAAAACATTTCACTTACAACCTACGATTATATGTTACCATGTATGTCGATAACACCTATCAAATAGGTATAAATAAATCAAATTTAATCACTATTATGGAGAATAAAAAAATTTGAATAATTTAAAAGGAAATAAACAAAAATAACTTGTTACGAAACAAATTGAGATACATTTCAGAAGTGAAAACTCCTTACACGACCATCTCTGAAAAGTAATTCCACATGGTAAGTCAAATTTTTCAAAAATAATAACATCATAAAATAAAAATATATTTTTCACACAAAACAATAACAAATTATTTTCAGAAAATAACACAAAAAATAAAAGCATTCTAGTCAACTATCCTCTCCCCCAACCAAATTGAGACATGTTCCCCAATGTTTGAATAAGAAGAAGTAGATTTTAGAAAACTTCATTTGGTTAGTGTGGAATTGACAATTGAATCTACAACGCTACTACTAAAAATAAGATTACATATTAAAAAAATAAAAAGAAACAAAAACATTAAATGATATGTACTGGTAGTGGTGATTGTGGCTCATATCTTCCTTTTGTTTTACGTCTATTAATGGCTTGGACGCTCTCTATGGGTCGGAGATATGCTTCTCATCCAATTTTCTTATAAATTGACAATCATAGTCTTTTAAAGACAGATTCCCGAGATTGAATTGTTGTCTTTCTTTTTGAAATTATATATATAAATTGTGAATCAGTTAATCAAGTTCATTAGGATGCTTCTAAAGAGTCAATGATATATTATCTAATGATTTCTTACTCAAGCCATCTCTAATGGATTGAATTTTATCTTCGTGATTATTAGACATCATTCCTAAGTAACGACAATGAGTGTTGCACGTCCAACGTGCGTATTTATAACAAATACCTAATTGTTTAGCTTTTCATTTCATAACATATGACCATATGTGCTTTTCTCCAAACCAAGTATGTAAGCGATGAATGAATCAAGAAACTTAAAAAATTATGTTTTAATCACTTTTTCATGTAAGGGTTTCACCTTTTTTGGGTTGTCGATGTATCCTGACATTATCTTTTAAATATATTATATGTGTCCAGTTTAAATGATTAATTCAATTTATATCTTTTAAGTCCATCCAATTCCCTCTTTATGATCTCTCAAAACAAATAACTTACTTTCTTGATCGTTTGAAATGGAGGAAGAATTATCGCATGGTAAGTTTTTTTGTCTCCAATAAATGTATATTTCAATCCTTTTAGGTAAAGTCTTTAATTCCAATTTGGGTGCTTCCTCTTGTTTCTCTTCTTTACATATTCCTAATTCCTGAAAATTTTGTCTCTCTATCGTCTTCTGGTACATGTGTAGAATTAAGTAAAGGAAATCTTTAGAAATATCTGAATCTAATTACGAACTCGATTAAGAAAATTAGATGTACAGATTTCCATAGGGTCAGATTCACTCAACTGGATATGTTCATCTAAAATTCATTCAATTAGTTCCATGTTCTCATTTTCACTGTCCTCAGCGTACAGTTGCTTACATATGTTAAAAACATTAAACTCCAATGTCATATTGCGAAATGACAAATTCATCATTCCATTCCCGTAGTTAATTAAAACGTTAGTTATTGTTAAAAATGGATGACTAAGTATTATAGTAATTGTCTTGTAATTGTTTGCTACATGTGTGTTTCCAATACTATAAAATCCACTGGAAATGTGAATTCATCAATTTGTAATAACATATCTTCAACAATTCCTTTTGGTACCTTAAATTATCTATCGACAAGTAAAAAAATAGTTGAAGTTGGTTTTAAATCGCCAATATTAAAGTATTGGTAAACCAAAAATGGAAGCAAATTAACAATAGCTTCAAGATCGAGTAATGCATGTACAATTTTATGATTTCCTACAGTACAAGAAAAAATAGAAAAACTAAGGTCTTTGTATTGTAGAATATTATTGATTGAGGGAATGAAATTTACCTGTTTAGATAGAAAAACTTTCTTATTACCTGATGTTTTCTTTTAATAGTGCACAAGTGTTTCAGAAATTTGGCATAAGATGGTACATCTTTAATGCCATCTAATAAAGAAATATTGACCTTTACTTGTTTAAATATTCCATATATTTCTGGGGAATGGTTCAATTTTTTTGTTTTCAATGCTTGAGGAAAACAAGTTCATGCGAAAAATTATTATTCTCAATGATTGGTTCATCAACCTTTTCCTTACCCTCAGAAGCTAACTTATTTTCAACTTCACGAGGTTCAAGAATGGGTCTTTTGATGATCTTACCACTACGAAAAGTAATAACTTATTTAACTTGGTCTATGTGTTGACTACTAGAATTATCCTCGTGAGGGTTTCGATGACTCTTGGGGTTTGGTTGTGGTTGTGTATGAAACTTTCTTTTCTCATAAATGGTTAATGCATGTGTGAATTTGGAAAATGTTGTTGGGAAGCGGCCGCGAGTGCGCAGCGGAAAATTAAAATTATTATGCCGCTTTCCCTTTGCCCAAGACCCATTTGTTTTGATTATTCTACAAGCCTAGGCATGTTACTATATATTCTAAGCATAAAACTCATAAAACATGCAAAGAACATAAACCTAAACATGCTAACTATCATAAGAACTCTAAATAAAATAAAGAAAGAAAAAAACTTACTTGAATCGTAGACTCCTCCAGTCCTCCCTCCAATCTACAAGCTTTTCTCAAACTTAGCAAGCTCTTCCACGTTCCAAAGAGCCACCCAAGTGTGTGGCCTCCAAATATGCACACACCAAAGCCAAAACTCAACGACAAGACTATGCCTTGAGTGCACGGGTATTTTGCCCTTGGTGCTAGCCTAGGCCAATACCTCAAAACTTTTAACTCGAGGTTCCTCTAGTCAATTAGACTTAAGGATCCTCAAAATCAGTGGCTTACTGTTAAACTTTAGAGTTGCTCACTTATATAAACCCAAGATATGAAAGGTTTGGTGTAAAATTTTGTGAAGAATTCTTTGGGTTTATATAGTGCTCCAAAGACAACAAAATTAATTAAGAATCCGATGTTGGATAAAAGCTCATTTAATCTTAGCCATGGATCTTAATTTAGTGGTTTAATGAGATTATAAAACCCTAATAAGAGTTTGGGCTGAATTGGAATTCAAAACAAATAACAAAAAAAAAAATACTATTCACGTGAATAATAATTTTTTTATTCCAATTCCCAAAGTGCCCACATCGTCATTTACCAATCCATAAGCCATTATGGAACCTCATAAATGATTTGTTCAATAATTAAACACATTGAACCATTTATGAACAATTCCTTCAGCAATCATATATGCTGTTATATTTGTATTGTGCATGATTTCGACTTTGTTGTGTGTGACCTTTTGGGTTCCTCTCAAGTTGGACATGAAATGAATCGTGATAAATTAATCGAACATAAATTATCCTCCGATCAGATGGTCGTTCGATTTCAATGACCAAGGATGACATCTAGCAACATGCCAAAGCCCCCAAATGAGAAGGAAAGATATATATACTCATTCTGTATGCGATTTACATATGATACGATCCCTCACCTCACTGTATCCCCACCTATTGACCTAGGGTACGGAAAGTGTCTACCCATATGGTCAAAGGTATGATGTTGATAATGTCATGAATCATGCTAACCCAAGAATCTCACATGATTCTTCCGTTGTGGCCACAGTCTCAAGCACTGATCACACATATCAACCCGCGAACTGGAATACTACTCTTATAAGAAAATATTATCCGAGAGAGTGGCGATTCTCTGTTGTATCTTTACAAACTTCATGTGTTTCAACAAATGACCCAATCATACCCTTATGACCGGATCTTTTGAACCAGGGAAGGAGAATGTCAAAGTTATTTGATCCAC
Organism: Zanthoxylum bungeanum; assembly: GCA_019454045.1. Taxonomy (NCBI): domain Eukaryota; kingdom Viridiplantae; phylum Streptophyta; class Magnoliopsida; order Sapindales; family Rutaceae; genus Zanthoxylum; species Zanthoxylum bungeanum. Next base: position 21,608 of record SKCR01026270.1, on the reverse strand, counting down.
ACATACGATTGTAAAGACCTCAAGTCTAAGGACTAGTCATATAATCGATACATGAAAGTTCTCACAGACACATGAGATAAACACTCCATATGAAAACTTTTGGCGGTCAGTTTGATGGACACGAGAAATTCATGCATCCATGTGATACACCAAGTGGACGGATCTTTGCTAGTAGCCTATGAGATCGGCTACCCCACTTAAGGGCAGATCATATCATCATGCTAGTCTCTCCGCTTTGTGAACGCCCAGATTATTCACAAAACTATGACTAGGAATATTTAAGAGTAATGATTCTCATAAGGCGTGGAAGCCATCGTCTTATTACTCCAATGGCTTTATTACAGTGTTGATGATTCATATAAGTTATGTAAGACACATATAATAAAGATTGCCAATTTATTAATTAATGAAAATATTACAAATATATGTATATATAGCCCATCCACAAGTTGGGTATAGGGCATATCCATAACAATCTCCCACTTGTACTATAGCCAACTAGTGTGAATCTGGACACCATACTCTCGGGTGTGCCTATCATGCTTTTGTTGAGTCAGCCCTTTAGTTAGAGAATATGCAAGATTATCTTTTGTGGATATTTTCTCTATAATAACTTATTTTCTCTCAACAATCTCCCTGATGAGATGAAATCACCTGAGTACATGCTTGGGTTTCTAGTGGGACCTTGGTTCATTTGATTGAGCAATGGCGCCCGTGTTGTCACAGTACATCATGACGCCATTCTTTATCGTGGGAAGCACTTCCAGCTCCGTGATGAACTTCTTTATCCAGACTGCTTCTTTAGCTGCCTCAGATGCTGCAATATACTCGGCTTCAGTGGTGGAGTCCGCTATAGTTGACTACTTTGAGCTTTTCCAACTTACAGCACCGCCATTTAAAGTAAACATATATCTTATTGCGATCTACTATCATCCATATCGGTCTGAAAGCTCACATCACAGTAACCAATGACTTTCATCTCAGAACAATCTCTGTATGTCAAAAACACATCCTTAGTTCTTCTCAGATACTTGAGGATTGTTTTGACAGCTGCCCAGTGTTGCTCACCAGGATTTTCCTGATACCTGCTCGTTACGCTAAGAGCATAAGAGACTTCAGGTCTTGTACATAGCATGGCGTACATGATCGATCCTATTGCTGAAGCATAAGGGATCCTACTCATACGCTCTCTATCTGAAGGAGTATGGGGACATTGCTCATTAGATAATTTGATTCCATGAAAAGTAGGTAAATTACCTTTTTTGGAATCTTCCATTTTGAATCTTTTCAAAACTTTATCTATGTACGTAGATTGAGAAAGTCCTAACAACCTCTTAGATCTATCACGGTAGATCTTAATGCCGAGGATGTAGGCTGATTCTCCCAAATCTTTCATGGAGAAATTCTGAGATAACCATTGCTTGGTGGCTTGCATCATAGGAATATCATTCCCGATGATTAATATGTCATCGACATAAAATACAAGAAATACAACAACACTCCCACTATTTTTCCTATAAACACAAGGCTCATCTACATTTTTGATGAAGTCAAATTCTTTGATTGTCTCATTGTAGGCATTGCATTTTTGCATGTGAAACCCGATGATGAGTCTCAGTTGGAGGCACTACCTTTTAAGTCACGGAAGCCGCGGGAAACGGATGTCGGAAGGGAGGAGTCAAGAATTGACTCATAATCGGGTTAAGTTCGCTGGTTTAGCTTCGGGTTACTTGTTGGTTGCCCATTTTAAAAATTATTCCCGGCCCAAAATACTCACAAATCACCTAACCTCGGCCTAAAGTCCCCAGTGGAGTCGCCAGACTGTAGGACACAGAACTTGACGACGCTGTTCTAGGCTTGTGACCTAGTTGGGAGTACGAAATAACATGGAGTCGCCACCCGGTGTGAACCGGGAAAATGAGATTTAAGGCCGCACTCACCCCTCGCAAGGGAAGACCTCAAACCGTTGGGTTCGGAATGGTCTCTTACTTATGTCACTTGTAATGAAAAGGATTTGTGTAATAATTTAATCAAGCTTAAATAACACTTATTTCCAAGAGTACCATACTTCTAAGTTCACATGCACAAAAATAAAACTTACACCTAAATTTGCATATATTTCACATCTAAGATTGCATGCTTGAAAGTACATCAAAGTAGCAACGAACATACAACTTCATTGGCATATTGTATTCATGGAAACACAAGCACACATTAACCACACAAACACACATAAAGGCGAATCAAATGATGGCGAACATGTGATTTCATAGACATATCATAAACAAATAGCCATTACATGTCCATGCACAAATAAAAGAGTCAACTAAGTATATAATGCAAAAAGACACTTAAGGATGCAATTAGGCATTAAAGTGAGCATGCTATGACGTGGTGCAAAAGAAGATAACTAATATGGACACAAGCACACATGTGAGCATTTTTCCAAGTGGTACGTGGAATTATATCCCAAGTACAGACCGCACTACCGTCCATTCGGAATCAGCTACGGAATTTATGTCTGGGTTTCCATCCGATATACCACAAGAAATAATACTCAAATGCTATCACGACATGGATATATGAATTGTAATACGTTAAACACATTGTACTCATACATGTGGGGAATACAGATGAATGACACCTACACAATCTTGCGTAATACAGAGAAGCAATCAGATTCATCATACAGAGGGATGCTACTAGAAACAATTATGTATGAAATCTGATGAAAAGGAATCAGTTTAGTGGGTGCGCGTTCGCGTAGCGTTCGAGAACGCGTTCGAACGGTAAACATAAGGTTCATGTTCGTATAGCGTTCGAGAACGCTACGCGAATGCGCACCCACTGAATTGAGTCATTTTCATCAGATTTTATACATAATTATTCCTAGTAGCTATCCTTCGTATGATGAATCTGATTGCTTCTCTGTATTACGCAAGATTGTGTAGGTGTCATTCATTTGTATTCCCCACATGTATGAGTACAATGTGTTTAACGTATTACAATTCATATATCCATGTCGTGATAGCATTTGAGTATTATTTCTTGTGGTATATCGGATGGAAACCCAGACATAAATTCCGTAGCCGATTCCGAATGGACGGTAGTGCGGTCTGTACTGGGGATCGATTCCACATACCACTTGGAAAAGTGCTCACATGTGTGCTTGTGTCCATATTAGTTATCTTCTTTTGCACCACGTCATAGCATGCTCACTTTAATGCCTAATTGCATCCTTAAGTGTCTTTTTGCATTATATACTTAGTTGACTCTTTTATTTGTGCATGGACATGTAATGGCTATTTGTTTATGATATGTCTATGAAATCACATGTTCGCCATCATTTGATTCGCCTTTATGTGTGCTTGTGTGGTTAGTGTGTGCTTGTGTTTCCATGAATACAATATGCCACTGAAGTTGTATGTTCGTTGATACTTTGATGTACTTTCAAGCATGCAATCTTATATGTGAAATATATGCAAATTTATGTGTAAGTTTTATTTTTGTGCATGTGAACTTATAAGTATGATACTCTTGGAAATAAGTGTTATTTACGCTTGATTAAATTATTACACAAATCCTTTCATTACAAGTGACATAAGTAAGAGACCATTCCGAACCCAACGGTTTGAGGTCTTCCCTTGGGAGGGGTGAGTGCGGCCTTAAATCTCATTTTCTCGGTTCACACCGGGTGGCGACTCCATGTTATTTCGTACTCCCAACTAGGTCGCAAGCCTAGAACAGCGTCATCAAGTTCTGTGTCCTACACTCATCAAATCATATATTCCAACTGCTGGAGGCTTGCTTGAGTCCATAAATGGATCGTTTAAGCTTGTATACTTTATTATGAGCATCCTTAGATGCAAACCCCTCAGGTTGTGTCATATAGACTTCCTCTACGAGGTTCTCATTAAGGAAAGTTGTTTTGACATCCATCTGCCAAATCTCATAATCAAAGTGTGTAGCTAGTGCCAGTAAAATTCGAATGGACTTTATCATTGCAACTGGCCAGAAGGTTTCGTCATAGTCAATTCCTTGGATTTGTCTATAATATTTCGCCACCAACCTAGCCTTATAGGTTTGGATGTTGCCTTTTACATTAGTTTTACGCTTGTAATCCACTTACAGCCTATGGGTTTTATCCCTTCAGGTGCATCTACCAAGTCTCAGACTTGATTCTGATACATAGAGTCTATTTCAGATTTCATGGCCTCAAGCCACTTGACTGAATCAATGTCACGCATTGCTTCGTCATAACTGGTGGGATCATCATTACCAATGACCTGATCATGTTCCTCATCAATATGGAAACCATATCTTTCAGGCTCATGTCTATCCCTACCAATCCTTCTGAGTTCATAACCTTGTGGTTGTTCCGTCGCTTCCCTTTTGAGGGGCCTTGGGTTTAGTTCTATGTTAGTTTGTTCTTCTCGTACCTCATCGAGGTCAAGTCTACTCCCACTATATTTATTGAGAAGGAATTCATTCTCTAGAAATTAGCATTTCGTGAGACAAATGTTCTTTGTTCATTTGGGACGTAGAACAAGTATACTCTTGAGTTCAAGGTATATCCTAAAAACTTATATTTAAATGCCCTATCATCCAATTTGTTAGTTTTTGTGAGCTTGGCATATGCGTCACATCCCCAAATTCTTAGATAACTAAGACTATGACGTTTCCCAGACCATAACTCATATGGTGTTTGACTAACAGTCTTGGAAGGAACTTGGTTTAGTAGTAGTGTTGTAGTTTCTAAAGCAATACCCCAAAATGAAAGAAGTAGATCCGTGTCTGGCATCATTGATCAGACCATATCTAATAATGTATGATTTCTCCTTTCAGAGAGGCCATTATGCTGTGGAGTTCCCAGAGGAGTCCACAGGGAAACAATGCAATTTTCTCTCAAGTAATCTTGAAATTCGTTGCTTAAGTATTCACCACCTCGGTCAGACCTTAGTGACTTAATACTTTTATTAAGCTGGTTTTCTACTTCAGCCTTGAAGTCTTTGAATTTCTCAAAGGCTTCAGATTTGTACCGCATAACGTACACATACCTATATCGCGAATGATCATCGATAAAGGTAATGAAGTAGGAGAATCCACCTCTAGCGGTGACTGACATTGGTCCGCATACATCAGAGTGTATGAGTTCTAATGTCTCTGCTGCACGCTGTTCTTTACCTTTGAAGGGTAATTTGGTCATTTTACCAAGTAAACAAGACTCACAAGTTCCATAAGTTTTATATTTGAAGGGTTTGAAATACCCATCCTTATGTAGCTTAGTTAATGTTGTTTCATTGATATGAACTAAGCGACTATGCTATAGAAGTGATTCATTGAGATTATTCGAGTTAACGTTGTATATATTAGAGGTTGAACATTCTTTGTTAGTTTGTAAGACATAGATACTATTATTCAAAATACCATCTCCATATTTTATTTCATTGAAATAAATAGAACATTCATTACAACTTATTAGGCATGAAAAGCCTTTATTACATAGAGAAGAAATTGAAATGATGTTCTTTACTAGAGAATGTACATAAACACAATCTTCTAAGTCTAAAACTAAACCATTCGGCAAAACTAATGAATAAGTCCCCACGCACAATGTAGCCAGTTTTGCTCCATTACCCATGCGTAAGTCAACCTCCCCATGACGGAGTCTCATACTCTTTCTCAGGCCCTGCACATTGTTACACAAGTGAGTCCCAAACCGGTGTCAAGCACCCAAGTAGAAGGTTCAGAGTTTTGAGAATATAGTTCAATCAAATACAACATACCTGAAGCATTGGGCTTCTTGGCCTCTTGGGCTTCCCTAGCTTCATTGGCTTTCAAGGATCTGTAGTCTTTCTTCCAATGACCCTTCTTTCTACAAAAGAAACATTTCCCAGTAGGACACATAAATTAGCGACGCTAATCCAGGCTCGCGGCCTAGTCGGGAGTACGGAGTAGCCCACGGGGGACTAAACCGGAGAATAAAGGAGTCGCCACCCAGTGTGAACTGGAAAATGGTTTAAGGCCGCACTCACCCCTCGCAAGGGAAGACCTCAAACCGTTGGGTTCGGAATGGTCCCTTACTTATGCCACTTGTCATGAACGGATTTATGCGATAATATAACCAAGTCTACGCAACATACATAGGCAAGAATAACCTATATCTAAGTTTGCATACATAGGAGTAGAACCTATATCTAAGTTTACATGCATAAAAGTAAATCGACATAACAGCAAGCACATAATTTTATGAACATATGCGTGAACGTTTCCTCAAGCGGTTCATGGAGTTGTATCCCAAGTACAGACCGTACTACCGTCCATTCGGATTCGGCTATGGAATTTACGTCTGGGTTTCCATCCAATATACCACGAGAGGCAACGCTCAATCATTAACCCAATGTAGACAGACATAACATACGATAATGCATATAACCATAAATAATCGAAGGGACAAATATGCAAAATAACAAGGAAGATAAATAACACAAAGCAAAAATACGAAAAATAAAACGACAATAAACGTAAATTAAATGCGAAATAATAAAAGGCTAATAATACAAAATAAATGCAGAATAATAAATATGTGACGAAATAATTAGGTTGTTTTTAATGTAAGACTTCGCATGCCCAATTGGAAGTATTCCATGTCCAACCAAGCATGTCGTTTCCAGGATAACAAAATAAATATAACAAAGGGTGCCCTCAGGTCTTACCTTTTAAGTCGCTTCCCGGCAGTGCGTTTGGACGTCGCCGGAAGGGTTAACGTTTTTGCTATTTTTCTGGTCCACTGTTTCACTATTTCAGGCTGATGTTTTCTCTGTTTTGCTACTATTTTTGGTCTCTGTTTAGGGCTACTATTTTGGTGATTTAGGGACTATTTTAGGGTGTAGTTTGCGGTTATTTGGGGCTGTTTTTCGGGGTGCTTTGGCGGTCAGAGGGACTGTTATTTTTGTTGTTTTTTTTTCGCTGAATGTGGTGTTGTTTTAGTGGCTTTTTGGTGTCGGTTTAAGGCTTAATTTATGGCAGTGAATGGGTCGGTTAATGAGGGGTGTGTGTTTCAGCACTGGTAGTTTGCCGAGAGTTTCTTAGTTGGTGGGTGAATAGCTTGCTGCTAGTTTAGGTTTTCTTTGTGGTTTCGTATGAGTAAGTGACGTGAGGTGAGAGAGCCAAGGGACGTAGGCTGTTGATGTTGAAGGGTTGTGAGAAGGAGTGGTGGCCGAGAGTTGAGAGATTATCATGTGAGTTTAGGGTTTTTTTGTGGCGTGAGAAAGAGCTCTGCTGGGTATGTTTGTGAGTGTGTTTAATGAGGGATTGAAGACCGAGAGTAGGTCAGTGTGTGGGAGGGTATCTGGTCACGTCTTTTGTGGCTGTTGGTGGCTTGTCGAGAGAGAGTACTCTTATATGGCTGTGTCGAGTGTGGTCTTGTCTAGTGGAGGTTACTGTGTGGTTTAATGAGAGAAGAAGGAAAAGCGTGAAGGCTATGGTTTTTTCATTGTTTTCTTTGTTATCTCCCCTAGAGAGGGAGAGTCAAGAGAGGCGTCAGAAGCTTTTGTTGAGTGAGAAGTGTCAGGATGAGCTAGGGTTTTTATTATTGTTATTGCCGTGAATGAGCTCTAGGGTGAAGGGTTTGGTTTGTGTGTCTTTTTATAAGAGTGGGTTAGGGTTGTCCTTGTATGGGTAGGAAATGGAGATTGTGTGATCATGGGGAAGATTTAATTAGTTTGTTATAAGGAAATAATTTTTTTAGTTTAGGAATGTGATTTATTTAATTTAGGAATGGATTTAATTTGATTTATTTAGTTTAGGCATGTGATTTGATTTGATTTATTTAATTTAGGCATGTGATTTATAAAAATTAGGAAGGTGATTTATTTAGATTTTAACATGTGTTTAATGTGTTGAATATTTTTTGGAGGGGTTTTGGTGGGCTTGGGCGTGTGGGTTGGTGTAGGTTGCGGGGGTTTTGGGCCGAGGATAAATTTGAAAACAGAGGTCCATCGAGCGAACCCGAGGCTAAGCAAACGAATTAAGTCCAACAAGGTATTGATTTTTGAATTTTCCCTTCCGACGTCCGTTTCCCGTGACTTCTGCAACTTATCGGGTAGTGCCTCCATACGATGCTCATCATCGGGACTTATATGTAAAAATATAGTGCCTACAGTCGCCCCCACTTTGATGGGACTTTTACAGTGTGTGACAGTGACAATCCTATCAAAGTGATGCAATGCATTTTTACTTACCTGGTTCGCCAGCTGCTGTCTGACTTGCATGTTGTTTTGAACTGAGTTGATCTGGTGGTGGGGTGATATGACCCCTGAGGTTCATCCCTATAAGATACTGCGATCTTTAGGAATCACTACCGAACTGAACTGATATGGTGGTAAGGTGCTTCGACCCCAAGGTTCATCCCTGCAAGATGTTGCGATATCTATGAATCACTATCGAACTGAACTGATATAGTGGTGAGGTGCTTCGACCCCAAGGTTCATCCCTGCAAGATGCTGCGATCTCTAGGAATCACTACCGAACTGAACTGATATGGTGGTGAGGTGTTTTGACCCCAAGGTTCATCCATATAAGATGCTGTGATCTCTAGGAATCATTACCGAACTGAGATGATATGGTGGCGAGGTGCTTCGACCCATGGGATTTGTTCCCGAACCACCGAATGTGGGCTTTGTTCCCTGGGCTTTATTCCCAAACTGTGCTGAATGTGATGGCGAGGTGCTTTCGACCTATGGGCTTTGTTCCCGAACCATCTGTGGGCTTTGTTCCTGAATTGTCACTGTGAGGTGGTCCATTCCCGAATTGTTACTGTGAGGTGGTCCATTCCCGAACCATTACTGTGAGGTGGTCCATTCCCGAACCGTTACTGTGAGGTGGTCCATTCCCGAACCGTTACTGTGAGCTGGTCCATTCCCGAATCGTTACTCTGAGGTGGTCCATTCCCGAACCGTTACTGTGAGGTGGTCCATTCCCGAACCGTTACAGTGAGGTGGTCCATTCCTGAACCATTACTGTGAGGTGGTCAATTCCCGAACCGTTATTGTGAGGTGGTCCATTCCTGAACCGTTACTGTGAGGTGGTCCATTCCTAGAGCGCCATTCTCAGCATGCTAAACCTCATTCCCGAGGCGTCGCTGGTAATATGAGCCTCGACCCTGGGATTCATTCCCAATGATACTGATGATGTGGGCCTCAACCCTGGGATTCATTCCCGAAACTGCTGATAATGTGGGCCTCGACCCTGGGATACATTCCCGAAACTACTGATAATGTGGGCCTCAACCCTAGGATTCATTCCCGAAACTGCTAATAAAATGGGCCTCGGCCTTGGGATTCATTCCCAAACCTGCTGATAATATGGGCCTCGACCTTGGGATTAATTCCCGAAACTGCTGATAGTGTGGGCCTCGACCCTGGGATTCATTACTGAAACTGCTGATAATGTGGGCCTCGACCTTGGGATTCATTCCCGAAACTGCTAATAGTGTGGGCCTCGACCCTGGGATTCATTACTGAAACTGCTGATAATGTGGGCCTCGACCTTGGGATTCATTCCCGAAACTGCTAATAGTGTGGGCCTCGACCCTGGGATTCATTCCCGAAACTGTTGATAATGTGGGCCTCGACCTTGGGATTCATTCCCGAAACTGCTAATAGTGTGGGCCTCGACCCTGGGATTCATTCCCGAAACTGTTGATAATGTGGGCCTCGACCTTGAGATTCCTTCCCGAAACTACTGATAGTATAGGCCTCGACTATGGGATTCTTTCCCGAATACTTTTGATAATGTGGGCCTCGACCCTGGGATTCATTCCCGAAACTGCTGATAATGTGGGCCTCGACCTTGGGATTCATTCCCGAAACTGCTGATAGTGTGGGCCTCAACCATGGGATTCATTCCCGAAACTACTGATAATGTGGGCCTCGACTCTGGGATTCCTTCCCGAAAATGCTGAAAGTGTAGGCCTCGACCCTGGGATTCATTCCCGAATACTGTTGATAATGTGGGCCTCGACCCTGGGATTCCTTCCCGAAACTGCTGGGCCTCGACCCTTGGATTCATTCCCGAAACCGCTGACAACGTGGGCCTCGACCCTGGGATTCATTCCCGAAACCGCTGACAACGTGGGCCTCGGCCCTCAGATTCATTCCCGAACTGGTGATAATATAGGCCTTGACCCTGAGATTCATTTCCAAAACTGCTGACAACATGGGCCTCGACCCTGAGATTCATTCCCGAAACCGCTGACAACATGGGCCTCAACCCTGGGATTCATTCCCGAAATCGCTGACAAGGTGGGCCTCGACCCTGGGATTCATTCCCGAAACCACTGACAATGTGGGCCTCGACCTTGGGATTCATTCCCGAAACCGCTGACAACGTGGGCCTCGACCATGAGATTCATTCCCGAAACCGCTTACAACGTGGGCTTCGACCCTCTGATTCATTCCCGAAACTGCTGACAACTTGGGCCTCGACCCTGTGATTCTTTCCTGAAACTGTTGATAATCTGGGCCTCGACCCTGGGATTCAGTCCCGAAATGTTGGCCTCGACCCTGGGATTCAATCCCGAAATGTTGGCCTCGACCCTGGGATTCATACCCGAAATGTGGGCCTTGACCTTGGGATTCATTCCCGAAATGTGGGCCTCGAACATGGGATTCGTTCCCGAAATGTGGGCCTCAACCCTGGGATTCATTCCCGAAACTAATTGTCTTTGTTGCTTTTTCATTTTCTTCAAAACCTGCGAAGAAAAACAAAACAAAAATGCGTATATGTGACATGTATGCATAGATGTATTTCCTATTCCGATGGGTTAGGTCTTCCTTATGCTCCTCGGTGCCATTTTCCTACAAATGTCTCAGGTAGCCCCCTAGGTTTGCTTATAATTTCCTTTCGCCGATTCTTTTCTGGTGATTGTTCAGTTCTCTTTTGTCTCATGGCTCAAGTTCCCATCATATCCCTTATTCGTAGGGTGGTAGACTAGTCGCTCCCAGACTTGGTTTAGTTTTCTATTCTTCGCTTTAGTTTAGCTTTCTATTCTTCGCTGCTTGCACTAGGTCAAGGTAGACTTTGTGATGTGGCATTCCGTATCAATATACTATATTACAGGCTGCCAAATAGTCCCAATAGTTATACATATCATTGTCCTCAAAGAATGCTTAGTAATGAAACCAGAGAACCTTCAAAACACTCGATGCAACTCAAATCCAAGTCTTTGAATAAATGATCTAAGCCAGACTCAAAGTGTGTGTGTGCAAAGGTTCCTTTACAGCCTGATTCCTAGGTAAGCCAACTCAATGATTTCGTTTCAAAAATTGGGATCGATGGCTAAAACCAACGTAGATGTCTCAATTATGCTCAGCAATTGCTTTTCCGTGCTTATTATGGTATGGTTTTGTTTTTTTTTTCTTTTGTCTCTTTTTCTCTTTTTTTTTTCTTCTTCTTCTCTATTTTGTTTTGCTTTTTTTTCAACACACCTACCCTTTAAGGTAGCATTTCTCCTCATGGTGGTCCTAATACTCGTCCATGGGTAGCTTCACGCTTATCGGTTATAGGTGGTTTAATACTTTTCGTTAGAGACTTTTCTTTTATTTTCAACCATACCACACATCATAACAGAAGCAAATCAGGATAGACATTTAGACGAACGGTCATTCACCGACCTATAATTTCTTCAACTAGTCACTTTGCTAACTACTCAGGTTTTCACTGCTAAGAACCATAATCAAGTGCTTACGAGTCTAACATAGATCAATTACTCAAAGTATCAGATAAAAACGCATCAAGAATTTATGGTTTCTAAGGTTTCACCCTAAAGCACACAATTTCATCATCGGACTTATGTCTAACTATTAAGGACTAAGAACAAACAATTTCTTTTTTCTTTTTTCCTTTTTCCTCTTTTTTTTTCTTTTTTTTTTTTTTTTTTTAATTTGATGGCCCCCCCGATGGTCAATCTATCCTTGTCGTAAATTTTTATGTTCCTTGGTTTCCTTTTCCCCGATATCGATGTTGCTAAACTCTTCTTGACAAATCTTTCTTTCTATAACCCAACGGATATCTATGATGGCTTTTAAGACACATGGGTTAACATGATGCGTGTATGCATGAGATGCATGAGATGCGTGTGATGTATGAGATATAATATGCATGTGGTTATCAAAAGCATAAAAGGGCAACTTCTATGAGATATATGACTATGGTTCATATGCAGGTTATAGGAGTGTAGACAAAGGCTCATGTCGGTGAAGGATTGCCCACAACTAGGTCTCCCCACTCAAGGGTTAGGACGACCAAGTAAGTGCACCTTTTTTATACCCTAAGGTACGTGCCAACGAGTGATGATATATGAATGACTGTCAAATGGATTTCTTATTGAAGATTCCCCAGAGGGAGGGTGGAGCGGACTCTCTTAAATACCCAAGCCTCTTAGGCTCTTATCGCCTTGGTGACAGGAATAAACAATAGGTCCTCCAAATTAGTCCATCACAGTAAGCTTCGAGTAAATGATTATCTAGGTGCCTTCACAGCTTTTCCCTTCAACTATAGAAAGGTAGTGAATGAAGGAAGACACCAAACCATTACCTAGCTCTAATAATGCCTTTGGTTAAACCCCTTCAACCAACGGTAGACACGGTTAACTAAAGCATAAATCACAAACATTACAAGACATTATTTCGGGGCCGATTCTCTATCCCCAGTGGAGTCGCCAGACTGTAGGACATAAAAATCGGTGACGCTGTTCCAGGCTCGCGGCCTAGTCAGGAGTACGGAGTAGCCCAAGGGGGACTAAACCGGAGAATAAAGGAGTCGCCACCCAGCGTGAACTGGGAAATGGTTTAAGGCCGCACTCACCCCTCGCAAGGGAAGACCTCAAACTGTTGGGTTCGGAATGGTCCCTTACTTATACCACTTGTAATGAACGGATTTATGCAATAATATAACCAAGTCTACGTAACATACATACACAAGAATAACCTATATCTAAGTTTGCATACATAGGAGTAGAACCTATATCTATGTTTGCATGCATAAAAGTAAATCGACATAATTCCAAGCACACAATTTCATGAACATATGCGTGAACATTTCCTCAAGCGGTACGTGGAGTTGTATCCCAAGTACATACCGCACTACTGTCTATTCGGATTTGGCTACGGAATTTACGTCGGATTTCCATCCGATAAACCACGAGAGGCAACACTCAATCATTAATCCAATGTAGACAGACATAATTTACGATAATGCATATAACCATAAATAACTGAAGGGATAAATATGCCAAATAACAAGGAAGATAAATAACACAAAGCAAAAATTCTCTGTTGTATCTTTACAAACTTTATGTATTTCAACAAATGACCAATCATAACCTTATGACCGGATCTTTTGAACTGGGAAGGAGAATGTCAAAGTTATTTGATCCACACATACGATTGTAAAGACCTCAAGTCTAAGGACTAGTCATATAATCGATACATGAAAGTTCTCACAGACACATGAGATAAACACTTCATATGAAAACTTTCGGCGGTCAGTTTGATGGCCACGAGCAACTCATGCATCCATGTGATACACAAAGTGGAAGGATCTCCGCTAGTAGCCTATGAGATCGACTACCCCACTTAAGGGTGGATCATATCATCATGCTAGTCTCTCTACTTTGTGAACACCCGGATTATTCACAAAACTATGACTAGGAAAATTTAAGAGTAATGATTCTCATAAGGCGTGGAAGCCATCGTCTTATTACTCCAAGGGCTTTATTACAGTGTTGATGATTCATATAAGTTATGTAAGACACGTATAATAAAGATTGCCATTTTATTAATTAATGAAAATATTACAAATACATGTACATATAGCCCATCCACAAGTTGGGTATAGGGCATATCCCTAACAATTGGTATCAACAACACTTATAAGGAACCTAGGACACCATTATCTCCACATTGGTATGATATTTTCCACTTTGGGCCTAAGCCCTCATGGATTTGCTCTTGGGTTATACCCAAAAGGCCTCACACCAATGAAGATACATGTCCATCCTTATATGCCCATGATCTTCCCCATTTCTAATCAATGTGGGACTTTAGGACTTTGTTTGCACACCCATCAATCTTCCCCTCAAACAAATGACCACCGAGCCTCCCCTCAAACGATCATCCATCCGTCCACTCTAGCCCATGCAAACTCATCTTCACCGTGTTGGGATTAGAACACGTACATGAAGACTGAAGCACATCGCCTATCTAACTGAGCACTTTCATGGATAACAATCGGGGCTCACCACCTTTTGTTCTGTATTCTGAGGATTCATCCACATGGTTAACTTTGGGGCATGGCTCTGATACCACCTATAAGGAACCTAGGACACCACTATCTCCACATTTATATGATATTGTCCACTTTGGGCCTAAGTCCTCATGGATTTGCTCTTGGGTTATACCTAAAAGGCCTCAAACCAATGAAGATACATGTCCATCCTTATATACCCATGATCTTCCCCATTTCTAACCAATGTGGGACTTTGGGAATTTGTTTGCACACCCAACAAATGTATCTTTCATATCGCTCAATATTTGCATGGTTTGGTTATTGATGGCTTCTTATTTTTCGATGAATACTTACAAGGTGTTCTCAATGTTTTTCCTGGAAGTTGAGAAATATGATACATAATTATGAGACTTTTGGAAATTCTAGTGTTCCTAGGAAGGTTATTATGATGATTGTGCCTGGTTATCATTCCTCCAATTGAGGTTTGGATTCTCCAATTGTCATGGAGACATTCTTGCAAAGTTGGCAATGTTGGGCAAATTTATATGACATATTCATTTGAATTATAGATATGATATGTAAATTCTTGAATTGACTTGACATGACATGATCACTCTTCCTCATTTCTAATGCCCAACTTTTTTAGCTGGAGATGCATATTTACTAGAAAGGTCATGGTCTTCCTTACGGTTAAACATGCATTTACCAGATGATTGTGGTTTTACAGACAACTCATAAGGAGTGTCTTAGTGTTGTGCATTCTCTGCTATATGTTTTTGGTAATCTAGTGCATCTTTGAGACTTTTATCCTTAAATTCACCATTATACATCATTTCCACTACTTGTCTACCATGGGGTGTTAAACCCTTGTAGAAGTAGGAAACTAACTTCCATGTTTCAAACTTATGATTTGGGTAAACATTTAACATTTCTTTAAATCTCTCACAATATTGGTAAATTGTTTCACCCAAATTTTGTGTGAAATTTGTGATCCTTTTCTTAAATGTGTTTGTCATGTGCGGAAAGAAGAATATTTTTAGAAATTACTCTTGCAAATCATTCCATGTTCTGATGGATCATGACATAAGGTTCTACGGGCAAATTTTAGTTTTATCCCTTAAATAAAAAAGAAAAAAATTGAGTCGAATTATATTCATGCATTAATTTTGGTCTGTATATGTATTACATATGTCACACCCTATGTATCTTTAGCATGTTAAATACAGTCATGTGGTTTATGCATTGTGAAGGTTTACTCTCACTTAGGGTCTGTATGTATATTGATCGAGACCTTGGATCACAACCATTTGGACAGGTTTAGCATTCATTCAAGCACTGATACCAGTATAACGGTCACGATGTCAGCATACCGGTGTAGCAGAGCATTTGACATAGTCACTGGAACCGGCATAATGGTGGCCTAGTAGTCACTCACCCTCTCTGTAACCGAAATACTAGTGCCATCTCATGCAAGCCGGTCATTACACCAGTCTCAGGCATTCTGGAATCTTCGATTTTTTTCTTACCGGAACCGGCATACCGGTCACGACACCGACATACTGATCTTAGCATAGTTTATAAAAATAACCCATATCTATAATTTCTTCATCGTTCTTCTTCATCTCTCATATCTACCCCTCGGTGTTTTGCCTATTTTCAAGCCCCAACGCTTCATGCATTTCCAAGCTCTATGAAGATCGAGTAAGCTTCATAATCTTCATTTTGACATTTTTTTGTATGATATCGTGAATTTCTCAAACCATGAATTTTACCCATTTCGACTTTTCATTATTTTTCATGATTAGGTTATTAATCATGTTTAGTTAAGTGAGTATTATCATGATATGTGCATGATTTTAGTTGAAACACATTGTATGTTATGGATTAAAAAAACCTTAGAATTTGAGTATTTTGACATGTTATGAAATCCATGTATTATGGGGTTTAATTCTTATTATTTGAGTGATAAACATGTTTAAATAAATGTTTATTAGCATGACATATACATGGTTTAAGTTGACTAAACCACCAAGGGTTTGAATTGATCATAACCACGACTTTGGGTGATTTGGTATAATTATGCATAAATTTTGCGTTATGGTGATATATATATTAAGTTAGAATCATGTTATTGATGTTGAAATTATAATGGGTAAAACATGATTTTGAAACCATATGTGTTGGGTATGTATGTTGTGTTGTGTGAGGAATGGAAAAAACCGAGCGCAGCGGAACCCGCCCGAGATCAAATCCCGAGCGAAATTTTTTATTCGGTAGTCCCAAAACAGTGGCCTAATTTTTTAAACTTACAATTTTCAAATACATTAAAAATATTTTCCATGCATTAAAAAATTACCATAAGCTAATTAAAAATTTTCAACACACTTAATACATTATCAACTTTTGACAAATTAAAACTAAGCATCCACATTATTTTCAACACTTGAAAAATAATCCAAAAATAAAAAATAATTTTCCAAAACTTGAAAAATTAATCCAAGCACACAAAATAATTTTCCAACTCTTGAAAAATTAATCCAAGCTTACAAAATTAATATATCAAATATACCAATTTTTTATATACTTGAATGCTTCAATTCCTCACATACATGCTTCCAATTAATCCAACAAATCCACAATAATTTTTCTCAACAATAATCATCAACAAATCAACAATAAAATGAACAATAAAATTTACAAATTAAATTCTACCAACAAGCTTTCAACCTTGCCAATTTGTTGAATCTTTGCCTCCAAGATTTTCCAAATCTTCAAGCTTTGAACTCCTTCAAAACTCCACCAAATTGAGCTCCTCAATAACAAGTCTTGGTGATCAAAAGGTGGTTTGATCACTCAAGAATGGCAACCAAGATTTTCCCCAAAATCAACTCTTGAACCCTAGGAAAAATCAAGAAATTCAATAACACAATTAATCTTTAACACTTAAAGATTAATTTCCATGGTCTTGATTATTATTTGGGTGATTTTTGGTGAGAGATTTGGCTTGATTTTTGAAAAGAAAAATAAAAGGAAATTCAAATCATTTTCTTTCTTCTCTATTCGGCAGCAAGCAGAGAAGTAAAAAGCAATTCCTTTTTCCTTTGTTTTGTGTTCGGCAGTGGCAAGTAAGAAAGAGGGTGTATTATTTTGCTTTTTATAATTTTGTTTTTATTAAAATTAATTAAACAAAAACAAAATCAAATCATAGCCATTTAAATAAACCATGGTTTAAAGGAATCTTTTCCATACACCACATGTTTTAAAAAAAGTAACTTAACCAAGGTTAAAATTAATCTCACCAACTTTAGTAACTAAGTTACCTTTATGAATCATTTAGTTACTTTAACCAAATAATTCAATTTGCTTTACCTTAGTTACTTTAACTAATTAAAAGCTTTATTTGCATAATTTAAGTAATTAATATTATATATTAATTTAACAATTAAATTAATTCACAAAATAATTACTAATTTAATGTAAATTGAATTTACATTTATTATACAATAAAATTATATCAACTCTTGATATAAAATTAATTAATTCAATTCATCTCATGAATTATCAGATTAAATAATTTAATCCTAAATACCCAAAAATACTTTGTCAACATTTGACGAGAGGTCGCCCTAGTGCTCAACGAGTAAACTCAATCTAATGGAACTCTCTAGGAACACGTTCGTTTGTTACGTATATATATACTTATATATCTCATATACTTGTATACATATTTCATGAAGGCCTGTCCACCTACAAAGCATGACTAAATAACACGAAACGTCGAACCATACAAGTCGAGGTTAAAACGCTAATGTATAATCCCTTCGTCATTACAGTCTCCATTGAGTAAGGTTATAGCTATACTGTCAAAACCTTATCTACTTAATATATGAACTAACTTTTCAAAACTATATTCCATTAATAAATAATTTATGCGAAACTCTTTTCAATATTATTTATAATGTCAAAGAAACAATTTCTTCGACGAACTTTCGGCCAAAATATTTCCGGAATATACTCTGAAAAATATCTGGAAACATAATCCAACCATATGGACTGACGAATCCTCATATTAACACACACCGATCTTCGTGAGCATCGGTCTATACCTAACATACATCCAGCGGTCAAACCATAGAAGGTCTCTGACATGCATGGTATCAGGCACAGAGGATCACTCACAAGACCACCGTGGTGTCTCAAGTCAAAGGACCACAATAACTACTCAACTCGAAAAAGACAACTATTGACAGTTTTATGGAATATCTATTAGTCATCTTTTATGAGTTAATTCAATATTCATTCAACTAATGAATTTTGTATTTATATATGAACTTCTGCTAAGCTCACAGTCTGTTGAGACAAACCATATGTCCATTACATATACAGACGATGCACTAGTCTTACCAATATAATGACCGACCCATGTCAATATATCTAGACCAGAAATAATTTATATTCGAGATAATGCGTGATATTTCTCAACACCATTTGCAACTCTTGCAACTATATCACCATATGTTGTAACTCTCGGGTCTTTACTAAATTCATATAAGGTTCCGAGTGTAACTCGAAAGCTCTATCTCTTAGAGTAATCTAACTCTTAGATTTACAATATATAAATAAAAGTAACAGTTTTACCATATAAATAAATAAATAACCATGATAAAATAAATAATATATTGCATAAATATCAAATATTCATAAAAAAAAGTGAATGGTGCTCGATCACAATTTCCAACATGTTGATGGTTCAGGTCATGAACCACACTTAGCGTTGTTGTTGATGTTTCGAGTGACAATATCAGTCACGTTGAAATTTCCCTCTATGATGTCACGTGTTGGAGTTTCTATAGGTCCCTAGATCAAAACTCAAGCATGAATCATAAGTGAATACAACGACGGAAGTGCGGAATACTTACATCGAGAGGTTGAGCGACGATTTGGGCAACAAAAATTCGAATTCTGCTCACTTTTTCACTTCATCAACAAGATTTGAAGCTCCAAGCTTCATCATTTGAATCCCGGCTCATGGGTGGACTTCCCTATCACCTTCGCATTGATCCCGGAGTGTGCTAGCACTCTTGTTTTGCCACAAAACACACTTGCTTCCCTCCATTTTTGCTTCTTAAAAGTCGACAGTTCACTGCCCTTTAGAAAACAGAAATGGCGTGAGTGAAGGAGGAGAAATGGTGAGAGAGAGAAGTGAAAAAAGTGTGTTGGAAAATAGGTTTATATTTGCTTATATATTTTCTACAAAATAAAAGCAAATACACTTCTTTTGTCTTTCAAAAAGTCAAAGGAAGATATAAAACAATATATGTCTTTCAACTTTCAAAAAGTTGATTTCCAACCACTCACATCAAGTCATTTCAATCAATCAATCTAATCAATTGTCACATCACTCAAAGTGACATGATTTGACGCTTGATGTGACGCTAGATGCGACGACTAGCGATTTGACGCTTGATTTGACTTGCGTGCCGCACTCGAATTCGAAATGCGAATGCGCTCGCAAATAATCTCGGGCTCGGATTCGCTAATTCTAAATTAACGAATTTTCCGTCGCGTCGTAATTAAATGATTACGCCTAGCGAAATCACTATTCACGTCGCTAACGAATTAATTCTAAATTAATTCGCTCGCCCCCGAATTAAAATCTAATTTTAATTCCGCGTTGAAATCCAATTTCATTTAATATATCAATATATTAATTATTCGATTAATTCCAAATTAATCATTCTCTCTCTTTAAATTGATATTTTATCCCAGATAAAATATCTCTGTAATTAATCACAGATTAATTTTCTCTCTCATCATATTAATCCCAGATTAATAAAAGTGTGAGTCATACGTCATCGGTGAATCTTTGGGAAGCGACCCATGAGATCCCCGGATATGTTGGTAGTCAAATCGGTCATCAGACTATCCGAACACGTGAGTACCAAGTACCACGTTTTACCGATTTACAAGACAAGGTTGGCTTCTAGCAAAGCACCAAGTCTAACCAATTCTCCGGACATATCCATCTAAGAATATTTAAGATCTGTATCAAGCGTAGTAATACCAAGTATGTGTATATCGGCCCAGTATCGGATAGTCACGTGCTAGGGCTGGGGCTGGATAAGTGTCTGCCCCGTCCGAAGCACATGTCGGATGTCTGGTAACTAGTCTCTATAATCGGATATGCATGACCTAGTCATAATATCCCGATGGTTGCGCAACACTTAAGAGCACCAATACCGTATCCTGCGTGACATCATCTCCACTATGACTGAAGTGTATACTTCCGTCTTGACATCACACCCAATACTCTACGATTCTCAATATACCCAGCAGTTGGCGTACACAGAACCGGTTAGAGTCATAGACGACCTCAACTAAAGTATATTGATTGTCGTAAGCATTAGCGGTGCAAGTCTCAGGTTAAGACCAAATACACCTACCCTGATGTCGGACTCCCATAGACACATAGTCATAATACCAATGGGATTCCGAGGGGTCTATCCAGAGCGAAGCTGTTTCCCGTACCATCGGTGAAACACAACCTCCTATCGCACTTGCATAAGTATCCAATACTTAAATATATGAGAACTATGCCGTTGTGCCCTCACAACGCGCACAAGTGAAATACTAGCCTATTCCGTATTATCGATGTCCTATCTCGATAATACTCCGGCTAGGGATATTTAATGATTAATCCTTCGTGGACTGATACTGTCTCATATCATTCTCAATCCAGGAACTAATCATATGGACCTCTCTTCATTTATATATCTATGGTGATCTAATCACAAACGATGAGAGTGTAATCTCCTTTGTCACATAGTTAATTTGTACAACAACACCGTGATCTGTACAAATAGTGACGCTATGGGTCATAACTGTCCAACAATCTCCCACTTGGCACATAGCCAGTCACTCGAGTGTCTAACACCCGAACTATGTACGGTTCGCTCAAATTGCTGAGAAAAGATTTTCGTCAGCGGATTTGCATGATTATCGTCTGACGCGATTTACACGATCATCACATCGCCATGATGTATGATTCGAACGAATCAGATGAATATCGAAGTATTTATCTGGATCGTTGATGAGACCATTGATTCATTAGCATGCGCTGTAGCCTAGCTCAGCTGCTAACAGAATTATATCTAATCCAATTAGATTTATTTATCGATCCAAATGGCTTCTATTGCTGCCTCAGCTGCAGCAATAATCCGCATTTGTTGTTTATTTGGCAAAAGAATCTTGCTAGGAAGATTTACAGCTCACTGTACCGTTATACTATTGTATAATACCTTTGTTACGACTTACAGTCG
>SKCR01026269.1:0-125086 GCA_019454045.1 Zanthoxylum bungeanum | reverse complement strand
CAAAGCAGCGGAAGGTCTCTCAAGAAAGGTTCACTTGCAGCTCTTTCTACTTCCGTATTAACGTAAATACTTTGGACTTGTATCTTATGTGTGTGTTGTATCTATTAAATAGGCCATTCGGACACTGATCTCGAAGGGTGCTGGGTCTGAATCTTATCCAGGTAATTAATGGAGCATGTCTTCTCAATTTATGTTCTCTGTGAGATCTGAATGTTAATAGTGATATTTTTATGTATGTTTTCTTAGGGCCTACTAAGTTGTTTATATTGGTCAAAGCTTCCTCTTCTTTGAATCTGCCACTTCATTTTCTTCCAAAACGGGACTTCAAATTCAGCAAGAAGGTAGCAATGAGATAGATGTGTATTTAATTATAATCTTAATCGCCTTTGATGGTTGCTAAGATTAAAAAGAAATGTGAAAATAATATTTAATAAAAGTTTTCCAGATCATCTAAGGCTTAGAAGGGGATCCAGGCACTATGCTTGGTTCAAGCAATCAAGATTTGATGATTGCATTGTAGAAGAGTCTTGTTTTAAATAAAATTATGCCACTTTTCATCCTCAAATGCCTCATTACATTTTGTAATCAGATGAAATATTAATTTGGTGTAATGGAGTTGATGCTGCTATAGAATGATAGACAATACATCCTGTTTTGCTTAGTTAATTGCAAAGGAGATAGTAGTTGTACTTATGGTGTGAAAACCCAGTTTGGGCATGCACATGTGCTGCATTTCAGTGTTTAAAAGGATTTGAAGATTTCGATGTTTATGTGACTGCTTGAGAACAATTCTATTGGCGGTAACTCTATCCTGGTGGAAACATTTTACATGGAAACATCTATGTTGGCTTACACTTTTTATGTTTACCATCTGGCCTTATCAGGACAAAATGAGTAACTTTTCCATTTGTTCTACTTCTGTACTGTGTATATGTTTCTTTTATTGTTCTATGTTCTTGAATATGAAGTTTCCATTTGGTGGTTAAGCTAATTTCTAGTTATGGTTAAGTGTCGAATCTGATATTGAATAGTGGTTGCCCACCAGGTTGACTTGCAGAATTTTAAGCATTATATATAATAGCTTATACTATATGGCTTCCTTACACATGCAACTAACAAAGTTATATGCATAACTAAGTTCACATGCCCCTTTTTTAAGATGGCTCTCGTAAATGCAATTTTCTTGCAGATTGTGCCTCTCGGGCTACAGTTTAAGTGCAAAATGCAAGACAGGGAAATGGCTGCTCCTGATTGTGCTTCTCAAACCTACAGCTCAGAGAATCTGACAGATTCTACTTCAAATGATTTCATCTGGTATGCAAGGCTAAACTATTGAAATTATGAAATCTCATATGCACTTACCATACTTCATCATTACATATCAGTTCTACAAGTGGACAAGTATTGCTTTGTTATATTTTATAGTTAACCTAATTTTGAGAACCATCAAAATTATTTTCATGGGGTTCAAAATCTTAATAATGCCTCCTCAATTTGAAGAAGTGGTAATGTCCAAATAGCAAGCTGACGTCTTGTGGCCAGGGATAAGGAATATGGAATACAAAGGATATCCAGTGCCATGTGACTTGCCAGTACAACCCAATAATCCCTCCATCAACAGTACCAATCTAAAACAGGAAAATCCGTTGGTTCATCCTTCAAATTTTTGTAATATCAAGCAGTAGATCATCTAAAGGCTTCTGCTTCTAGAGCTCAAGTCCAAGGACTAAAAGCTAGTCTTTCTGAAGACAGTTGTCTATCAGTGATCAAACCCTTTGAGGGCCTTTTCTTCTCTTGGAAAATTTGGCTTTCTACTGAGGTTTCCATAAAATGTTTTCTCCAATATTATCTTGGAATTCCTCGACTTGCGGTAGCTATAGTTTTGCTTTTCATCAATGTTTAAAAATACGGGGCGGCGTCTCGAGGCGGCCGGCCATTGAGGCGCGAGGCGGACCTCCTCGAGGCGGTGAGGCGGGCGCCTCGATCCGAAAATCGGAAAAATTATCCAAAATACATTCATTTCTTCATAATTCATAGTATGTTCAAAAAACTATTGATAAGTAATCCAAAATACATTACTTTCTTCATAATTCATATTATGTTCAAAAAATTATTGATAACTAATCCCTAAATAAGCTATCATTAGTGTCTAGCGGCATGAAGCTTGGGTCAAAATCTATGTCATCATCAGATGGGTCATCATCCAAAGAACCTCTTTCACTTGTATTGTCTTCATCCACTAATGTGGAGCTTTCCCTTTCCCTAACAAATAACATAAAGTCGTATTATTTTTTAATTTGATTATATAAATTGCATTATTGTACAAGATTAACTTACTTTGGTCTCTGTTCCTTTTTTGTGCAGGTGCTCTACTGCCACTCGGTTGTTCAATGGAACGACGACGTTTTGGCTTCCAAAACGTCGTCGTTTCATTTTAGAATTTTTTTTTTAAAAAAAAAACCTCTGCTGGTGAGGCGGCTGCCTCAAGCCGCAGCCGCCTCATGCTGATTTGGCGTGAGGCGGGCGCCTCAGAAAAACCGCATTAGGCGGCCGCCTCGAGGCAGCGACGCGGCGTCTCGAGGCAGCCGCCTCAACCGTTTTTTAAACACTGCTTTTCATCATATGTAAACTTGGAAAAAGATTGGCTTTTACTTCTCTTTTGCTTTCATTATGTTGGTGGTGATTTTTGCAACTAAGGTAATTGAATAGTTCGGTAAGGTCAAAGTGGGAATTCCCTCCCTTTTTGGAAGATCAGATGTTCAGAGGGTTTGGTTTGTTCCTCAGCAGGGAAGAGAGTCTAGACACAGTTTCCCGGGTCTGGCCGACCAGGGGACACAATGCGGTGTAGATTTCAGAGACCGACAACCTCAGAGCCGAGGCCGACCACAGTAGATCGGCGGCTCGGTTTGGTTTTATCTTACATTCTGGAGCAAGTTGATGAGCTCGGATGTTTTGGGTAGGACGGGAACAGTTTGGGTAGTTCATCAGGTCATTTTTCCGACCTCTGGAAGACCGACGTGTGAACAGGGTAGTTTGAACTCCTAATTGTGGTATGTATCACCGCATGGGATCTTTCCAGGCTGGCACTATTATTGTTGCGTGTGGCAGTGTGTAGAGTAAGGTGATGTGACAAGCCGTCAGATGACAGGTTTGCTTTCGGTGAAGACAGTTTTGGGGCAGAGAACCCGTCAATCAACCGGAAGTTCACGTGAGTGACGTCATGGAAGCAGGGGAACAATGTTGTAATTCTCTGAGTATATAAAGAGACATTTGTATGGGATAGCGAAATTTGTAACAAAAAAAAGGAGCACTACTTGTAAAAACTTGAAAGGCAAACAACTCGGTTCTGCTTAGATCTTCCTTGAAAATAGGTCGGCCGAGCTAGTTTTCGTAATAAAAACAACACCCCATTTTGTACCTATGGACGTAGGCTGGACTTGCTCTGCCGAACCACGTTAAACTCCCTTGTCGATTTTTGTGTTTTCTTTGCTTTTTTGCTACATTTGCTTTGGTCTCTCATAACCAAATAAATTCAAGGTTGAAGGAGGATTGTCTCGGGAGGGTTATCTCGAAATTGCCCCTGGGACGAAAATCACCAGTCAACAGTTGGCGCCGTCTTTGGGGATAGAACAAAAAGCAACTTGTGTAGTGAGACGATGGTGGAAGGTGGAAGCCATGGGTCGTTGGAGAGTTCAGCAGCAGAGTGGTTTGGGAAAGCAAAATGAAGACTGGATGAAAAGGAAAGGGAATGGGAAGAAGCTGGTCAAAACGGAAAGAGAAAAGGGTTCGCAAGAGGAAGAAAGATTGACGACAGTGGGAAAGATGAGGGAAGAACGCATCAGGAGTTATGACAACAACAGCTCCCCCTATTGAGTTGTAGAATGGAATGTAAAAAGGATGAGCAACGATCACCCATTAGGACTGAGTTGTAGAATGAAATGTAACGTCAAAAATGGGTGACGTTTGCCGGCCGTAGCTGAACAAGCTCCTCCAAGAGAACGTGCTACGCTTGTTCGGCCTGCCAGGTCCTCAGTTCCATGAGGGAGGTAGTGTTGAAGGATCGGCCAAGGAACAAGTCGGTTGAGGGCACGAGGTCGGTCTCTATCAGGGCCTCTCCATTCAGCGCAGTGGCCTCCCCGAATGAGAGAAAAAGAGAAAAATCTCACGGGTGCCACCAAAGACCATAGGAAGGGTTCTCGACCGAGCTCCGAAATTGTCCAGAGATACTTATGGAGCGCTCGGCACGAAAAGACCCTGTTAGCATGGTCCGAAACTTCAAAATCAAGTTCAAACCAGAAGGATCTGAAGAAGCTCGGACTAGAAGATGTGATAGACTCCAAGACAAGAACCAGAAATGATTGTAAAAGCCTCTCTTAACATGACCCGCAAAGAGTTGTAAGAAGGGCAACCGGTCCCTTGAATATAAATAAAACTTTCTCTTTTTAATTAAGAAACTTGTCCATTTTACTTGTTTAATAATTGAATGTGAAAGCTATGTTCAATATTCTTGTGATATGCTCGATGCGAAAGGGGTGATCGGTAGTTAGGAAGGGCACCAAGCCCGTGGCACGCTAATCCCGAGTGTCATTATCAAACCCCCGGGTGGAAGTTTTCCGACCTGACTCCTTTCACCTTTGAGGATCCAGAACGCATCAAGGGATGAAGTGCATGTGGGAAAAACGTGAACCCCTCGCGGCACACCAATCCTAGGTGTCATTATCAAAACCCCGAGGCCGAAGCGTTACTACCCCATGACTCGTATTTTTGAGGAATAGCTCGGGTAAACCGAACCCAGTGAGGTTTCTTTCCCTGCGAGTCGGCTGGTGAATCCCGTTGAGAACCATCGGAGCACATGACATGGGGACGGTCGAATAGCCTCCATGACCATTGTGGTCTCGGGTAAACCGGACCCATGGAGGTTTATTCCTCTGCGAGTTGGTTGGTGAGTCCCGTTGAGAACCACCTAAGGGATGTCGCACACAATGAGTCTTCTTCCCCGTGAGGTATCTGACTAACCGCCTCGGATCAAAAGAAGCATGGCATGGGGAGGTTTCTGCCCTCATAGCGCTTGCAGGCTCCAGAGCCGCCCAGCTTGAGGAGGTTTTTGCCCTCAGGGTCTCGGCCGCTCACCGATCCGTAGCCGACTAGCTGGGTCGCTGAATTGTAAGGTTCAGAATTGTGTTTTGGGAGGCACCAGACAGGACGCTGCCTCGGGGCACCCGAGTTATCATTTGGGTTGGGTTGTGTGGAGTTGAGGTGTTCACGGGTCGGGTCGGTTTTTGATTTTTTTTTTTACCCGATCGGGTCGGGTCATTCGGGTCCTTCGACCCGCAACCCGAAATTTGAGCAGTTGATTCGCGCGGGTCGTGTCAAAAAGCTGCGGGTTGGGTCGGGTCAACATAATATGCAGTAAATATACTAATATATTTTTTTTGATACAAATTATCACATGGCAGTGAGTAGCAGAATCAGCAAAGTGTCTGATTTAACATCAACCTAATCCAGAGTTCGAGTCCCACTGTAAGCATTTTATTCAAAAATAAAATTTTCAAAAAATGAGTAAGCTGCTGAGATTCGAACCGGAGAGCAAATGAAGACAAAGCAAGGACATTGCCATTTCAACTACAATTATATCTTGTTAAAATCGTATCATTAAAACTATATATATTATAATTATAAAATCATTTACTTAGGATCGGGTCGGGTCAGACCCGATTTTTCAGCTCAAAACCCGTGACCCGATCAAAATATCGGGTCGGGTCGTTGCGGGTTGGGTAGGGTCGCTGATCAACCCGACCCTATGAACACCCCTAATGTGGAGTATGTGCTAAGTCACCTCCATTGTGCTAACTTTGTCTTGTTCTGTTTTTTTTTTGCTGATGCCTGGCAAGGGGACGCCTGCGCCGGATCCGCGGAGCCTCAGAGGTTGAAATTCTTCCCTCATGATTAAGTCTTCTATGTTCCACCAGCTCGGGGCTGGATTCGTTCCGCCGAGTCTATTATGTTCCACCGGCTCGGGGTTTGATTCGTTCCGCCGAGTCTATTATGTTCCAGAAGCTCGGGGCTGGATTCGTTCCGCCGAGTCTATTATGTTTCACAAGCTCGGGGGCTGAATTCGTTCCGCCGAGTCTATTATGTTCCACCAGCTCGGGGATGGATTTGTTCCGCCGAGTCTATTATGTTCCACTAGCTCGGGGCTGGATTCGTTCCGCCGAGGCTACTATGTTCCACCAGCTCGGGGCTGGATTCGTTCCGCCGAGACTATCTTGCTCTACCAGCTCGGGGCTGGATTCGTTTTGCCGAGGCTATCTGCTCTACCCGCTCAGGGCTGGATTCGTTCTGCAGAAGCTATCTTGCTCTACCAGCCCGGGGTCGGGTTACGTCCCACCGAGTGCACATGATCTGCATGGGGATAAGACATCCCCCCATGGCCGAATTTTTATGGGTCTGAGGAGGTGACATTCCCTCAGAACCAAGTGTTTTCTTCAGCTCGGGGTCGGGTCACGTCCCACCGAGAGCACCTTATCGGCTCGGGGACAAAGCATTCCCCTCATTGCCAGATTCGATATGATCGGGGTCAGAATTTCTCCTCACGTTCAGACTCAGAAAAGCAAGTTAGAAAATTTGAAGCAAAATTATGCTAAGTGTGGGAAGCAGGAAAGAAATCATTCAAAATAAATAGCAAAGAAGAGTTGTGCAATGTTATTACAAAAGAAAGTATATTGTCAGTTACATAGGGCCCCTTTCGGGTCACCCTCATTCATCAGCCCGGGCAGGGGCAACTATTTCTTCTTGGCCGGGCCCAGGTGATAGGACCTCTAGTGTAGGCTCAGCAGGAAGGGCCTCGATCTCAGCTTGGGAGGCAAGAATGGCTTCAACTATTCCGACTTCAGGCACTTCAGAGCCCGGGGTGGGTGCCTCATGTTGGAACTCCTTAGGCACCAGGGACGTGGGCACGATAGAAAGGGGCTCGGATCATAGATTTCCTTCGAGGGAAGGACAAGTAATTCGCGGGCCTCATCCTCCGAAAGTTCCCCTTTACAAAACCAGATGGCCACATGGATGGGTCCCATGTCGATGTCGGGCATCACCATCAGAATGATTTGGGCGCAGTCGTAGACCCCATCAAGCCTGGTTTTCTCCAGCTCGTCCTCCAGCTGGGCTTCTCTCTTCTTCAGCTCTTCACGAGCCTGATCTCTCTATTTGGTCATTGCCCTGAGCTTGGAGTCAGAGCTCGCCACCTCCCACTTCAGACGTTTATTTTCCTCCTCGGTGGCCTCCGCTTTCTTCCTAACCAGGGCAGAGGCATTGCAGAGAGACTCATTCAATGCAAAGACCTCGGCCGCGACCTGTTTGAGAATTTTGTTTTCCTCCCTTTTTGGCCAGCTCGGTCCCTCTCAGAGATTTGGCTTTGAAGCCTCTGTACTTGGCCCCCCTCGGACAAGAGACTCAGTAGTAGGTCTTGGTTCCGGGCCATCACGTAGCTTGCCTGCAAGAAAGGAAGAAGTCAAAAATCAACAAGTAAAAACATGGAACGGAAAGGGGAAGCATGCTTACCTCGGCCATCCGGGCCGTGAACCCGGTAATCACCTCATAGGGGAGAGGTCCTCAAAATTCGGAATCCGCTCCGGGGGCACCATGTCGGCTAGCAGATTGATCGCCGACACCAGATGGGAAATGACATCCCGGACCTTTTCACTGAGGTCTTCCACCCCCAGCACCACCATTCTCTTTCCAGTCTTGGGAGGGACCTCGGTAACTCTCATCTCCCTCCGAGCAGTTGACCTCCTGACCAAGGGCTGCTCTTCTTCCTCCTCTTACAGTTCAACCATTTCGTCCCCAAGCAGACAGCGACGTTTGCTCGCAGACCTGGATGATGTAGAAGTTGGTCGGGTCGTAGGACCTAGTGCCGTCCTTGCGGGAGAAGGTGGGGTTGTACAGTCGGGCGGACAACCACCTTGGATTTCCCTCTGGCCTCTGCAGCAGTCGGCCGCCTCCGAGAACTCCCAGCTTCACCCGGCCCGGGCCTCTTAGTCATACCTTGGAGCCGTTCAAGAAATTTGGGTTGCTTCAACATTCCTGCAGAGTACCAAGTCATGAAGCATGGTCAGTTTCGGAATTCAGATAACTTCATTCACATTTGGATTGAGCACAGGGGGTCAGTCAGAAGGTCAGATGAAACTACCTAGCCGCCCTATGGCCTGTGGGGGTGCGCTTCGAATGAGGCCCGACTCCACAAAGGCCGCATCATTGACTATTTTCTTCCAATGGCCGGCGAAGCCCCGGGCCATCATAATCCTAGTTCAGACTTCGTGGGTGACCTTGGGAGGATCCCTCCAGCAGGCTGAGAAGGATTGGTGAGTTAGAATTTTGTCATAAAAGTTAAGAAAAGAAACTAAGGGTTCAGTTCCTAACCTCCCGCTCTGAAGACGTCTGAGACCTCTATCTCCTCTGAGCACGTTGGCCAAGATCGTCCCCAGTCGCCTGTAGCCCAAAACCAAGGGTCTTTGAAGTGTTTGTTGGTCTGGGGGAGGTCCTTGATGAGGGCGGGGACGTTGGCATATTAAGAAAGGTAGTACCAACCGTGATGGGATCTGAGGTTGGCCTTCAGTTTGTACATTCTTTTTAGCTCCTCGAAGGTCGGTTCTCTGAGGCATGCCTTGTGCCAGATCAAATATAAGCCGACCAGTATTCTCTAGATGTTCAAGTTTAGCTGGCAGGGGCAATCTCCATCCTGGCTAGCATCCCCGCAAAATATGGTTGAATGGGCAGACGAAGACCGCATTCGAAGAAGGAAGGAAGAAGGGCCACCAAGCCAGAGTCAGGTTGGCTTGCGCGTTCGAGCAGGCCCGAGACCTCAAGGGCTATGTCTATTGGGATCTCGTACTGTTGACGGAGTACGCCCAAGGCATCTTCCGTGATGGTGGAAGGTCGGTCCATGTCCACGGCAGAACAATCTAATTCGCCCGGTTCAGGGTCTTTCCGAGGAATTCTGTGGTGATAGATGTCATTTTCTTCTTGAGAGGGGATTGAGGTAGTATCTAGCTCCTCTAGGCTGGGTGCTCCCGAGCTGGAGGAGGATTCTTTAGTACGAGGAGGTTGAGGTTTTACAGGCTTGGCCGATGAGGATTCGACTTCAGACATTCCTGACAATCGCAATGAATGAGAAGGTCAGTTAATGGTCAGTTTGAGGCACCGCGGGCTCAAGAGCTACTCTAACTTCCGGGAACCTAGGCCTAAAGTCTCTAAATGTCCTGGCAATGGCCACACACAACAAGTCTCTTCCTAAAAACACCAAAACCAAACACAAAACATAGGAAACCCGAAACACATACATCCTACCCCACAACCCATCATTCAATCAGAAAACATGTACATCATACATTCTACACCCAACCCGAAGCATGCTTGCAACATGGAACAAGAAGATAAACATGCTAGAAGGTATGGAGAGTAGACAACTGCAAGTAGACAAACGTTCGCAAGCGACAAGCAGTTACGGTGGATTACAGTGAATAAAAAGAAGGAGGTTGAGCAGAAACTTACTTGGTTTGAGTAGATGTGCTGTTGGACTGATCTGGTCGGGCTTGAAGATTGCTGGTCTCAGGAATGAAGAGAGCTTTTGTACTTTGAGAATTCAGATTTTCGTAAAAGAGAGAAATGAGCGTTGTTTTGCATTCTTATAGTCAGCTCGGGGCATTTTTGGCCGTCGGATCGGGGAGAGTCTTCGGATGTGCGCCGCATGTCGCCTTCGGGCTCCATCTGCTCAGAATGAGATGAACGGTTGGGATTGAAAACTTTTCGACTGCCTCGTGAATGATCGATTATTTTGGTTTTTGGCGGGAGGACCACATATGTTTGACAAGTGTCGCGCTCGGGTTAAACCCTAGAGGTGATTTGATGGGCATTTAAGAGGATGTGATGGCTTACGGTTCTCGAGGGACGGCTACCAGAAGGGTAAAAGAGGTATTTGCTTCAAGTTGGGGAGTCACTTGAAGAGACATCAGAATTCTCAGTGACCGAGCACATGAAGATGACCGAGGACGACCCGATTGAGGGCCGAGGTGGTTTCCTATTTTGTTCCTGTAACCGACCACCAACTGACTGATATCACTTCCGATTTTGTAGTTTCTGGTACCAACTCGTACACTCATTGGAACCGAGAACTAGGGGACAAATGTTGATGGTGATTTTTGCAACTAAGGTAATTGAACAGTTCGGCAAGGGCAGAGAGGGAATTCCCTCCCTTTTTGGAAGATCAGATGTTCAGAGGGTTTGGTTTGGCCGGGTCTGGCCGACCAGGGGACACAACGCGGTGTAGATTTCAGAGATCGAAAACCTCAGAGCCGAGGCCGACCACAGTAGACCGGCGGCTCGGTTTGGTTTTATCTTACCTTCTGGAGCAAGTTGATGAGCTCAGATATTTGGGTCAGGACGGGAACAGTTTGGGTAGTTCGGCAGATCATCTTTCCGACCTCTGGAAGACCGACGTGTGAACGAGGTAGTTTGAACTCCTAATTGTGGTATGTATCACCGCATGAGATCTTTCCAGGCTGGCACCATTATTGTTGCGTGTTGCAGTAATGTAAAGCAAGTTGATGTGACAAGCCGTCAGATTGCAGGTTTACTTTCGGCGAAGACAGTTTTGGGGCGGAGAACCCGTCAATCAACCAGAAGTTCACGTGGGTGACGTCATGGAAGCAGGGGAACGGTGTTGTAATTCTCTGAGTATATAAAGAGAAGTTAGATTCATTTGTAGGGGATAGCGAAATTTGTAACAAAAAGAGGGAGCACTACTTGTAAAAACTTGAAAGGCAAACAACTCGGTTCTGCTTAGATCTTCCTTGAAAACAGGTCGGCCGAGCTAGTTTTCGTAATAAAAACAACACTCCACTTTGTGCCCGTGGACGTAGGTTGGACTTGCTCCGCCGAACCACGTTAAACTCCCTTGTCGATTTTTGTGTTTTCTTTGCCTTTTTGCTACATTTGCTTTTGGTCTCCAATAACCAAACAAATTCAAGGTTGAAGAAGGATTGTCTCGGGAGGATTATCTCGAAACTGCCTCTGGGACGAAAATCACCTGTCAAACACATTATATTTGCAGAATTGAATGGATATATCTCTTATCTCTTTTTGTTTTTGCAGGTTTCAGTGTCGGCATATTATCAAGGGCATAGCTTTTAAGACACCAGCAGAAGAATAAGAAAGCTGTTCTCCCCATATTGTACAGAAGGTTTTATTTTGCTTGACATAGTCGGATTGGTCTCCATCACCAGGCTTTTAAGTAGTTAAATTTCTCTATCAGATGGGATGTAAGCAGCAGCATAATTTTTAATTTACTCTTGGATTAAATGTGTTGTTTTTGTAATCAACTGCTTAAAAGGAGCTTTGTTCTTGTTCTCTGTAATTGAAGTATCTCAATTCTTCATGTATTTTGTTTTGCACCAGCCAAGATTCATCACAAGCAGATTAAACAAGGGTGCATGAATGAAATATACAACCCACCATTTTTATTTTTTTAATAGTTGGAAACTCCGCCGCCAAACCATCCATTTTGGGATTAAGCGGAACACTTAAAATCTTCGGTTGTCCCAAGCTCTTACATGAAACGCACTCTCTATATTCGAACCCAAGATTTTAAGGTGAGATATTGAGCCCTACAACACCAAGTCATGCCCCTTGGGACTATACAACCCACCATCTTAGTTCGATAATTACTAATTTATGGTCAAAGAGATTTCTGCCCCGGGATAAGAATTATTAGGATGTCAATCAGTCTAGACGGATCGGGATTTGCAAATTTCGATATCTCTTAATTATGAATTTGAGTGAAAAATCATAGATCGAATTGTTTAGGATCTCGATCAAGATTCAGGATTTTTAGGTTAATATTTAGAATTTGAGATGAAAAACATCTTAAATCTTGACAGAATGATTTTTTTTTCTTGATTTAATTTTTGATCCAAGATGAAAAATCATCCAAATCTTGATTGAAATTCAGAATTTTCTATTATTTTCTTAGCAATAATGCATCATCATCACTATAAATGGCAAAATGGGTCAGTATGTCGTGTCAGTTTTATGTCATGTTAATTTTAAGCTCACCCAAAACAATCAATTTAATAATTGTATCAAAAAATGCCACTGGGCTCTTGGCCCAGTGGTGAGCTTGTGCTCTCCCAAATGGGAGAGCACAAGTTCGACTCCCTGCAATGGCAGGGAGTCCAAATCTCTCAATTGAGAGATTCTCTCCAAGAGTTGGAGTAGAATTCTCCCCATATTTGAGTGGGAGTGAATATTTCGTCTCTAGTAGACGTATAATTCTGGATGTGCTATAAATGTTTGTATTCAATATTCCAGTAGATTTCGGATTATATATCTGTAGAATTGTATTGTAATAAAAAAAAAAAAATTGTATCAAAAAATCAAAACACTAACTAGACATGAAAGATAAATAGACAACTCACTCACATGTTTTATTATAATTTGAATCAATTTATATGAATATCACATGTTGACTCACTTCATATAAATTGCATATATACTTACTAAAATGATAAAAATAAGATTTAATAATATCAAAAGCTACGTAATGAAAGCTCAAACTGAAATGTATATGTAATGGTGTAAATATATTAAAAGCTACTCACTCATATTTATTTATTCGTGTTTGCCAGGTCGTTCATGTAAACAACAGTGCATAAGACTAATGGGATCGATCCTGGGCTTGGGCTTTGGATGAAGTTCGGGTTTCAAAGTTCAGTGTTGTTCGTCGTCAATGAAGTGGTACTAAGTAGGCTCGAGTTGGTTCCGAATCGAATGGTTCTCGATTCTACACTTGTGAAATCGAGAATGAGAATCAAATTGAAATCGGACCGGACGGTTTCGGTTCTTTTTTTAATAATTAAAAAAATTGAAAATTCATTTTAAAAAATAAAAATGAGATATTATTAATATTACCAAATACAAATAATGAAAAAAAATATTACATTAAATTAAAACTGAAAATTAAAAATAAAAGAGTTTGAATTTAAATTTATAAAAACTTAAGCTGTCTCCATATCCTCTTGGGTGAGAGGAATCAAAACTCACGTAATTCCATTATATTTTTCGGATATTAATCTCATAATAATTATTTACTTATCATCGTTATATGTTCATGTTGTTGATCATTCAACTCCCATTCCGTTTGCAGCTGCAGATGCATTGTTGAACAAGTCTTCAAAAACATCGGGGGTATCTTCTCGTAGCCTTAGATCAGCTCTGGTCCAATCATCGACACATACAGTTGCTTCTAAGGTGCTTGGATGTAATGAATACCGTCTCGCTTCCAAAATATTTTCTCATAAGCTGAAGGCTTGTTTGATCGCAATGGTGCAAACATGTGCTGCCAACACCTCTTTAGCAATATCGATAAAACAAGATATACATTTTCATGTCGGTTCCACCAGTCAAACACTTGAAACTTTTTACTTACAATACTTTCAGCAGGAAACTAAAAATTTATTGTTAATAATTATCTAATTTCGAGTTGTTAGTCTTGGTTTCCTTCTATTTTCTATTTCGTTGTAATAACCAACGATCACATATATTAAGTTTTGAATATGATACATGTTAGCTACTAGATTGAGCTAATAATTGCAAGTTTTATCTAGTGACATGTTCATTAAATATATTAAATCATTTTATTCCATATGTTATTTTTCTAATATTAATTTCATCATTTATTTCTAGAAATTCATAGTAAATTTGTAAGCCACACTCAACCTTCTAATTTAAATTTAAGATTAAAAAAATGTAGCAATTGTTGGGGTTTTCTAGGGTATTACCGGGTAAACGCAGCGGAACGCGGAAAATCAAAATTTTCCGATTTCAATAATTTTTCTTGGGAAATTAAAATAAACTTATTTATTCTAATTACTCAATACTTAAAAATTGAATTTTTACCCCAATAAATAAAATTTCTTCTTAATTAACGAATTGCCCAAATACTTTGTATTTTGGTCCTCAAATTGTCAAATATAATTTTAAGTGATTCTAAATCATTACCAAGATGTATTTAACATGTCCAATACATGAAAATACAAATTGCAACACAAAATCCACAAAATGCCAAAATTGCCGAGAAGGCCATGAAGTTTTCCAACTTGTGCAATTTAGTCCAATCTTGTTCAAAACAAGTCAATATCAAATCCAATCAATCTCAAATTTAATATACATCATATATACATCATTACACAACACATATATGAAAAGTCCCAAATTTGAAAAGGGTATAAACCCTAATTTTACAAATTCATCAATATGAACAAATTACATCAAATTAAACAAATCGAATGTTTCAATCAAGTCTCTACCACACCAAACAAGACTCACCACTTTGAAATAACTCTAGAACAATTCTAGGTCATCAATGAGTGACCTAACAACTCTAGAATGACAACTAGATCATCAAATGATCAAAAGAATGTTTACTAACACCTTAAAAGCTTTCTTTGTTCATCATACATGCAAAGCCTTTTAATCCATGCTTCCAACCATCAAAAACACAAACAAGAAAGAATAGAAAAACTTAAGAACTTCATAGGATGTAGCCAAGAGCAAGAGGAATATTTTTCCTACAAATAACAAGTTGGAAATACTTACTTATTTCCAAGCTTTTCTTGATTTACTTTTGGCTTCTTGTTTTGTTTATGTTTATGGAGGCTTTTATAAAGTTAAGCAAATGGAAAAAATAACACATTAAATACATTAGGGTTTTGGCTGAAAATTTGAGGAAATAAAGCAAATTGGATATTTTCAATTTTAAATCAAATTTAAAGAAGTCAAAACTAATTTGATAACATTTTCCTTAAAGTTAAAGTCAACAATATACAGAAATGAATCATTTCCTAACTTTATCATAATGGTAGATATTTATATTTTAATTACTTTAATCATTTAACAATTAATTAATTAATTAAATACAAATATCTCAAATATATGTATTATATTTACTTTAAATATCTCAAATACATATATTAATGATATATGTCAAATATCACAATTTGACATTTAATTCATATGTATTTAATAAAATCATACATTAAATACAAATACACATTAATTGAGAAATGACCAAAAGGTCCATTTGCATGTATCTTTTGTTTAATCGTTAAACGATTTATAATTAATCAATATTATTCATAAAAGTTGCCCTAGTGCTCTACGAGTATATTTCATTAGTGAGACTCTCTAGGTTCAGGCATATTCGTCATGAAATCTAATTTCGTGTCCATAATCTACCCACTCGTAAATTATGACGAACACAAATAAACTCACTGAACCATACATGTCGAGGTCATTGCATACGTATAATCCCTCCGTCACATGTATCCAGATTATTTCAGAGATATAGATATAAACGTCAAATCTTTATAGATATAATCACATCGACGTTTCTATTAGCAATCTCTTAGTAACACTTAGAACTAACTTCTATAGTGTACCACGAGCCAATGGATTTAACAGATTGCTAATTCCATATTGAATACATATGCTCTGTACACAGAACTGACATATTCTTTCTTGATACACACATGATATCTTGAGCATCAGTCCACACCCAACGAATAGGCGGAAGTATGATCTAAATAGATCGGTGACGTGACTACCATCTAAGTGTGGAGGATAACTCATATATCCACAGTAGTATCCCAAGTCAAAGAATCACTATGCTCACTCAACCCGAGAAGATTCTTATTGACGTTAGTGTACCATCCATTAAGAATATTCGGTGAGTCGTTCAATGTTTATCCGCTATAAACACCTACACGTGTATACGAGTCTCCAAGACTCATGGTTAATTGAGAATCTATTGGAATCCAAGATTTCAATATACGACATGTATCGGTCTCAGCGAGTTTACTTTACTGACCAAATAGTGTAAACCTTGACAAGGAACTGTCTAAGAATGACAACGTCATGATACAACTCAATGTCAGTTGGGACGCTTTTGCAACAGTATCATAACTAATCATTCTAATGTTTGTTACGTCTTTACCATATATAAAGAGATGTTATATGATAGAAACTATTTATTTTATTCATAACAAAATGTTACATAAATATTTATAGGGAAATACATAAGAAAATTGGTGCTCTGAGCACAAACTCTAACAAATTCTCCCACTTGCTCTAGTACCAATATCGATTGTATTTAATACCCATCGACTCCACATGTTTATCAAATAACTTCGGAGGAATGGCCTTGGTAAGCGGGTCTGCTACATTATCTTCACTTGGTACCTTGCACACGACAATGTCCCATCGCGACACAATCTCTTGAATGATGTGGTACTTTCGTTCCACATGCTTCGAATTCTGATGCGCCCTTGATTCTTTTGCTTGCGCAATGGCTCCAACATTATCACAGCATAACATAATCAGATTCTTGATACTTGGGACTATACCCAATTCTGTGATAAAGTTACTAACCCATACAACTTTCTTTGCAGCTTTAGAAGCTGCAATATATTCCTCCTCTGTGGTGGAATCAGCTGTTGACCCATGTTTGGAACTCTTCCAATAATCTGCACCTCCGTTAAAGGTAAACACGAATCCTGATGTAGACTTTCTATCATCAGGATCCGATTGGAAATCGAAATCCATATACCCATTAACTTGCAGTTCATTTCCTCCATATATTATCAACTTATCCTTACTACCTTTATGATACTTGAGGATATATTTAATGGTCATCCAATGGTCATTTCCTGGATTGGACTGATACCTGCTGTCACACTAACTGCGAAGCTGATATCAGGCCTTGTACAAAACATGGCATATATGATGCTGCCCAAACACGAAGCATAAGGCTGATTAGACATTCTAATCTTCTCATCTTCGTTTGTGGACACATCTTCTTTGAAAGATGTAAGCCATGTCTGAACAGTATGTTTGTTGTCTTATAGTTACCAAAATTATATCATTATAAGATCTTATCTATGTAAGTTGATTGAGATAACCCAATAAGCTTCATTTCTCTATCTCTATAGAGTTTTATGCCTAAGACATAAGAAGCTTCACCCAGGTCCTTCATGGAGAAATTCTTACGGAGGTAAGCTTTGATGCCTTGCATCATCCCGATATCATTCCCAATGATCAGGATGTCGTCAACATAGAGAATTAAAAATACCACCATACTCCCACTGGCATTCTTATACACACATGATTCTTCTGAATTCTTGAGAAAACTAGACAATTTAATTATCTCGTCGATTCGAAGATTCCAACTTCGTGAAGCCTGTTTAAGTCCATAAACGGACTTCTTAAACTTGCATACCATGCCCGAGTTCTTGCTGGATGTAAAATCCTCCGACTGTTCCATATAGATTTCTTCATCAAGAATTGATTTTCAAACTCATCAAGTTCAATCTTTCTATAATTCTCACTTTCTCTCAAAAATTGCTTTTCAAGAAAAGTTACAAAGCGAACAACAAATACATTTCGTTGCTCGGAATCATAGAATTGATATCCCATGGAATTATCAGGATATATATTTATACCCTCTGGGTGCTAGTTTATCCAGCTGCGCAATTCTAACGTATGCAGGACAACCCCAAATCTTTAAATGTCTAAGACTTGGATTTCTACCTAATCATATCTGATAGGGGGTCGTAGAAACAGCTTTCGATGGAACCCTATTAAGTATGTAGGCAACAGTAAGCAAATTGTAACTTCAAAGGTAATAAGGGAGGGATCTGTATAGCTCATCATAGATCGCACCATATCTAATAAAGTACGATTTCTTCGTTCAGACACACCATTGTGTTGAGGTGTTCCTGGTGGGCTATATTG
This sequence comes from Zanthoxylum bungeanum, assembly GCA_019454045.1. Classification (NCBI taxonomy): domain Eukaryota; kingdom Viridiplantae; phylum Streptophyta; class Magnoliopsida; order Sapindales; family Rutaceae; genus Zanthoxylum; species Zanthoxylum bungeanum. The sequence goes on along the minus strand of SKCR01026269.1, from coordinate 107,248 downwards.
TGCAAGAATTCCATTCTCCCTTAAATAATTTCTGAATTCTTCACACATGTATTCACCGCCTCGATCTGATCTAAGACATTTGATGAATTTACTGGTTTATTTTTCTACTTCGTTTCAGAATATTTTGAACTTGTCAAATGTTTCCGACTTATGTTTCATCAGATAGACATATCCATATCTAGACTTGTCATCTGTGAAAGTCACAAAGTACGTTGAACCATCATGAGCGACATGATTTAATGGACCAAACACATCGATGTGTAATAGTTCCAATAAATCTCCAGCACGATGTCCAACACTTACAAATGAGGCATTTGTCATCTTTCTTTGGATACATGACTCACAAATCAGATAAAGATCTAAGGTAAGATTTTCAATCGAACCATCCTTTATCAATTTGGATAGACGTCTAATACCTATGTGGCCCAATCTCATATGTCATAATTCAGTATTATTTAATTCAGACTTCATACTTGTATTTTTCTCTATATTAAAGATATTTTTACATGTTTCAAAAACATAGTGAGCGTTTGATAAAGAACATTCACATTTCAATAAATTATATTTATCATATAAACATAAAGTTTCATCCTTAATGTTTATTTTATATCTCTCTTTATCTAATATTGGCAGTGATATTATTTATCTGATAATTGATGGAACATAATAATAGTCATGGTAATCTAATTTATATCCATTTGAGAGATCTAGAACAACTGTTCATATGGCCATTGACATTTAATGTCTCGCCATTACCAACTCTAAGCTGGATCTCTCATTTATTTAGTCTTCTTTTAACCATCATTTCCTACATGGAATTGCAAATATGAGTAGGACTGCCAGTGTCTAACACCCATCCACTATTTGCATCTAAGGACAGTGAGATGTCAATAATTGGAAAAATACAAAGCGTACCCGAGGGTCATGCTTTTCCTTTAAGCTCTGGACAATCCTTCTTCCAGTGTCCAGACTTCTTGCAATGTAGACATTGATCACAAGCTACTTTCGATTTTGCGCCTGTGCGCTTCTTGGAGTTCTTCTTTGATATCTTCTTCCCCATATTTATTTTCTTTGACTTCCCAGAAGTCTTTGAAGAGCCAACTCCACCATGGAGATATAATGTGGGGTTGCCTTTCTTCAAATCTTGCTCCGCCATGTGTAACATGTTATGAAGTTCTTAGTATGTGGCTTGCATCAAATGCATATGAAAATTTAATACAAAGCCAACATAAAAACCGGGCAAAGAAGACATAATCAAATTACGGCCCAGCCGTTCATCAAACACAATGTTTTTTTGTTCCAGATATCGAATCTGGTCGATCATGTTCAAAACATGAGTGTTGACAGCTCCTCCCTCTTTGAGTTCAGCACGAAACAATTCCTTGGACCTTCGATAAAGTTCCATCTCTTGGTTTGCCTCGAACAACTTCTTGAGTGTTAACATGATGCTCCAAGCATCCGGTATTTCAATGTAATGTCTCAGAAAATCTGGAACCATCGATCCCAAGATGTAGGATTTCATCTTTAGGTCATCATCATTCCATCTATCAAAAGTTTCTCGCTTTTCTGGAGTGGAGTCATAATCGATTTCAATAGGCAGTGGATTGATAGTGACATAAGTCAACTTTTCAAACTCCATGACAAGGTGCATGTTCATTTCCCATTTGAAAGAGTTATTGGCTCCCTTTAGCTTATTGGAATCCAAAAGTTTCATCAATGGATTAGCCACAGCCATCTACAAGACAACATTTTTTAAAACAGTAGCAGAATATTTTTCATTTCAAAAGTAATAACACTAATTGATTATGGAATTTTAAATCTATTAGTGCCCTCCCACTACTTTACGTAATTTCGTAATCTCCCTTAACTGAAAAATATAAATTTGACTATCAAAATTTCATAGCGGGAAGTGGATCCCATGACATTTACTTCAGCCTCACACTAATGACGATATTGGCCTTTGTAAACTCATTAGGTAGACCTCCAAGGTCAATCACATTCATGTGACTCCTAATTTGGTCCTGAACCGTTTCTTATCCTCATATTAATGACGATATTGGATTAAGACATGTTCTAGGTGTATACTTGTCAATGTGCACTAATGAGCTTCGTATGTATACCCTCACACTAATGACGATATTTGGTGACTACGTTAACTCATCACGCTACATCTAATGTTTTATCGGAGTGACCTAAGTTCTGAGCACTTATACCCTCACACTAATGACGTTATTGGATAGAAGTAGTAAGAACCCATTCATCTTCGTATTGACAAGACGGACCATCCACTAATTCTCCAACATTACTAATACTATTACTTAAATAAAGTGATCACCTAATCACATGAGATTTATGACAACTAAGTCATTAACTTAATTAGGTCAGAGTTTTAATTTAAAACATGCTTTACATATCCAATATGTCTTATGCATAATTAAATTAAAATTACCATGACATAGATTAAAAAACATGTGTTGTGTGGTTAAGCCTTGCTATGATACCATTCTGTTTGGGCAGGTGTGGAACCCCTAGGGTCGGATCGGTGCCCCGCTCAGCGAAAATGGGTCTAACCCATGGATTTCAAGCATGAGTGTAATTTTAAATAATTTAAAAAAATACTATATTTCATTACGAGTGTATAGTAAAAACCCGGGACTGAATCGGAGTCCGGAAACTCCGGAACGAAGCAAAACAAAAATCAGTGGGCGTAGGGCATTTCGTTCGAGCTACAGTGACGCACGCACTGTACGCGCTACAGTGCACGTGTCACTGTAGCACGCAACATCACTTCTTTGTTTTAATTGTTTCTTACAAATCAAAGCTTCAGCTCCTTGGAAAATTTCCAGAAAGCTGAAGCAATTAGGGTATTTTGCCCTAATTACTTCTGGTCTTCCCTAAACACTTCATAAACATTCAAAATTAATTTTCAATTTCAAAACCAACATCAACACATGTTATAGAATAAAAATCATTTTTTTTTTCAAAATATCTAATATTTTTACAAAAACATAAATTTATTCTAAATACACATTTGCGTAAATTTTGAATCCAATACACAAACCAAATTAGAATCCCAATAAGAAATATCTTGTGAACAATTCTTGGTCACCCAAAGGTGGTCAAGTGATCCAGAATGGTAGCCATAACTCTAAGCTTAAATCTGGGTTCCAAACTCTAATTTTATGTTTATGTCTAACATAAATATTTTGACCCAATTAAAAGAATATTGTGTTTATACTTCCAAAGCATCCTAACACAATTTATTAGCCTTATTTCAACATTAAGCTATGTGATCATACATCTAATACATAATTCATAACTTAAGAGAAGTTCAAACTTACATAGCAAGCTTGATGCAAGATCCAATCTACTTCTTCTTTGTTGAAATGGTTGGAGAACCTCCAAGGTGTGCAAGCTTGACTTCAAGATCCAACCTTGATTTCCAATGCTAGCAAGCTTCACTTCAAGATCCAATCTTGATTTCGCTTAGATGAAATGTTGTAGAGACCTCACAAGCTTCTCTAAATACTTCTCTAACTTAGGCTAATCTCTCAAGAATTACTTGTGTATATATTACTCAAGCTTATGCTTATGCTTATACTTGTAATTAAAACCTTCATAAAGCTTGCTATTTATAGAAAAACTTAGGTAATTTTTAATTAATAATAGTTGTAATCAACTTTTAAGTGGGCTTACTCCAATTTGTCCAAATATGTATAATTAGGTGTGACTGATCTCCATTGTCTCCCACTTTAATTTAATCAAATTAAATCAAGCCAATGATTAGGAAATGGATTAGTTAAATATTTTCCACTTTGATTTAATCCAATTAAGTCAAGCCAAAATCACCTATTATTACATACTTACAATTACCATAATATCCTCAAATGGTAGAGATAATTATGATTTTACAATTAAGTCCTTGTGTGATTATTGAATTAATCCAATTAATCCAATTAGGTCAAAGTAAATGATCAATGTTATCCAATAACACTTGATTATCTTAGTTGATAATTATAATATCGAATATGATCTTTTATAAAAAATAATCGGCTACCCAAGTGCTCAACGAGTACACTTCATATTGGGACTCTCTACGTTCAGACACGTTCGTCATATAAGCCTAGCTAATATCTACGAAATTCGGCCACCTCCGAATTCGCGAAGAACACGAACGACCTTTCTGAACTATACAAGTCGAGGTTATCACATATGTTTAACAATCCGTCCGTCATAGGCTATCCGAGTTGTGCTTAGGAAACATCGAATATACCGTCAAGTTTTCGAGGCGCACATGTCATTCGACATGTCCATGATTCTTCATAACTGATGCAATCCATCCTAGGTGATCAACTTTGGCCAAAGATTTAAGAATCGTGACTTTATTCACATGGATACCTAAACCCCTTATGGTACACATACTGGCCGACAAATCCTATCTTGCTCCGCATCTGATTACTGAGTGCATCGGTCCATACCCAACGAACATCAAGAGGCCAGACCATGAAAGGTTTCTGACATACATGACATCAAAGTGTTGAGGATCTCATACAAAATCAATGTTATTCTATAGTCAAAGGATTACATATGCTACTCGACTCGAGGAGATTCCTTTTGATGGTGGTGTGTACTTCCAACTATTAAGAATCACCTGTGAGTCATTCAATATTTGCTTTAACGAATACCTACATGTCTATACGAGTTTTCAAAACTCATGGTACATCAGGTTAAACCATTGGAACTCAAATTTCAATATACGACATGTGTTAGTCTTCTAGGTTATAGGAATTCGACCGTATTCCAAAAACAACGACTAGGAATATTTACTTTAAGAATAGTTTACACCTAGTGTCAAGACTATTCTAAGGTCGATGTCATTTTTATACATCAATCTAATACGCGTAATGACAATACCATTAATAAGGTATTAAATGAAAAATGTAGTTATTTTATTAATAAATAATAAAATGTACAATTCGGATTGGCACTCCAAGCACCAACTCCATCAGTAAGTATGTAATAATAGGTGGTTTTGGCTTGATTTAATTGGATTAAATCAAAGTGGAAAACATTTAACTAATCTATTTTCTAATCCTTGGCTTGATTTAATTGGATTACATCAAAGTGGGAGACAATGGAGATTAGTCACACCTAATTATATATATTTGGAAAAATTGGATTAAGCCCAATTAAAAGTTGATTACTGTTAGGGTTGGTGCTCGAAGTGCCAATCCGGATCGTATTTATGTCTGATTCATGAATACGAACAATATCTTTTTCCATAATATTACTTATTTAATGGTAGCACCTCTTGTCTTTTATATACATATTCGATCTAATTACGATTAGATATCTAATTATGATTAGATTGAAACTAAATCTGATTTAGTGATACATGTATATTAGACAAAGACCCTAGGATTTACAACGTAGTGCGCAGTTACAACATAGTTTGTAATTGACATTGGGAAGCGTCACTATAAGTTGTATTTCCTTAAATAAAGTTCATGGTCAAGATTTACTAACACGGGTCGGTTAGTAAAATCCGCTGAGACCAGTACACGTCGTATATCATGACTTGGTCCGATGGTTTATCCCAATGAGCCATGAGTCTCGGGAGACTCGTATAGACATGTAGGTGTTTATTTGATAAACACTGAATGACTCATTGAAGATTTCCTAATAGATGATACACCAACATCAATAGGAATCTTCTCGAGTTGAACAAGCATAGTGGTCCTTCGACTTGAGATACCACAGTGGATATATGAGTTATCCTCCACACTTTGATGGCAGTCACGTCACCGATCTATTTAGATCAGACCTCTGCCTGTTAGTTGGGTGTGGACTGATGCTCATTATCAAGATAGAATCCGTGAGTCCTGTGTAAAAGGCATATGTATCCTACATGTGTTTGCAATCTAGTAAATCCATGGTCGTGGTATAACTTCTGAAGCAAGTTCCGAGTGTTATTTAGAGATCATAAATTTGAAAGTCGACTATATTATACCATAAGAATTTGATGTTCTTATCTATATCCCAGGTATAATATGAATAGCTTGTGACGAAGAGATTATACGTATGTAATGACCTCGACTTGCATAGTTTAGCAAGATTATTCGTGGTCGTCATAATTCATGAGTGGGTGAATTATGGACACGAAATTGGATTTCGTGAGGGATAAACCTAAACTTAGAGAGTCCCACAATATGAAGTGTACTCATTGAGCACTTGGACAATGCTTTATGAATAATACAGATTATTCATAATACTTCCCCGGATTAAATGAGTTAATTCGAATCGTTTAAACGGTTAAACGAAAACACATACATAAAGGCATTTTTTGGTCAATCGTAATTATTATGTATTTGTATCTGATACATAATTTGATTAGATACATATTAATATTTTGTCAAATGAGATTTTGACACATGCCATTAATATATGTATTTGTTATTTAATGTAGATAAAAATACATATATAATAATAATTATATTAATTAATTATTTAGATATTTAAATGTTAAATATTAAATAATTAAATGATATCTATATTTCATAATTGTTATGTTATATGACTAATTATTATTGATACATGTGGCATGTTTTAATTAAACTTTAGGTGTGCAAATTTGATTTGCTAACAAAAAGTTTGTTTTAATTTAATGAAATTAAATTACAAAATTCAAAAAAATACACTTGCAAGTCGGCAACTTGGATTTAAAAGAGATTTTTTTTTCTTTTTGCTTCCAAGGGAAGCTGGCCGAAAACTTCATCTTCAAAATACACTCTCAAATTTTGCTTGATGATTCAAGGAGGAAAAGGAAGAAAAATCAAGAAAAAGCTTTAGGAAATTAAGAGATTAAAGGTAATCTTCAATGCCCCTAAGCTTTGAAAGCATGTTTCATGTTCTTGATTATCTAGATTGATTCTAGGGTTTCTTCTTTTCATAAATTTGGGTGTTTTTGATTTAGAAGATGGTTTTGAAGGCTTATTGCATGTGTAAAGAAGTATTGAAAGATATTATTGTAATATTTGTTCAATTTGATCATTTTATGATATGTTTCCATTCTAGAGTGTTATGACCACTCTTGTAATGCCGAGAATTATTCTTGGGTTCTTCATTGGTGGTGGCTTGGATTGGTGGTGTTGATTAATTTGATTAATGTTGAGAAAGTTGGATTAAAGCATGAAAAATTGATAATTTTTGTTACTAAATCAGATTTGGAAAAAATGGGTTTATTGTGATGAAAATGATGTCATATAAATATATTGGATGTGTTTTGGGTGTTGGAACAATTGCCGGAAATTGTTTCGGAGTTGAAATAAGTGAAAACGGTGAAAAATGGCGTTACCAGGTGACTTTTAGGCCAACCGGGTGGCGGCTGCCCAAACAATGAATTGGTCACTGTTCGGCAGCCCATGAACTGCCCTAATACTGTTTGGGGCTGACCTGGGCAGCCCTCATGTGTATTGGGTAGTCGGTTCGGTCAAAAATGTGTTTTATGCCATTTTGCGGAAAAATATTTTTCGTAAAAGTTTCGCGATGTTTCTTAACTATTTATGTCGTTATTTGATATCGAATCAATATGTTTAGGTAAAATATGAATGAATTATTCATACTAGATATTGAATAATTCATTTGGTAATTTAAAAAGGTTTAAAATTACGATTTCACCCCAACCGCGAGCTTCTGCTGTGCCCGCGCCAAAACCCCAACAAAAATGATATCAGAGCAGGTCTGATCCTTCATCCATTACATTTGTCATGCTTGATATATGATATATAATCCAATTTTGATGATTACACATGCATGTAATTTAGATATTTCTGTTAGTGTCCTAGACATGATAATGATCTATAAACAAGATTTGTGTTTGAATTTACCAAGTAAAGTTGTGGAATACTTACATTGGTTGGTTGATGAAATTTCAAAAATCTCCATGGATGTAGAAGCTCCAAGCTTTGTTGAGTGTTTCCAACACTTGGGTGAGTTTCCCTATCACCTTCTTTTAACTCTAGAAGTGCTAGCTTACTTGCAACAAAATTCCAATGGAGAGAAGCAAAGTTTCGGCCACCAAGGGAAAGAGAAAGATGAATAGTTTTTTTTCAAGTTCAAAACTTGTTACCAAACATGTAAAAAGTGTGTGTGTTTTGACTTCCAAAGTGCAATAAATATTGCCAACCACTTCCATCATCTTTTGACAAGTTGATGTAAGTTGGAGTGGGTCCCACAACTTTAAATTCCAAATTTAAGTTGGCTTGTACAACACACTTTGGGCTCGGGTTCGTTTAATTCGATTAAATGAATTTTCCGTCGCTAAATAATTAAATCCAATTTAATTAAATAATAATACCTAGCAAAATTATTACGAAAGTCGCTTACGAATTAATTCCAAATTAATTTGTTCGCTTGAATTAAAATTCAATTTTAATTCTATATTGAAATCCAATTTCAATTAATATATCTGATATATTATTTTAGACCAATTAAATAAATTAAATAGTAAAATCCAATTTAACTATTAAATTTACTTTGCCGATTAATTCCAAATTAATCGCGTTCTCTCTTCTAGACGAATTTAATCCCAGATAAAATTCTTGCCACAATTAATCCCAGATTAATTGTTTCTCTCATAATTAATCCCAGATTAATTCTTGCCGTAATTAATCCCAGATTAATTTTCTCTCTCATAATTAATCCCAGATTAATTCTGTTCGAGTCAAATGTCATCGGTGAATCTTTGGGAAGCGACCCAAGATATCCCTGGATATATTGGCAGTAAATACGGTCATCAGACTATCCAAACACGTGCGTACCCGGTACCACGTTCTCACCGATTTACAAGACATGGTTGGCTTCTAGCAAAGCACCGTGCCTACCCAATTCTCCAGAAATATTCAACGAGGAATATATAATTTGTATCAGGCGTAGTATACATTGTATTGCGTAATCTGATCCAGTATCGGATGTCACATGCTAGGCCTAGGGCTGGAATTGTGTCTGCCCCGTACGAAGCATATATCGGATCATCAACAACTAGTCTCTGTAATCAGATAATCATGACCTAGTAATACTATCCCGATAGCTGCAGCATTTAAGAGTACTAGTTTTGTATCATGCGTGATCATCATCTCCATATGACTGAAGCGATACTTCCATCTTGACATCACACCCAATACACTACGATTCTCAGTAAACCCAGAAAAGGCGTACACAGAACCTGTTAAAGCTTCGGACGACCAAAATCAAAGCGTACTGATTGTCGCAAGTATTAGCGATGCAAGTCTCAGGTTAAGACCACATACACCTACCCTGATTCGGATTCCCATAGACACATAGTCATACTACCAATGGGACTCCGATGGGTCTATCCAAAGCGAAGCTGTTCCCGGTCCAACGACTAACAGAACCTCCTATCACACTTGCATAAGTATCCAATACTTAAATATATGAGAACTATGTTGTTAATCTTCCATTACGCGCACAAGGTAATACTAGCCTATTCCGCATTATCGATGTCCAGTCTCGGTAATACCACGACTAGAGATATTTAATGATTAAACCTTTCATTGATTAATACTGTCTCATATCTTATTAATCCGGTACTAATCATATGGAATTATATCATTAAAAAAACAAGTAATCTAATTACAAAATGATAAAAGAGCAATTTCCTTTGTCACATTGTTAATTTGTACAAAAACACCATGTCTTTTACAAATAGTGATGCTATGGGTCATAATTATCCAACAATCTCCCACTTGGCCTATAGCCATCACTCAAGTGTCCAACACCTGAACTATGTACGGGTCGCTCAAACTATTGCTGAGATATCGCTTTCGTCAGCGGATCTGCAAGGTTATCATCTGATGCGATCTTTTGATCTTGACATCGCCACGATGTATGATCTCACGAATCAGATGAAACCGTCGAAGTATATACTTGGATCATTGATGAGACCGTGGTTCCTTAGCCTGTGTTGTAGCCCAGCAAAGATGCTAACAGAACTACTCCTAATCCAATTGGGAATTTATAGATCCAAAATGCTTTTTTTTGCTGCCTCAGCCGCAACAATATATACCGTTTTTGTTGTTGAATCGGTAACAGTATCTTGCTTGGAAGATTTCCAGCTCACTGTTCCGATGTTCAAACAAAATATGTACCCTGATTGCGACTAATAGTCATCTTTATCAGTTTGGAAACTTACAACGGTGAACCCAGTCAGCTCAAGTTTTCCTTCTCCATAGACTAAGAATGCATCCTTAGTTATTCTAAGATACTTAAAGATGTTTTTAACATCAATCCAGTGACCATCATCTGGATCGGCCTGATTGCGACTGCATATGCTCAAAGCATACGAGACATCAGGTTGTGTACATATCATGGCATACATGATCGATCTGACTGCTTAAGCGAACGAGATCCGATTCATTGAATCATTTTCATCTTGAGTTTTAGGACATATGTCCTTAGATAGAGAGACGCCAAGTGACACCAGAAGCAGCCCCTTCTTGGACTGATCCATGTTGAATCTCTTCAACACTTTGTCAATGTACGAGCTCTGGGAGAGTCCAAATAGTTTTCTGGATCTATCCCGGTAGATCCTTATTCCCAGAATAAAGGATGCTTCTCCCATGTCTTTCATGGAGAATTTTAATGAAAGCCAAGCTTTCACCGATTGTAACATGGGAATGTCATTGCCGAGAAGCAATACATCATCAACATATAGGACAATCAATGCCAGTGCGATCCCACTAACCTTCTTATATACACAAGAATCATCTTCATTTTGACTGAAACCATATTCTTTTATGATCTCATCAAAACGTTGGTTCCAAGAACGCAATGCTTGCTTCAATCCATAAATGGATCGATTTAACTTGCAAACCTTGTTTGCATGTTTTGGCACGACAAAATCGTCAGACTGTTACATATAAACATCCTCCAAAAGGTTTTCGTTAAGGAAAGCGGTTTTGACGTCCATCTGCCATATTTCATAATCGAAATATGCAGTAATAGCAAGCATTATCCGAATGGATTTAATCATGACAACAGGTAAAAGGTTTCATCGTAATCGACACCATATTGATGACGATACCCTTTCGATATAAGCCTAGATTTGTACGTTTGTTTGTTGCCATCCATGTCTGTCTTCACCATGAAGACCCATTTGCTACCAATAGGCACAATGGCTTCTGGTACATCAACCAGTGTCCAAACTTAGTTGGTATACATGGAATCCATTTTGGATTTCATGGCCTCTTGCCATAAAGCGGAGTTGATACCTTGTATCGTTTCCTCATACGTAGCCGATTTGTATTCCTCAATAAGATTAATATCTACATTAGGTGAGATCAGAAACCCATAACTCTCAGGTTGTTTTCTGACTCTCTCCGACCTACGTGGTTCTTGTGTATTAGAAGATTGTAGAACAGTCTCATCCCTGATGAACTGTTCGTGTTCCGTGAGGGGATCAGTGCCAGGAATAGTATCACTCTGATTTTGATCGAGTTCTACTTTCCTCCCACTTATCATTGTATTTAGGAATTCCTTTTCGAGGAAAATCGCATGGAGAGCAACAAATATTTTGTTCTCTTGTGGGTTGTGGAAATAATATCCTTTGGTTTCTCTAAGATAACCAATTACAAATAGGCACTTATCCGATTTGGGTTCTAGTTGGTACCATCCAAACGTTTAATATATGCCCAGCATCCCCAAATCTTCAGGAATGAGAAACTCGGTTTATTTCATGTCCATATTTCATATGGAGTCTGTCCAACAAAATTTGACAGTTACTTATTCAAAATAAGTATTGCACTGTTCAATGCGTATCCCCAGAAGGAAATTGGTAGCTCAGTGCGACTCATCATTGACCTTACCATGTCCAATAAAGTTTGGTTTCTCCGTTCGGACACACCGTTCAATTGAGGTGTTCCGGGAGGAGTCCACTGTTAAAGAATACCATATTCTTTCAAGTAATCGATAAACTCATTGCTTAAGTATTCTCCACCACGGTCCGACCGTAATATTTTTAATATTTTTACCGGTCTTTTTTTCTACTTCGTGTCGAAACTCTTTGAATTTATCAAATATTTATGACTTGTCTATCATAAGACACACATAACCATAACGCGATGCAACATCCGTAAAGGTTACGAAGTATTGTTATCCACCTCTAGCCTGGCTAGACATGGGCCCATAAACGTCACCATGAACGAGGGCTAACAGCTCGGTGGCACGTACACCTTTACCGCTAAAAGGCATTTTAGGCATTTTTCCTAATAAACAAGATTCGCATACATCATATGAATAAGGATCAAATCCGTCCAAGTATCCACTCTTCGAAAGTGTGGATATATGAGTCTTGTTAATGTGTCCCAGACGAAAATGCCACAAATAAGTCTCATCTGATTTACTCAATTTGAGCCTTTTGTTTGTCATGTTATATGTTTGAGATTCATTTATATTCAAAATATAAAGACCATTATTATTATCTGCTGTACATATCCAAATGTCATCTTTATATACAAAACACCAAGTGTTCCGGAATACAAAGGTATACCTGCATCGGGTTAAACAAGATACAAAGATGATGTTCCTTAGTCAAACTAGGTATAAAATAACAGTCACCTAATGTAATTACATGCCCCAAGGGCAGATACAAAATATAGGTCCCAACGGCCAAAACAACGACTCTCGTCCCATTTCCGACTCGCATGTCGATCTCATCTCAAACCAGTATCCTGCTATTCTGCAGATCCTGCACATTAGTACATATGTGAGTACCACATCCAGAATCAAAAATCCAATTTTTAAAACCAGTTGTGGACATGTTTATAACAAACATACCTGAAGCCGGAGCCTTGCTCGTCTTCACTTTCTTCAACTCCGCCTTGTACTCACGGTAGTCACGCTTCTAGTGACCCCGTTTGCTACAATGTAGGCAGAAGTCTTGGGTTATGTCCTTAGTCTTCCCAGAAGACTGTGATGATTTGGCCTTGCCCTTTTTCTTCTTTTTCTTCACACCTCCAAAAGCCTTCGGCCAAGCCTTGGTCTTATGAGATGTCGAAGTAAGATGCGCCCCGAGCTTCTTGCCCTTCAGAAGCTTTAGCTCTGATTCTTTCAGCATTACCATCGACTCTCCAAGTGTCTTCTCTTGGTTCATCATGTTATAGTTCATGACGAACCCGCCCCAGCAGTCGGGCAGATACTGTATGATCAAATCTATGGAAGTCTCGGCCTCGAAGGTTATGCCCAGCTGACCTAGCTATTCGATGTCAGCAATCATCTGCGACACATAGTGTTTGACAGATTTACCCTCTGACATACGCGAGCGAAAGAGCTTCTTTTACAATTTATACTTATGTGATCTAAGGTTAGATCTGTGAAGATCCTTCAATTTCAACATCATACTATAATGATCCAATCCTTTGTTCTGACGACAAAACTGAGGAGTCATTGCGGCAAGCATGACAGATTGAACACTAAATTTATCATCACGATGAGTCTTCCAAAGCTCATGCTCTACTATTTGCTCAACTCCGGGCTCAGGCCCGAGAGGTTTCCCTATGACATAGAGTAACTTCTCGGGTCCCAGGACTATCCTGAGATTCATCTCCCAATCTGGAAAATTAGAGCCGTTAAAGACATATCGCCCATGATGATGTCCCTAACGTTAATCTTTCCAGCCATCTCGATTACAATAGTCCAACTTTCCAATCAACAATTTCGGGTACACTCAAAATGTAATGGTTACTATAGTCTAACTATATAACCAACTACAAATGGAGTAGTGTGAAAACAGTCTAACTGTTCAATGAAAGCAATAAAAGATATTAGTCGAACTAATATATATTTATAACGACGATAAATAAAAATAAAAGAGCACGTTTAGCAAGTATTAAACGAAAAATTAAATTTAATACTGGCCTCCCTCTAATTTTCGGCGAGCCTCTAACCCTCTGTTGAGTACTCGGGAAACCCAGTTTCTTAGTGGGCTAGGATCCCGTTAAATAACACACAACCTTGACTTTGGCCAACAAGCTGTATGAAATTTAACTAGGTAGATCTCTAAGATCAATTGGATCTCATCCAATTCCTAGATTCGGTAGGTGGACCTCCAAGTCCAAAACATATATCCAATATATGTTCTCCTAACCTTTTCCTCTGAATCAACTAAGCCTTGGCTTTGGCTAACCAAGCTTAATGATTCCAGTTAAGCGCGACCCATTGACAGTGGGAAAACTTCGTAATCCATGTCGATGTACAGAAGTGACCTTGAATTTGGCCAACAAGTCATAACTGCCCAAGACATGCGATATATAACAAAGCTTTCATGGTTCAAACACATCCGCGATGGACAATGATCATGACTTTGGCCAAGAAATCAAAGACATTCTTGGATCTTGAGAGAGAACCACTCAATGGAAGAAAAACGCTTAATATTAAAGTGAGGGTTTTTCGCTTAAATTGGCAACCAATTTATTATCTTTGATTAGGTCTCATCATACACCCTTAAACATGCATTCTAAAAGCATAATAAGGCACGATAAATTAATAATGATATGCGGATGGATATATAATACAATTTGTTCCTAGAACAAATCACTCTCTATTTCCTCTCTCCCGCTAGCACTTTACATTCTTCTACCCAATTACATAATACAATAAGAAACCTCATTTGCATTGAGGGGAATTGGTGAGAAGAGAAATATAAAGAGATAAGAGGTGAAAGGCTGGACACGCAGGTTCAATTTCAAATAAATACCATAATTTCCAAAATTGCCCACACCCGTCTAATATCCATCCGATATACATTATTCATACAAATACATCCAAGTATTCACACAAAGCATGTTTTCAATCAATCAAATCAATTAATTAATCTTCAATTAATGACCATCCAATGTCCATACAACGATTTGATTTGCGCGAGTCCAACTCGTTTAAGAATAAATACTCAAAGTAAGTATTCTTGAATTATATCGAACTACAATTTTAAATCCAATTCAAATTGTATCCAATACTAATTCATGTTTAATTCCAAATTAAACAATTACACTTATTTTAGTGCCTTTTAGACTTGGATTCCAAATCTAATCTAAATGGGTCTCAAAGGCCCAATTAGCATCCAATGCCTATTCAATTAAAGTCCAATAGGCTTTCAATTAATTCTTTAGGTATGAGCTTTGGCCATTATGGATCAAACCCAAAATGCCAAGGCCCAATTAGGAATCACCATATGCCAAAAATTAATTTAGACCCATTAGGCCCAATTAAATTATTAAAGGCCCAAAAGTCATATTTGGACTTTATGGAAATGGTTTTAGGCCCAATTGGATCCAATCCAATTGTCCAAAACCAGACTTGGCCCAACCAAGTCCCTTAGCCCAAATACAACAAATTAAATTAATATATTATTCTAAATTACATATTAATCCAATTAAAGTATAATTAACACAATAAATCAATTAATCTAATGTTTCCAAAACACTAATTAATCTAATTAATCATGCTTCACTTTCAAATTCATGTCCAACACAAAATTGAAGCAAAATCAATTCATCCAACATGCTTCATACTCACGACAATTTCATGAAATAACACCCAATTTTGATTTCAATCCAATTAAATCAACAATCAATATTCATTTCATGCTTTTAACACATCCAATTGTCAAAATCAAAATTACCATGAGCTTAATCTGGGGTACAAGTTTCAGCCATGATGGAATTTTGGGGAAAATTAATCTAATCAATTTTCACAAATCCAATGATGCACAAATCCAATTCATCATCATCTAAACACAACCAAACAACCAATTTCGAATTTTCACACTCCAAGCATAAAAACTCCAAATTAAAGTTTAGAACCCTAGAATCAAATCATGCTTAGATATGGTTCTGATAACATTGTTAGTGTCCTAGACATGCCAAAGATCTCTAAACAAGATTTGTGTGTGACTTTACCAAGTAAAGTTGTGGAATACTTACATTGGTTGGTTGATGGAATTTCAAAAATCTCCATGGATGTAGAAGCGCCAAGCTTTGTTGAGTGTTTCCAACACTTGGGTGAGTTTCCCTATCACATTCTTTTAACTCTAGAAGTGCTACCTTACTTGAAATTTTGCAACAAAATTCCAATGGAGAGAAGCAAGGTTTCGACCACCAAGGGAAAGAGAAAGATGAATAGTTTTTTTCAAGTTCAAAACTTGTTACCAAACATGTAAAAGATGTGTGTGTTTTGACTTCCAAAGTGAAATAAATATTGCCAACCACTTCCATCATCTTTTGACAAGTTGATGTAAGTTGGAGTGGGTCCCACAACTTTAAATTCCAAATCTAAGTTGGCTTGTACAACATACTTTGGGCCCGGGTTCATTTAATCCGATTAAACGAATTTTCCATCGCTAAATAATTAAATCCAATTTAATTAAATAATAATGCCTAGCAAAATTATTACGAAAGTCGCTTACGAATTAATTCCAAATTAATCCGTTCGCTTGAATTAAAATTCAATTTTAAATCTATATTGAAATCCAATTTCAATTAATATATCCGATATCTTATTTTATCCCAATTAAATAAATTAAATAGTAAAATCCAATTTAACTATTAAATTTACTTTACCGATTAATTCTAAATTAATCGCGTTCTCTCTTCTAGACGAATTTAATCCCAGATAAAATTCTTGCCACAATTAAACCCAGATTAATTCTTTCTCTCATAATTAATTATATATTAATTCTTGCCGTAATTAATCCCAGATTAATTTTCTCTCTCATAATTAATCACAGTTTAATTCTGTTTGAGTCAAATGTCATCGGTGAATCTGTGGGAAGCGACCAAATAGATCACTGGATATGTTGGCAGTAACTACGGTCATCGGACTATCCGAACATGTGCGTACCCGGTGTTGGACAGTTATGACCCATATCATCACTATTTGTACAGATCATGGTGTTGTTGTACAAATTAACTATGTGACAAAGGAAATTGCTCTTCTGTCATTTGTAATTAGATTACCGAGATATATAAATGATAGAAGGTCCATATGATTAGTTCCAGATTGAGATGATATGAGACAGTATCAATCCATAAAGGTTTAATCATTAAATATCCCTAGTCGTAGTATTATCGAGATTGGACATCGATAATGCGGAATAGACTAGTATTGCACTTGTGCGCGTTGTGGGAGTATAACGACATAGTTCTCATATATTTGGGTATAGGATACTCATGCAAGTGTAATAAGAGGTTGTGTTTAACCGATGGTACGGAAACAACTTCACTCTGGATAGACCCCTCAGAATTCCATTGGTAGTATGACTATGTGTCTATGGAAGTCCGAATCAGGGTAGGTGTATTTGGTCTTAACCTGAGACTTGCACCGCTAATACTTACGACAATCAATATACTTTGGTTTTGGTCGTCCAGGGCTTTAACAGGTTCTGTGTACGCCTCTTCTGGGTATATTGAGAATTGTAGTGTATTGGGTGTGATGTCGAGATGGAAGTATCACTCCAGTCATAGTGGAGATGATGATCACGTAGGATACGAAACTAGTTCTGTGGCCCACAAGTCACATCAAACGTCAAATCATTAGTCACTTTGATTGATGTGATGTCTAGTCGCTTTGAGTGATTTGACAACTTGTCATGAGTGATTAATGGTGGTGGTTGGATGAATTAAAAGCCATTTACCATTTATTTGATTTTTTGGTTTTTGACTTTTGATTTAGTGTATTAGATACACAATCCTCACAACATAACACATATCATTCTCTCTCATTTTTCCTCTCCTTTCTCTCACGGTCTTGGACCACTTTTCTTCTTCCAATTTTCTGGTATTTGCCGAGAATACAAGGAGAAGCAATGGTGATTTTTGTGGCAAAAATTACCAAGAGCTAGCACTTAAAAGAGGACATACAAAGGTGATAGGGAATCTTTTTCATGAGCATGGAATCACCAAACAAAGCTTGGAGCTTTAAGGAACACCATGGCCGAATTTGGAGGACACAAAATAGCCCATTTCCGTGAGCCACCTTGGAGGAAAGCTTGAAGTTTTTGTGTTCGTCGCATCGCACAACCGATCATTGTAAGTATTCCGCAACTTTTTTGAGTATTCGTACATGTGTTTCATTGCTTGAATTGATCATTGGGACCTAATAGAAACCCAACAATGGTATCTTGAGCCATTTTGAGCATGAAACTTTATTAGGGTAAAATTGGGTAAATTGAATTTGAGCATGTTTTGATGAAATTGATTGTTGATATATGCTTAAATGATGATAACATGGTGTTATGCATTGTCAATTTGATGAATTTTGAATTGGACAAATTTTCCCCAATTGTTGAGGCTTGGCCGAAACTTATGCATGCCCTAATGTCATGGTATTTTGTGTTTTTGATCATTGGATGAGTTGGAAAATATTGGGTAATGTTGATTTAAGATTCAATTGGATTGGATTTACAATTGGACATATAAACCCTAAAAACCGTGACATGTATGCATGTAAAATGGTTGATTTTTGATTAAAATGTGTTGGACATGTTTTGATGATAATGAGTATAATTAATTGTACAAATTTGTGTTTTGGAAATGTTAATTTGGGTAATTAATTATGGCTATACACTTAGGTTAATTAAGTTATGAAATTTGGAATTTGGTAATTTAATTAATTGAGCCGATTTTGGAAATTGGGCTTGTAAAGTTGAAATTGGGCTTAATGGGCTTGGTTGTACCAAGTTAGGTTTAGGCTAAATTGGTTGGATCCAATTGGGCCCAAAACCATTTCCATAAAGTCCAATTATGACTTAAATGGATCTTTAATTTTAATTGGGCCTAATGGGCCTAAATTGGTTTCTAGGCATATAAGGGTGATTCCTTAAATGGGCTTTGGTATTTGGGTTTGACCCATATTGACCAAAAGTCCATGCCTTTGAGTATTTTAATTAAAATGACATGGATGTTAATTAAAATGACATTGGACTTTAATTAAAATGACATTGAACTTTAATTAAAATGACATTGGATGTTAATTGGGCTTTGAGACCCGTAACGATTAGATTTGGAATCTAAGTCATAAAGGTTCATTAAAAAGTGTAATATTTAATTTGGAATTAAATAAATGAATTAGTATTAAATGCAAATTAAATTGGATTTAATATTGTAGTTTAATTTAATTCAAGAATTCGTACTTTGAGTACTTATTCGTAAAACGAGTCGGACTCGCGCAAAATCAAATCGTTGCTTGAACATTGGATGGTCATTAATATTCAGATTAATTAATTGGATTAGATTGATTGATAACATGCTTGTGTGAATACATGGTTGCGATGTATGAATAATGTATATTAGATGGATATTAGATGGGTGAGGGCAATTTTGGAAATTATTGTAATAAATTTGGAATTTATTAAATTGGACCTGCGTGTCCAGCCTATTACCTTCTTACTCTATGTATTTCTCTTCTCACCTATTCCCCTCAATGTAAATGAGGTTTCTTTAGAAGTGTTATGTAATTGGGTAGAAGTAATACTTGTGCTAGCGGGAGAGAGGAAATTGATAGATTTGTTCTAGGAACAATGTGTTTCAATATCCATCCACATATCATTATTATATTTATTTACTTACGCGCCTTATTATGTGTTTAGAAAATATTTAAGGGTGTATGATGATGAGACCTTAACAAAGATAATTAATTGGTTTCCAATTACGCAAAAAACCCTCAACATCATATTAAGCGTTTTTCCTTCCATTGAGTGATTCTTACTCAAGATCCAAGACTGTCATTGGTTTATTGGCCAAAGTCAAGGCCTTTGTCCATCGAGGATGTGTTTGAATCATGAAGGCTTTGTTCCATATTGGTGTCTTGTCCAAGTTGTGATTTTTTGGCCAAAGTCAAGATCACTTCTTGTCCATCGACAATGATTACGAAGCTTTCCATGGTCAATGGGTTCCGCTTAACTGGGATCACTAAGTTTGTTGTGCCAAAGCCAAGGCTTAGATGATTCAGAGGAAAAAGGTTAGGCAATATATTGGATATATTGGCATATATAAGATATATGTTTCAGACTTGGATGTCCACCTACTGGATCTAGGAATTGGATGAGATCCAATTGATCTTAGAGATCTACCTAGTTAATTATTATACAATTTGTTGGCCAAAGTCAAGATTGTGTGTTATTTAACGGGATCCTAGCCCACTAGGAAATAAGGTTTCCCGAGTACTCAACAGAGGGTTAGAGGCTCGCCGAAAAATAGTGGGAGGCAAGTATTAAATTTTCAATATTCGTTTAGTTACTTGCCATACGCGCTCATTTCAATTTTTCGTCATATAATTAATATATTAGTTGGATTAATAATCAATCATTGTTTTAAATTAAACAGTTGGACTGTATTCAAACTATTTCATTTATAGTTGATTATATAATTGGATTATAGTAATCAATATATTTGAATTAACTAATTTCAATTAATAGTTGATTTTATAATTGGATTATAGTAATCAATATAATTGAATTTAACCTATTAAATTATAGTTGATTATATAGTTGGACTATAGTAATCATTATAATAAATAGTACCTAAAATCGTTGATTAAATAGTTGGACTATTAGAATCAAGATAATTGAAAGATTAGTGTTTAAAACATAATCCTGGGTGAAAATGGTTTTAAACGACTTTAATCCTGGGAATAATGAATCAAGATAGTCCTGAAAACTGAGAGTTAATCTATTTGATAGAATAACATCTTGGGCCTAAGCCCGGAGTTGAGCAAACAGTAGAACATGATATTTGTAATATTCATGTGATGATAACTTTAGTGCTTAATCCATTATGCTTGCCAAATAGACTCCTTAATTTCTTAGTCAGAACTAAGGATTAGATCCTTATAGTATGATATTGAAATTAAAGGATCTTCATAGATCTATCTTTAGATCATAGAAGAACTAATTGCAATAGAAAACTCTTGGAGAGTTAATGGCTATACTCAAGGAGACAAAGCCAAAGTTTGCAATAGGCAAGAAGCGCAAAACGCATCTGACTTCGATATTCTAGAAGGCCAAGGCTTTGCCAAAGGCTTCTGGGGTGTGAAAAAGGGCAAAGGCAAAATCATTATAATCTTCTGGGAAGATAAATGACATATCCCAAGATGTCTGCCTAAACTGTGGCAAACGGGATCACGGAAGTGTGACTGCCATATGGACAAGGCAGACATGGAGGAATTAAAGACGGGCAAGGCTCCGACTTCAAATATGTTTGTCATAACATGTTCGCTACTAGTATTAAAATTGGATTTTAGATACTAAGTGTGGTACATAAATATGTACTAATGTGCAGAATCTGCTGACAAGCAGGATACTGACTTCAGATGAGATTAATCTACGAATCGAAACGGGACGAAAGTCGCTATTTTAACCATAAATACCTAAGTTTAGGAACTACCCTTCGTATGTGTACTTAAATTAGGAAATTGTTACAATGTAACTAGTTTGACTAGATACATTATCTCTATATTAGGGTTTAACCCGTTGCGGGTATACCTTTATATTCTAGAACACTAAAGTGTTTTATTTTATAAAGATGATATTGAGATAAACATATTAGATGTGAATAACAGTATTTATATTTGGAATATAAATAAATCTCAAACGTATGACATGACAAACTAATAGCTCGAACTGAATTAATCAGTTGAGACTTATAAGTGGCATTATTGTCTGGGACACAATTAACAAGACTCATATATCCACACTTTCGAAGAGTGGATACTAGGACGGATTTGATTCTATTCAAATAATGTCTACGAATCTAGTTTATTGGGCAAAGTGCCTATAACACATTTTACTTGGTAAAAGTGTAAGTGCCATCGATCTATTAGCCCTCGTTCATAGTGACGTAAGTGGTCCCATATCTAGCTAGGATAGAAGTGGATATGAATGTTTCGTGACCTTTACGGATGTGGCATCGCGTTATTGTTATGTGTTTCTTATGAAACACAGATCAGAAACTATTGATGAAATCAAAGAGTTTCTACACGAAGTAGACACACAATCGGCTATAGTATTAAAACCATCACGGTTAGACCATGATGAAAATACTTAAGCAATAAGTTTCTCAAATACTTGAAAGAGTATAATATTCTTTCAATGAGGACTCCTCCCGGAACACGTCAATTAGACGGTGTGTCCGAACGGAGAAACCAAATTGTTGAACATGATAAGGTTAATCATGAGTCGCTCTGAGCTACCATTTCCTTCAAAGGATACGCATAAACAGTGCATAACTTATTTTGAATAAGGTTCCATAAAATCTGTTTGAAAGATTTCATATTAGATATGAACATGAAAGAAACTGGGTTTTCTCATTCCTGTAGATTTGGGAATGCTGGGCATATGTTTGGATGATACCAAACTAGAACCCAAATTGGATAAGTGCCTAAGTTGTAGGTTATCCTAGGGAAACCTAAGTATAGTACTTATACATCTCACATGAGAACAATGTAATTGTTGCTCGCATGCGGTTTTCCTAAGAGGAATACCTATATGCAGTGGTAAGTGGGACGAAAGTAAAACTCGATGAAAATCGGAGTAATACTATTCCAGACACCGAGTCCTAATGGAATATGAATAGTTTATCAAAGATGAAACTATACCAATAATATTCGAATACACAAGAACCGCGTAAGTCGGAGAGAGTCAGAAAATAACCTGAGAGGTATGGGTTTCTGATCTCACCTCATAAATATGTCAATCTTATTGAGGAATACAACTGACTACGTATGAGGAAGTGATACAAGGTATCGACTCCCTATTATGGCAAAGTACCATGATGTCCGAAATGGATTCCATGTATACCAACCAAGTTTGGATACTAGTTGTTGTACCGAAAGGCATTGTGCCTACTGGTACTATATGAGTCTTCAAGGAAGACATACATGGAAGGCAACATACCAACGTACTAAGCTAGGCTTGTAGCGAAAAGGTATCGTTATCAACATTGTGTTGATTACGACGAAATATTTTACTCGTTGCCATTGTTAATCCATTTGGACAATGCTTGCTAATACTGCATGTTTCATTTATGAAATATGGCAGCAGGAACGTCAAAATCACTTTCCTTAAACGAAAACCTTTTGGAGGATGTTTACAACATCCTGATGATTTTGTCGTACCAAAACTAGCAAGCAAATGTTTGCAAGTTATTCGATCCATGTATGGATTGAAGCAAGCATTGCGTTCTTGGAACTATATCGTTTTGATGTAATCATAATGGTGTATGATTTAATTCAAAAATGAATATGATTATTGTGTATATAAGGAGGTTAGTGGGAGAGCACTAACAGTGATGTCCTAAGTAATGGTGACATACCATTTCTTGGAAATGATATTCCCATAATATAATCGGTGAAAGCTTGGCTTTCATGAAAATTATCCGTAGAATTCTTGGGAGAGACAACCTTTATTCTAGGAATAAAGATCTACTAGGATAGATTTAAAGTTGTTAATACTCTCAGAGAACTCGTACATTGAAATAAATGTACGCGACCTGGTGTCTCATACGCTTTGAGCATATGGAGTCACAATCGGGCTAATCCAAGTGATAGTCATTGGATTAATGGTAAGAACATCCTTTAGTATCTTAGAGGAACTAAGGATTCTATCTTAATCTATGGAGAAGGAGAACTTGAAGTGACTGGGTTCACTACTGCAAGTTTCCTAACCGATAATACCGACAATAAGTCGTAACAACGGTACTATACAGTTTGAATAACAGAACATTGAGCTGGAAATCTTCCAAGCAAGATACTATAGCCGAATAAACAACAAAAGTGGATTATTGCTGCAGCTGAGGCAGCAATAGAAGCCTTTTGGATCGATAATAATCCTAATCAGATTAGGAGTAGTTCTGTTAGCAGCTGAGCTAGGCTACAGCGCAGGGTAAAGAATTAATGGTCTCATCAACGATCCAGAAAAATACTTCAACTATTCATCTGATTCGTTCGGATCATACATCGTGGCGATGTGATGATCGAATAAATCGCATCAGATGATAATCATGCAAATCCGCTGACGAAAGCATTTCCTCAGCAGAAGTTTGAGCGAACCGTATATAGTTCGGGTGTAGGACACTTGAGTGATTGGCTATAGGCCAAGTGGGAGATTGTTGGACAGTTATGACCCATAGCATCACTATTTGTACAGATCATGGTGTTGTTGTACAAATTAACTATGTGATAAAGGAAATTGCTCTTCTGTCATTTGTAATTAGATTACCGAGATATATAAAAGATAGAAGGTCCATATGATTAGTTCCGGATTGAGATGATATGAGACAGTATCAATCCATAAAGGTTTAATCATTAAATATCCCTAGTCGTAGTATTATCGAGATTGGACATCGATAATGCAGAATAGACTAGTATTGCACTTGTGCGCGTTGTGGGAGCATAACATCATAGTTCTCATTTATTTGGGTATAGGATACTCATGCAAGTGTAATAGGAGGTTGTGTTTAACCGATGGTACGGAAACAGCTTCGCTCTGGATAGACCTCCCGGAATTCCATTGGTAGTATGACTATGTGTCTATGGAAGTCCGAATCAGGGTAGGTATATTTGGTCTTAACCTGAGACTTGCACCGCTAATACTTACGACAATCAATATACTTTGGTTTTGGTCGTCCGGGGCTTTAACAGGTTCTGTGTACGCCTCTTCTGGGTATATTGAGAATTGTAGTGTATTGGGTGTGATGTCGAGATGGAAGTATCATTCCAGTCACAGTGGAGATGATGATCACGTAGGATACAGAACTGGTTCTCTTATATGCTGCAGTTATCGGGATATTATGACTAGGTCATGTTTATCCGATTATAGAGACTAGTTACCAGAGATCCGATATGTGCTTTGTATGGGGCAGAAACGATTCCAGCCCCAGGCCTTGCACGTGACATCCGATGCTGGATCGAAATATGCAATACTACGTATACTACGCCTGATATAGATCTTATATTCCTGTAAGGATATTTCTGGAGAATTGGGTAGGCATGTCGCTTTGCTAGAAGCCAACCCTGTCTTGTAAATCGGTAAAAACGTAGTACTAGGTACGTACATGTTCGGATAGTCCGACGACCAGATTTACTGCCAACATATCCGGGGATCTCATGGGTCGCTTCCCGAAGATTCACCGATGACGTATGACTCACACTTTTTTAATCTAGGATTAATTAGTAGAGAGAGAAGATTAATCTGGGATTAATTACAGAGATATTTTATCTGGGATAAAATATAATTAAACAGAGAGAACGATTAATTTGGAATTAATCGATAAAATAATATATTCGATATATTATACGAAATTGTATTTCGACGCGGAATTAAAATTAGATTTTAATTCGGGCGAACGAGTTAATTTAGAATTAATTCGTTAGCGACGTGAATAGTGATTTTGCTAGGCATAATTATTTAATTACGTCGCAACGGAAAATTCGTTAATTTGGAATTAGCGAACATGAGCCCGGGAGTGTTTGTGGGCGCACTCGTATTGTGAATTAAAGTGCGGCCCATAAGTCACATCAAGCGTCAAATCATTAGTCACTTTGATTGATGTGATGTCTAGTCACTTTGAGTGATTGATAACTTGTCATGAGTGATTAATGGTGGTGGTTGGATGAATTAAAAGCCAATACCATTTATTTGATTTTTTGGTTTTTGACTTTTGATTTAGTGTATTCGATACACAATCCTCACAACATAACACATATCATTCTCTCTCATTTTTCCTCTCATTTCTCTCACGGTCTTGGACCACTTTTCTTCTTCCAATTTTCTGGTATTTGCCGAGAATACAAGGAGAAGCAATGGTGATTTTTGTGGCAAAAATTACCAAGAGCTAGCACTTAAAAGAGGACATACAAAGGTGATAGGGAATCTTTTTCATGAGCATGGAATCACCAAACAAAGCTTGGAGCTTTAAGGAACACCATGGCCGAACTTGGAGGACACAAAACAGCCCATTTCCGTGAGCCACCATGGAGGAAAGCTTGAAGTTTTTGTGTTCGTCGCATCGCACAACCGATCATTGTAAGTATTCCGTAACTTTTTGAGTATTCGTAGATGTGTTTCATTACTTGAATTGATCATTGGGACCTAATAGAAACCCAACACCCGGTACCACGTTCTCACCGATTTACAAGACATGGGTGGCTTCTAGCAAAGCACCGTGCCTACCCAATTCTCCAGAAATATTCAACGAGGAATATATAATCTGTATCAGGCGTAGTATACATCGTATTGCATAATCCGATTTAGTATCAGATGTCACATGCTAGGCCTAGAGATGGAATTGTGTATGCCCCGTACGAAGCATATATCAGATCATCAGCAACTAGTTTCTGTAATCGGATAATCATGACATAGTCATACTATCCTGATAGCTGCAACATTTAAGAAAACTAGTTCTATATCCTGCGTGATTATCATCTCCATATGACTGAAGTGATACTTCCATCTTGACATCACACCCAATACACTACGATTCTCAGTAAACCCAGAAGAGGCGTACACAGAACCTGTTAACGTTTCGGACGACCAAAACCAAAATGTACTGATTGTCGCAAGTATTAGCGATGCAAGTCTCAGGTTAACACCACATACACCTACCCTGATTCGGATTCCCATAGACACATAGTTATACTACTAATGGGACTCCGAGGGGTCTATCCAGAGTGAAGCTTTCCCGGTCCAATGGCTAACAGAAAACCTCCTATCACACTTGCATAAGTATCCAATACTTAAATATATGAGAACTATGCCGTTAAGCTTCCATAACGCACACAAGTTTAATACTAGCCTATTCTGTATTATCGATGTCTAGTCTCGATAATACTACTGTTGGACAATTATGACCCATAGCATCACTATTTGTACAGATCATGGTGTTGTTGTACAAATTAACTATGTGACAAAGGAAATTGCTCTTTTATCATTTGTAATTAGATTACCAAGATGTATAAATGATAGAAGGTCCTTATGATTAGTTCCGGATTGAGATGATATGAGACAATATCAATCCATGAAGGTTTAATCATTAAATATCCCTAGTCGGAGTATTATCGAGATTGGACATCGATAATGCGTAATAGACTAGTATTACAATTGTGCGCGTTATGGGAGCATAACGATATAGTTCTCATATATTTGGGTATATGATACTCATGGAAGTGTAATAGGAGGTTGTGTTTATCGATGGTACGGAAACAGCTTCTCTCTGGATAGACCCCTTGCAATTTCATTGGTAGAATGACTATGTGTCTATGGAAGTCCGAATCAAGGTTGGTGTATTTGGTCTTAACCTGAGACTTGCACCGCTAATACTTGCGACAATCAATATACTTTGGTTTTGGTCGTTCAGGGCTTTAAAAGGTTCTGTGTACGCCTCTTCTGGTATATTGAGAATCGTAGTGTATTGGGTGTGATGTCGAGATGGAAGTATCACTCCAGTCATAGTGGAGATGATGATCACGTAGGATACGGAACTGGTGCTCTTTTATGCTGCAGCTATCGGGATATTATGACTAGGTCATGTTTATCCGATTATAGAGACTAGTTACCAGAGATCCGATATGTGCTTCGTACGGGGCATACACAATTCCAGCCCCAGGCCTAGCACGTGACATCCGATGCTGGATCGTAATACGCAATACTACGTATACTACGCCTGATAAAGATCACATATTCCTTTAAGAATATTTCCAGAGAATTGGGTAGGCACGGTGCTTTGCTAGAAGCCAACCATGTCTTGTAAATCGGTAAAAGCGTAGTACTAGGTACGTACGTGTTCGGATAGTCCGATGACCGGATTTACTGTCAACATATCCGGGGATCTCATGGGTCGCTTCTCGAAGATTCACCGATGACGTATGACTCGCACATAATTAATCTGGGATTAATTAGATGAGAGAGAAAATTAATTTGGGATTAATTACGGAGATATTTTATCTGGGATAAAATATTATTTAAAGAGAGAAAACGATTAATTTGGAATTAATCGATAAAATAATATATTCGATATATTATACGAAATTAGATTTCGACGCGGAATTAAAATTAGATTTTAATTCACGCAAACGAGTTAATTTAGAATTAATTCACTAGCGACATGAATAGTAATTTGACTAGGCACAATTATTTAATTAAATTTGATTTAATTACGTCGCAACAGAAAATTCGTTAATTCAGAATTAGCGAACCCGAGCCCGGGAGTTTTTGCGGGCCCACTCGCATTTCGAATTCAAGTGCGGCCCATAAGTCACATCAAACGTCACATCATTAGTCATTCAATTGATAGATGTCTTGTCACTTTGAGTGATGTGATGTCTAGTCACTTTTGAGTGATTGATAGTGGTGGTTGGAAGACTTTAAAAGTCTTGTACCTTTTTGGAAAAATGGGAATGGTTTTGGTATTTGAATTTTGGAAATTAAATAACCAAATACACAACACAAATTCTCTCTCTCCTTTTTGCAACACTCACGGTTTTGGGAACCCTTTTTTCTCTCCTCATCCTCTCGGCTTTTGAAGCCAATTTTCTTCTCATTTTCTTTCTTGGCCGAGAATAGAAGAAGAAACAAGGAAGATTTGTGGTAAATATTTCTAATGCTAGCACATGAAGAGTCATCCAAGGTGATAAGGAAACAAACCCTTGAGCATGGAATCACCATTTGTAAAGCTTGGAGCTTGGAGCATCAATGGATGGCATGACCGAAAACTTGGAGCACAATTTTTGGGGTTGGCAGAGAGCTTCCATGGAGCATCAAAATCCGATCAATGTAAGTATGATTCCGCCATACTTCTTTGTTGTATTCACACGTGATTTCATTGCTTAATGATCTTGAGACTAACCTAGAAACCCAACAACTGCGACTAGGGATATTTAATGATTAAACCTTTCAGGGATTAATACTGTCTCATAGCTTATTAATCCGGTACTAATCATATGGACTTTTATAATTTATATATCCAGGTAATCCAATTACAAAATGATAAAAGAGCAATTTCCTTTGTCACATAGTTAAATTGTACAAAAACATCATGTCTTTTACAAATAGTGATGCTATGGGTCATAATTGTCCAATAATTTCTTGACCTTTCGGTTCTACGCTAACAGAAGTTTAATGGTTAAGTTAAGTTATATTTTCTAAGGTAGAATTGAATTGTTTAGAAGTTGATCTAGATTATATTCTGCATTTGATGTAGAGCAAAGCTTTCTTGAGAAACATCCCCGCTTAAATAAGGCAATAAAGTGACATGTATTGGATACATGTTTCTTGGTCCGACTTGTCAAAATGGTTTATGGGTATCTTTCTATGGCTGCATCCGAGAAAGTACCAAAGCAGTGAGAGTGTAGTTGATATAATTTTATCCATACCATATGTATATTTGATACTAGACAAATCCAAGTGAAAGTGGAAATCCTGAACGTTCCAAAGCTGTCAGGACTACATCGGTAGCTTGAGCTTGTCATTGGCAAGTGAAGCCTTGATACGCCTTCTTGTGAACATGCCAAAGCTATCATAACGAGAAACGATCAGGACCAAAATCAGGATTCACAGTGAGTGTGATTCACAATGAGTTGTCTACCTAATGAATATACGTAGGCGAGATCGTGCCAAAGCTGTGAGTCGAAATATATTCATGGGGTCTACCTCTCACTATGAAATTCGATTTAATTATTGAATTCCCATTTTCCATTGGGGATTACGGTATTACGTAAAGTAGTGGGAGACACTGCTGGGTTAAAAATCCATAACTAAAGCAGATGTAATTTTATGGAAATTGTTGCTTTTGTTTCATTTATTCTATATTGTTAATAGAATTATACTTCTAATCCACGACATGCATATTATTTGAATATGTTTTCTGACTTTACTTATGGTTGCGTATTTCTAGAATAGGTTCTAGAATGTTAGTAGACTTGGATATTGTTAGATTAGTCAAAAACATCAGGAACTGTTGTTCTGATTTTCTTCAAAATCAAGATGGTTAGTGATTTAGTTACTAAGTCACGATAAGTAATCTAAATAGATATCAGTTTTAGGATATAATTGTCTAGAGAGAATAGTTTCTTGTGTGGTAAGAATTGACGTGAATTTGTTCATATCTCGAGATTCTTGACTGGCATTAAGAAAACCCCATTAGATATTTGTTTTATCTTATAATGACGTTTCTTGGCTTTAATGACTTTTAGAAGTCACATATGTTTGATACAATTTGATAATAAATTATTTGCAATTGTTGTGAATAATTGAAGGCAAATTATAAAGCTAAAGAAAAGAGATACGTATAGTTGTGTATAGAGAATATCGATTCTCACAATACGACAACTATAGGTATTGGATACCAGATCTCCCGTCTATTTATTTAAAATAGTGTTTAATGATTGTTTAGATATTTGATATCAGAACTTATGACTATTGGATAGTTACTTGTTCTAGATAAATAATTGTTACATATTTTAATATGACTAGTAGTGTCATTGATGAAGAGATAAACATTAGGAAAAATTTTCGGTTAACTAAATAACTTAGAACAGTGCTTTATGAGATTTTATCACATAAGCATTAGATTTTTATTCCGTATGGTAAAGGATGGTCTGATACAAGATCACATCATATATCCTTATCCATTTAATGAATATTGTATTCATGATGTGATTAATTCTCATTTAACCAATGATCGTCATTGGCTCATAGGTTTATTAAACTAATACTTTAGAAGTATATAGTTTAATGAATATAAATTGCCATGAATAGTTTTCTTTACTTCGTAACTTAGTTAATGAATTCTCATGACTTAGTTACATGTTTCTAAAAGAATATATATTGAACATCTTGAATGGTTCGAGAACTTTCAATATGTTTATGATGAGATGCGGATGAATATTTTGACTGGTTCAAAGTTATTCTATTTGAAGTGTTGAAAACTATATCTTTAAAATTCATTGTGAGTCTTTGAATTGTTCAAGGATGTTTGATATGATCAAACATATGAATTTATTGTTAGTGTCCTAGACATGCCCAAAGTCTCTCTAAGTCATGATATTGTGTGTGAATGATCAAGTGAGTTTGCGGAAAAAACTTCCATTGAACGGATGTGTTATTTCAATAATCTTTGTATGTTGATGAAGCTCCAAGCTTTGTTGAATGTTTCCAACCCAATGGTGAGTTTCCCTATCACCTTAATCAACTCCAGATGTGCTAGCAAGCTTGAAATTTTTGCAACAAAAACTTAAAAGAGAGGAGGAGGCTCTCGGCCAAGGAGAGAAAGAAGAGAGATGAAGTGTTCTGATATTTTAATTTTCCAAAAACTAATACCAAAGTTGACCTCTAAAATTGTGTATATCGTTTCCAAAAAGAAAAACAAAATGTGTTGGAAGAAATAAAGCATTAAATGCTCCCATCTACTTCCATGAACTAGTTGACAATTGATGTAAGTTAGTGGGTCTCACCACTTAAATTCAAAATTCAAGTTAGCTTGCTCAACACACTTTGGGCCCGGATTCGTTTAATCCGATTAAACAAATTTTTCATCGCGACGTAATTAAATCCAATTTAATTAAATAATAATGCCTAGCAAAATTATTACGTAAGTCGCTTACGAATTAATTCCAAATTAAGTCGTTCCCCTGAATTAAAATCCAATTTTAATTCCGCATTGAAATCCAATTTCAATTAATATATCCAATATATTATTTAATCAATTAATTCCAAATTAATCGCGTTCTCTCTTCTATTTGTATTTTTATCCCAGATAAATTATTGCCGCAATTAATCCTAGATTATTTTTCTCTCTCATAATTAATCCTAGATTAATTCTGTTCGAGTCATAAGTCATCGGTGAATCTTTGGGAAGCGACCCAAGAGATCCCTGGATATGTTGGCAGTAAATACGGTCATACGTGCGTACCCCGTACCATGTTCTTACCGATTTACAAGACATGGTTGGCTTCTAGCAAAACACCGTGCCTACCCAATTCTCCAGAAATATTCAACAAGCAATATATAATCTGTATCAGGCATAATATACTATGTATTGCGTATTAAGATCAAGTATCAGATGTCATATGCTAGGCCTAGAGCTTGAATTATGTCTGCCCCGTACGAAGCATATATCAGATCACTAGAAACTAGTCTTTGTAATCGGATAATCATGACCTAGTCATACTATCCTGATAGCTGCAGTATTTGAGAGTACTAGTTCTGTATCCTTGCGTGATCATCATCTCCATATGACTGAAGTGATACTTCCATCTTGACATCACACCCAATACATTACGATTCTCAATAAACCCAGAAGAGGCGTATATAGAACCTCTTAAAGCCCCGGACGACCAAAACCAAAACGTACTGATTGTCGCAAGTATTAGCGATGCAAGTCTTAGGTTAAGACCACATACACTTACCCTGATTCAGATTCCCACAGACTTATAGTCATACTACCAATGGGATTCCGAGGGGTCTATCCAGAGTAAAGCTGTTCCCGTCCAACGGCTAACAGAACCTCCTATCACACTTGCATAAGTATCCAATACTTAAATATATGAGAACTATGCCGTTAAACTTCCATAACGTGCACAAGTGTAATACTAGTCTATTCCGCATTATCGATGTCCAGTCTCGATAATACTACGACTAGGGATATTTAATGATTAAACCGTTCGTGGATTAATACTGTCTCATATCTTATTAATCCGGAACTAATCATAAGGACTTTTATCATTTATATACATCCAAGTAATCCAATTAAAAAAATTATAAAATAGCAATTTCCTTTATCACATAGTTAATTTGTACAAAAACACAATGTGTTTTACAAATAGTGATGCTATGGGTCATAATTGTTTAAAAATCTCCCACTTGGCTCGTAGCCAATCACTCAAGTATCTAACACCTGAACTATGTACATGTCGCTTAAACTTTTGCTGAGAAATAGCTTTCGTCAACGGATCTGCACTGTTGTCATCTAAGGTGATCTTTTCGATCTTCACATCGCCACGATGTATGATCTCACGAATCAGATGAAACCATCGAAGTACATGACCGTGGTTCCTTAGCCTGCGCTATAGCCCCGTTATTGTCACAATACAAAGGTACGTGCTCAGCTGCTAACAGAACTACTCTTAATCCAATTAGGAATTTACGGATCCAAACTGCCTCATTTGCTGCCTCAACTGCAACGATATATTCCGCTTCTGTTGTTGAATCGGCAATCTCTTGCTTGGAAGATTTCCAGCTCACTGCTCTATTATTCAAACAAAATATGTACCTGGATTGCGACTTACAGTCGTCTTTATCGGTTTTGAAACTTGCATCGGTAAACCCAGTTACCTCAAGTTCTCCATCTCCATAGACTAATAAAGCATCTTTAGTTCGTCTAAGATACTTAAAGATGTTCTTAACCGCAACCCAGTGACCATCACCTGGATTGGTCTGATAACGACTACACATGCTCAAAGCATACGAGACATCAGGTCGCGTACATATCATGGCATACATGATCGATCTGACTGCAGAAGCGAATGAGATCCGACTCATGTTATCTCTCTCATCTTTAGTTTTAGGACACATGTCATTAGATAGAGAGACGCCATGTGACACTGGAAGCAGCCCCCTCTTAGACTGATCCATGTTGAATCTCTTCAACACTTTGTCAATGTACGAGCTCTGGGAGAGTCCGAGCAGCTTTCTAGATCTATCCCAGTAGATCCTTATTCACAGAATAAAGGCTGCTTCTCCCAGATCTTTCATGGAGAATTTTAATGAAAGCCAAGCTTTCACCGAATGTAGCATGGGAATGTCATTGCCAAGAAGCAATACATCATCAACGTAAAGGACAATGAATTTCAGTGCTCTCCCACTAACCTTCTTATATACACAAGGATCATCTTCGTTTTGAATGAAACCATATTCTTTTATGATCTCATCAAAACGTTGGTTACAAGAATGCGATGTTTGCTTCAATCCATAAATGGATCGATTTAACTTGCAAACCTTATTTGCATGTTTTGGCACGACAAAACCGTCAGGCTGTTGCATATAAACATCCTCCAAAAGGTTTCCATTAAGGAAAGCAGTTTTGACGTCCATCTGCCATATTTCATAATCGAAATATGCAGCAATAGCAAGCATTATTTGAATGGATTTAATCATGGCAATAGGTGAAATTTTTTCGTCGTTATCGACACCATGTCATTGACGATACCCTTTCGCTACAAGCCTAGCTTTGTACGTTTGTATGTTGACATCCATGTCCGTCTTAACTCCTTATGGTGCATCAACCAGTGTCCAAACTTGGTTGGTATACATGGAATCCATTTCGTACATCATGGCCTCTTGCCATAAAGCGGAGTCGATACCTTATATCGCTTCCTCATACGTAGCCGGCTCGTCTTACTCAATAAGATTAATATCCACATGAGGTGAGATCAAAAACCTATACCTCTCAGATTGTTTTCTGACTCTCTCCGACCTACGCGGTTCTTGTGTATTAGATGATTGTGATACAGTCTCATCCATGATGAACTGTTCGTATTCCATAAGGGAATCGATGCCAGGAACAATATCACTCTGATTTTCATCGAGTTCTACTTTCCTCCCACTTACCACTGCACTTAGGAATTCCTTTTCGAGGAAAACCACATGGAGAGCAACAAATACCTTGTTCTCTTCTGGGTTGTAGAATTAATATCCTTTGGTTTCCCTAGGATAACCTACAAATAGGCACTTATCCAATTTGAGTTCTATTTTGGTACCATCCAAACGTTTAACGTATGCCCAGCATCCCCAAATCTTCAGGAACGAGAAACCCGATTTCTTTCCTGTCTATATTTCATATGGAGTCTGTCCAACAGACTTTGACGGAACCTTATTCAAAATAAGTATTGCATAGTTCAATGCGTATCCCCAGAAGGAAATTGGTAGCTATGTGCGACTCATCATTGACCTTACCATGTCTAACAAAGTTCGGTTTCTCTATTCGGATACACAGTTCAATTGAGGTGTTCGGGAGGAGTCCACTGTGAAAAAATACCATACTCTTTCAAGTAATCGAGAAACTCATTACTCATGTATTCTCCACCACGGTCCGACCATAATGTTTTAATACTTTTACAGGTCTGTTTTTCTACTCCGTGTCGAAACTTTTTGAATTTCTCAAAAGTTTCCGACTTGTGTCTCATAAGATACACATAACCATAACGCGATGCATCATCCATAAAGGTTACGAAGTATTCATATCCACCTCTAGTCTGGCTAGACATGGGTCCGTATACGTCACTATAAACAAGGGCTAATAGTTCGGTGGCACGTACACCTTTATCGTTTAAAGGATTTTTAGGCATTTTGCCTAATAAACATGATTCGCAGACGTCATATGAATTAGGATCAAATCATTTCAAGTATCCATTCTTCGAAAGTGTGGATATACGAGTCTTGTTAATGTGTCCCAGACAATAATGCCACAGATAAGTTTCATCTGTTTTACTCAATTTGTGCCTTTTATTTGTCATATTATATGTTTGAGATTCATTTATATTCAAAATATAAAGGCCATTATTAGCATCAGCTGTACATTTCTCAAAATCATCTTTATAAACAAAACATCCAGTGTTTCAGAATACAAAGGTATACCCGAATTGGGTCAAACAAGATACATAGATAATATTTCTAGTCAAACTAGGTGCATAATAACAGTATGATAATGAAAGTATATGCCCAGAGGGTAGTTCCAAAACATAGGTCCCTACCGCTAAAACAGCGACTTTCGTTCTGTTTCCAACTCGTAGGTCAATCTCGCCGGAAGCCAATCTCCTACTATTCTGCTGATCCTGCACATCAATACATATATGAGTACCACATCCAGAATCAAAAATCCAATTTTTAAATCTAGAAGTAGACATGTTTATTTCAATAACAAACATACCTGAAGCCGGAGCCTTGCCCGCCTTCATTTCCTTCATGTGCGCCTTGTACTCACCATAGTCACGCTTCCAGTGACCCCGTTTGCCACAATGTAGGCAGACATCTTGGGATATGTCTTTTACCTTCCCAGAAGACTTTGAAGCTTTGGCCTTGCCCTTTCTTTTCTTCTTATTCTTCACACCTCCAGAAGCCTTGGCCTTTTGAGATGTCGAAGTAAGATGGGCCTCACGCTTCTTGCCCTTCAGAATCTCTGGCTCTGCCTCTTTCATCATCGCCATCAACTCTCCAAGAGTCTTCTATTGGTTCATCATATTGTAGTTAATGATAAACCCGCCCCAGTAGTCGGGCAGAGACTGTAAGATCAAATCTATGGAAGTCTCAGCCTCGAAGGTTATGCCCAGCTGACTTAGCTGTTCGATGTCAGCCATCATCTACGACACATAGTGCTCGACAGATGTACCCTCTGACATTCATGAGCGAAAGAGCTTCTTTTTCAATTCATACTTCTGAGAGCTAAGATTAGATCTATGAAGGTCCTTCAATTTCAACATCATGTTGTAGGGATCCAATCCCTTATTTTGACGATGAAATTGAGGGGTCGTTGCAGCAAGCATGACAGATTGAGCAGTTGAGTTGTCATCACTATGAGTCTTCCAAAGCTCATGATCAACTACCCGCTCATGTAACTTCTCAGCTCCCAAGACAATCCTGAGATTCATCTCCCAATCTAGAAAATTCAAGCCGTTAAAGATATTATCGCCCATAATGATGTCTCTAACGGTAATCTTTCCAGTCATCTTGATTGCAATAGTCCAACTATCCAATCAACAATATCGGGTACAATCAAATATAATGAAAGTGGAAATCCTGAACGTGCCAAAACTGTCAGGACTACATCGGTAGCTTTAGTTTGTCAATTGCAAGTGAAGCCTTGATATGCCTTCTTGTGAACGTGCCAAAGCTGTCATAACGAGAAACGGTCAGGACCAAAATCAAGAGTCACAGTGAGTGTAATGGACAATGAGTTGTCTACCTAATGAATATACGTAGGCGAGATCGTGCCAAAGCTGTGAGTCGAAATATATTCATGGGGTCCACCTCTCACTATGAAATTTGATTTAATTATTGAATTCCCATTTTTCGTTGGGGATTACGGTATTACGTAAAGTAGTGGGAGACACTGCTGGGTTAAAAATCCATAACTAATGTAGTATGTAATTTTATGGAAATTGCTGTTTTTTTTTCATTTATTCTATATTTTTAATAGAATTATACTTCTAATCCACGACATGCATATTATTTGAATATGTTTTCTGACTTTACTTATGGTTGCGTATTTCTAGAATAGGTTCTAGAATGTTAGTAGACTTGGATATTGTTAGATTAGTCAAAACCATCGGGAACTGTTGTTCTGATTTTCTTCAAAATCAAGATGGTTAGTGACTTAGTTACTAAGTCACGATATGTAATCTAAATAGATATCAGTTTTAGGATATAATTGTCTAGAGAGAATAGTTTCTTGTGCAGTAAGAATTGACGTGAATTTGTTTATATCTCGAGATTCTTGACTGGCATTAAGAAAACCCCATTAGATATTTGTTTTATCTTATAATGATGTGTCTTGGCTTTAATGACTTTTAGAAGTCACGTATGTTTGATACAGTTTGCTAATCAATTATTTACAATTATTGTGAATAATTGAAGGCAAATTATAAAGCTAAAGAGTGTTTAATGATTGTTTAGATATTTGATATCAGAACTTATGACTATTGGATATTTACTTGTTCTAGATAAATAATTGTTACATATTTTAATATGACTAGTAGTGTCATTGATGAAGAGATAAACATTAGGAAAAATTTTCGGTTACCTAAATAACTTAGAACAGTGCTTTATGAGATTTTATCACATAAGTATTATATGTTTATTCCGTATGGTAAAGGATGGTCTGATACAAGATCACATCATATATCCTTATCCATTTAATGAATATTGTATTCATGATGTGATTAATTCTCATTTAACCAATGATCGTCATTGGCTCACAGATTTATTAAACTAATACTTTGGAAGTATGTAGTTTAATGAATATAAATTGCCATGAATAGTTTTCTTTACTTTGTAACTTAGTTAATTAATTTTCATGACTTAGTCACATGTTTCTAAAAGAATATATATTGAACATCTTGAATGGTTCGAGAACTTTCAATATGTTTATGATGAGATGCGGATGAATATTTTGACTGGTTCAAAGTTATTCTATTTGAAGTGTTGAAAACTATATCTTAAAATTCATTGTGAGTCTTTGAATTGTTCAAGGATGTTTGATATGATCAAACATATGAATTTATGGCAATTAGTTCTATAGTTATTTAATAGATGTGATTCTTATTTAATATTATACTTCTACGATTCCATCGTGATGGAATTGGTCAGTGGGAGAATTCGAATCTTATATGATTTGATTCGTTTGATATTGAGTGTTACCAAAATAGTTTTAATACTCTCGGGGTTATGCTCCAGTTACACTAATTTATCCTTTTAATTATTGTTCCATTAGTTTCTACAGTTACGTATATGATATCTATAGGTAGAAAATTCGAATCTTGAAAAGTTTGAGATTTGAATCTTTCTTTTGTATAGTGGTTATATAATTGAAAGTACTTGCGCCTCGGAGGAACAAGTAAAAGTTTATCATTTATTCTATTTAATAGAATATTGTATTCTATTTGATAGAATATCTTTTCTATAATCCCGTGTAATAAAATAGTTTTATTACTTGGTGTGTAACATCATATGTTGACATTTGTAGAAAACTTGACTTATTGAAGTCAAATGTGAGAGTGATAAACTGTAATGGAACTACATAATTAATTAGATGAAATGACCCTATAATATCTTCCGTATAAGTTTAATAGGTTGTCAGAATCATTTACAAAATATTTGATACTTAATGGTTCTGTTGTTTTCTTATTGAAGAAAGTTATCCTATAACTTATAGTGGGAGTGATATTTGATATCGATTTCGGAATTTAGCATTAAAATATAGATCTAAGATTATTCCTAGCTTACTACGATCAAGTTTTGAACTTGATTAAGCTTTCGTTATGAATAGTTCATAAAATGTGCAAATTATTTGCGCATCAAAAGTAATGTGAGCTAATTAAAGGTTTGACCTTTACAGTATGACATTGAGAAAAGTTTTACTCAGTGATCTATTGTAGATACTGAGGAAACTTGTCTCTAGTCGCATTGATTGAATAATTAAAGATCTGTTGGTTAATGTTGATATTAAACTATGTATTTTGGCTAAAGAATGCAAAGTGGCGTTCCTGAATTTTTTCTTCGAATTAGAAATCCATTGTGGTTTCTTTGTTTGAAGAGTTCATTCTAGAATGGCCATAGAGTTTGTATTCTGCTAAGATCACAGTTTGATATACTAGCTTACAGAGCCTATTGTAGACTCAAATAAGCATTCCGAAGATATGTGTTCTCTAATTTTAATACAGTTAGATTTTCTGATTTATCAAAGTATTGAGAATACATATATGATAGTAAGGTCAGTGAGAGCGTACAAATTTCTTTCTAGTGTTATATATCCTAACGACATTGTCATTATTAATGTAATAAAGAGATGTTTAGTAAGGTAAAATTTTTACCTAATTCTTTTTTTCTCCGTGAAAGCAGTGAGAGTAGTCTCTGTTATATTTGATATAAAGTTTTACATATGATATAAAACAAGAGACTTGTGAGATACTCCCATTAGTCGTGCATTAGATATGATCTAATAAATGACACAGCAAAACTATCTGTATGACAGTTAGTATAACTGTTTGACAGTTAGTGTGTCTCTTATATATAGTATTTATCTTTCGTAAAGGATGATTCCTTAGTCGAAAGAGAAATTGATTAGAATGTCTAGTCAATCTGATGCATCATATGATGATAGCATAATGAATACTATATTATGTGCGATTAAATATATCAATTTAATCAAAATAGTTACGAGTTATTTTGATATACTGTAGACCATAGGATGTGTCTTGAAACATATTCTTTGTTATCTTTCAGATATTAAGAACAAGTTTCTTATTCATGGAGAATTTAATCTGCAACCATTAGGGTCAGATTAGTTTTGAGTCTAATTATGACGTTAGATGGTCTACGTCATATAAAGTCAGAAAAAATGTAGTAGGAGTGTCACTGTTGATTCTACTATAAGTTGTTTTTCCTTAAATAAAGTTTCTGGTCAAGATTTACTAACACGGGTCGGTTAGTAAAATCCTCTGAGACCAGTACATGTCATATATCGTGACTTGGTCTGATGGTTTATCCCAATGAACCATGAGTCTCGGGAGACTCGTATAGACATGTAGATGTTTATTTGATAAACACTGAACGACTCATTGAAGATTTCCTAATAGATGATACACCAACGTCAATAGGAATCTTCTCGAATTGAGCGAGCATAGTGGTCATTCGACTTGAGATACCTGTTGGACAATTATGACCCATAGCGTCACTATTTGTACAGATCCTGGTGTTGTTGTACAAATT
Organism: Zanthoxylum bungeanum; assembly: GCA_019454045.1. NCBI lineage: Eukaryota > Viridiplantae > Streptophyta > Magnoliopsida > Sapindales > Rutaceae > Zanthoxylum > Zanthoxylum bungeanum. The sequence continues at coordinate 66,708 of SKCR01026269.1, read as the reverse complement.
AACTATGTGACAAAAGAAATTGCATTCTTATCATTTGTGATTAGATCACCTAGATATATAATTGATAGGAGGTCCCTGTGATTTGTTCCTGGATTGAGAATGATATGAGACAGTATCAATCCACGAAGGATAAATCATTAAATATCCCTAGTCAGAGCATTATCGAGATTCGACATCGATGAATGCGTAAAAGACTAGTATTACACTTGTGCGCGTTGTGAGGGCACAACATCATAATTCTCATATATTTGGGTATAGGATACTCATGCAAGTGTAATAGGAGGTTGTGTTTTACCGATGGTATGGGAAACAGCTTCGCTCTGGATAAGACCCCATCGGAATTCCATTGGTAGTATTACTATGTGTCTATGGAAGTCCGAAATCAGGGTAGGTGTATTTGGTCTTAACCTGAGACTTGCACCGCTAATGTATACGACAATCAATATACTTTGGTTGAGGTCGTCCAGGGCTTTAACCGGTTTCTATGTACGCCAATTCTGGGTATATCGAGAATCGTAGTGTGTTGGGTGTGATGTCAAGACGGAAGTGTCACTCCAGTCATATGGAGTTGATGATCGCGCAGCGATACAGAACTGGTTCTCTATATAAGGTTGCAACCGTCGGGATAATATGACTTGGTCATGATTATCCGATATTAAAGAGACTAGTTGCTCATAATCCGATATATGCTTCGTACGGGGCAGACACTGTACCAGCCCCAGGCCTCGCATGTGATCATCCGATACTGGACAGAAATACGCAATATTATGTATACTACGGCTGATATAGATCCTTTATTCATGTAAGGATATTTCCAGAAAATTGGGGAGGCATGGCGCTTTGCTAGAAGCCAACCTTGTCTTGTAAATCGGTATAAACGTAGTACGAGGTACTTACGTGTTCGGATAGTCCGACGACCGAATTTACTGCCAACATATCCGGGGATCTCATGGGTCGCTTCCCAAAGATTCACCGATGACGTATGACTCGCACTTTTAATTAATCTGGGATTAATTAGATGTGAGAGAAAATTAATCTGGGATTAATTGCAGAGATATTTTATCTGGGATAAAATATCATTTAAAGAGAGAGAACGATAAATTTGGAATTAATCGATAAATTAATATATTTGATATATTAACGAAATTGGATTTCGACGCGGAATTAAAATTAGATTTTAATTCGGGCAAACGAGTTAATTTAGAATTAATTCATTAGCGACGTGAATAGTGATTTCGCTAGGCGTAATCATTTAATTACGACGCAACGGAAAATTCGTTAATTTGGAATTAGCGAACCCGAACCTGAGATTATTTGCGAGCGCATTCGCATTTCGAATTCGAGCACGACACGTCAAATCACTAGTCGCATCTAGCGTCACATCAAGCGTCAAATCATGTCACTTTGAGTGATGTGACAATTGATTGGATTGATTGAGTGATGTGAGTGATGTGACTTGATGGGAGTTGTTGAAAAGCTTTTTAAAAAGCTTGAGTGACATATATTAATTTTATATGTTTGGTATATGTTAAAATTGATTTTAGAAATCAATTACACTTTTAACTTTTTACAACTCTCTCTCTCTCTCACGTTGGTTTTATTTTTGGAGCCAAAATTCCCTCCATCTTTCACGCCATTCTCTTCTTCTACAAAGGCACTGAACTGCCGTGAGTGTTGAAGATATGGAGGGAAGCCAAGTGCGTTTTTGATGAAAAAACAAGAGTGTTAGCACACTCCGGGATCATGCGAAGGTGATAGGGAAGTCCACCCATGAGCCGGGAATCACCACGACGAAGATTGGAGCTTGTTTTTTATGATGAAAACCGAAACCAGTGAGGACAGTGGACTGCACTGCTAACGCCAAACCTGTGAGCAGAATTTCAGTTTTTGTTGCCTCTTCGCGTCGTTCAACCGCTCGATGTAAGTATTCCGCAACTTCCGTCGTTGTATTCACACGATTCATGCTTGTTTAATTCGATCTTGGAGACTTAGAATCACTAACAATGGTATCTTGAGCTAGTTGAAGCATGAAAAATGTTAGGGTTTAAAATTTGGGTAAACTTGATTTTGAGCATGATTAATGAAATTGGATTGATTAGTATGCTTAAATGTGTTTGAATTAAGGATTGATTGGATCAATTTGTTGAAATTATGTTTGAAATATTTTTTCCCCAAATATCTTACCTTGGCCGAAAATGTGATGCCTTTAATGTCTTGGGATTTTTTATTTTTGATTCATTGGATGAGTTGAAATCATTCGGGAATATGATTTAATGTCGATTGTGGAATTAATTGGATTGAATTCGAATCGGACGTAAAATCCCCAAATTGTCGAGTATGTTACAAAGCATGAAATTGGGTAAAATGAATTTGAGCATGCAATTAGGAAATTGGATGATTAAGTATGCTTGAATGTGTTTTAATTGATGATTGTTTGGATCAATTTGATTAAAAATATTTGGAACAATTTCCCCAATTTTGATGTGTTGGCCGAATAAGAGTATGCCCTAAATCTTGGTAATTTTGTTTCCTTGATCATTGGATGACTTGAAACGATTGAGGATGTTGATTAATGTTAATTTGGTTTAATTGGATTGAATTCGAAATTGACATAAAATTAGTCCATATTGCCAAGAGTAGTAAAGCATGTAATGGGTTTGATTTTTGTTAAATTGTGTTGGACATGATTAATAATAAGAGCATGATTAATTGTACAAATTTGGTGTTTTGAAATATTGATTTGGGTAATTAATAATGCTATACACTTTAGGATTAATTAGATTCTGAAATTGGACTTTTATGATTTAATTATTTGGGCCTTAAATTGGATTTGGGCTTGTTATGTTGTATTGGGCTAATTGGGCTTGGTTGTACCAAGTTAGGTTTAGGCCAAATGGATTGGATCCAATTGGGCCCAAAACCGCCTCCATAAACCCAAATGCGACTTAATTGACCTTTAAGTTTAATTGGGCCTAATGGGCCTAAATGATTTCTGGGCTTATGGGGTAACTAATTGCTTGGTTTGTGATTTGGGTTGGTTGGTTTGACCGCGAGTTGACCAAAAGTCCACGCCTTAGGAAATTAATTAAAAGCCCATTGGACTTTAATTAAATTAATATTGGATATTAATCGGGCTTTGAGACCCGTTGCGATTAAATTTGGAATTTAAATCGTAAAAGGTTTATTAATAAGTGTAGTATTTAATTTGGAATTAAATAGTGAATTAGTATTAATACATATTAAATTGGATTTAATGTTGTAGTTTAATTTAATTCCAGAATTCGTACTTTGAGTACTTATTCGCAAAACGAGTTTGACTCGAACAAAATCAAATCGTTGTTTGAACATTGGATGATCACTAATTATCAGATTAATTAATTGGATTAGATTGATATACATGCTTGTGTGAATACATGGTTGCGATGCATGAATAATGTATATCGGATGGATATTAGATGAGTGGGGCAATTTTAGAAATTGTTGTAATAAATTTGATTTATTAATTGGACCTGTGTTTCCAGCCTTATCACCCCTTATTCTTTGTATTCTTTCTCACCTATTCCCCTCAATGTAAATGAGGTTTCTTTAGAAGTGTAGTGTAACGGGTAGAAGTAATACATGTGCTAGCTGGAGAGAGAAAGGGAGAGATTTGATCTAGGATCAATGTGTAAAGTATCCATCCGCATATCATTATTATTTTTCATATGCGCTTTATTATGTGTTTAGAATGCATGTTTAAGGGTGTATGATGATGAGACCTTAACAAAGATAATAAATTGGTTGCTAATTTGCACGCGAAAAACCCTCAAATAATATTAAGCGTCTTTCCTTCCATTGAGTGATTCTTGCTCAAGATCTAAGACGGCATTGGTTTGTTGGCCAAAGTCAAGGCCTTTGTCTGTCGAAGATGTGTTTGAATCACGAGAGCTTTGTTACATGTCAGTGTCTTGTCCAAATTGTGGTTTGTTGGCCAAAGTCAAGACCAATTCTTGTCCATCGACATTGATTACGAAGCTTTCCATGGTCAATGGGTCGCGCTTGACTGGGATCACTAAGTTTGTTGTGCCAAAGCCAAGGCTTAGTTGATTCAGAGGAAAAAAATGTTAGGTAATACATTGGATGTATTGGCATATATAAGATATATGTTTAGGACATGGATGTCCGCCTACTGGATCTAGGAATTGGATTGGATCCAATTGATCTTAGAGATCTACCAAGTTAATTATCATACAATTTGTTGGCCAAAGTCAAGATTGTGTGATATTTAACGGGATCCTAGCCCGCTAGGAAACCGGTTTCCCGAGTACTCGACAGAGGGTTAGAGGCTCGCCGAAAAATAGTGGGAGGCAAGAATTGAATTTGCAATATTCGTTCAATTACTCGCCATATGCGCTCAAACAAATATCAATTCGTCAAATATATTAAATGTTAGTTGGACTAATATTTAAATTATTGTTTTAATAAACAGTTGGACTGTATTATATTTGATTATATAATTGGATTATAGTAATCAATATATTTGAATTAATTAATTTCGATTAATAGTTGATTTTATAGTTGGACTATAGTAATCAATGTAATTGAGGTTAATTAATTTAAATTATAGTTGATTGTATAGTTGGACTATAATAATCATTATAATAAATAGTACCAAAATCGTTGATTAAATAGTTGGACTATTAGAATCAAGATAAAATTGAAAGATTGACATTTAAAACATAATCCTAGGGAAAATGTATTTAAATGGTTTAATTTTCAAATGGGAATAAATTTTCAGGATGGTCCTGGAAACTAATAAGTTACTTTATTTGATAAAATAACATATTAGGCCTAAGCCCGGAGTTAAGCAAATAGTAGAACATAATCTTTAGAAGATTTATGTGATGATAACTTTAGTGCTTAATCTATTAAAATTGCAATTGGAAACTCTTGGAGAGTTAATGACTATTCTCAAGGAGATAAAGTCAAACTTCTCAATTAGGCAAGTAGCGTTAGTCGCACTTTACTTCGATATTCTGGAAGGCCAAGGCTTGGCCAAAGGCTTCTGGAGTGTGAAAAGGGGCAAAGGCAAAATCATTATAATCTTCTGGGAAGATAAAAGACATATCCCAAAATGTTTGCCTAATTGTGGAAAACGGGATCACGGAAGCGTGACTGCCATTTGAACAAAGCAGACATGAAGGAATAGAAGACGAGCAAGGCTCTGACTTCAAATATGTTTGTCATAATTATGTTCACTACTAGTATTAAAATTGGATTTTAAGTACTTAGTGTGGTACATAAATATATACTGATGTTCAGAATCTACTATGAGCAGGATTAGGAAACTGTTATAATGTAACTAGTTTGACTAGAAACATTATCTCTATATCAGTGTTTAACCCGCTGCGGGTGAACCTTTATATTCTAGAACACTAAAGTGTTTTATTATATAAAGATGATATTAAGATAAACACATTAGATGTGAATAACAGCATTTATATTTCGAATATAAATAAATCTCAACGTATATAATGACAAACAAATAGCTAGAACTGATTTGATCAGGTGAAACTAATTGTGGCACTTTTGAAGAGCGGGTACCAGGACTGATTTGATACTATTCAAATAAAGTCTACGAATCTAGTTTATTGGGCAAAGTGCCTAAAACACTATTTACTTGGTAAAAGTGAAAATGCCACTGATCTAAAAGCCCTTGTTCATAGTGAAGCAAGTGGGCCCATGTCTAGCTAGGCTAGATGTGGATATGAATATTTTGTGACCTTTACGGATGTGGCATCGCGTTATGGTTATGTGTTTCTTTTGAAGAACACAAATCGGAAACTTTTACAGTTTCGACACGAAATAGACAAACCGATCGGCTATAGTATTATACCTTCACGGTAAGACCGTAATGGAAAAACTTAAGCAATAAGTTTCTTAAATACTTGAAAGAGTAAAGTATTCTTTCAAATGAGGACTCCTCCCGGAACATGTCAATGACGGTGTGTCCGAAATGAGTAACTGAATTTTGTTTGACATGATAAGGTTAATCATGAGTCGCTCTGAGCTACCATTTCCTTCAACGGATAAGCATTAACAGTGCAGAACTTATTTAGAATAAGGTTCCATAAAACCTGTTTGACAGATTTCGTGCCAATTGTAGGTTATCATAGGGATACCAAAGTATTTTACTTATACAACTCACAAGAGAACAATTAGATTGTTGCTCACCATGTGGTTTTCCTGAGAGGAATGCCGATATGCAGTGGTAAGTGGGAGGATAGTATAACTTGATGAAAATCGGAGTAATACTATTCTAGGCATCGAATCCTAATAGAACACATATAGTTCATCAAGGATGAAACTATAACATTAATCTTCGAATACACAAGAACCACGTAGTTCGGAGAGAGTCAGAGAACATCTTGGGTATGGGTTTCTGATCTCACTTTATAAAGATGTTAATCTTATTGAGGTATACCAACTGACTACGTATGAGGAAGTGATACAAGGTATCGACTCCCTATTATGACAAAGTGTCATGAATCCAAAATGGATTCCATGTATATTAACAAGTTTGGATACTAGTTGATGTACCGCAAGGCATTGTGCCTACTGGTACTTTTTAAGTCTTCAAGGAAGACGTACATGGATGGCAACATCCCTAGTCAGAGCTAGGCTTGTAGCGAAAAGGTAGAGTTATCAACATTGTGTTGATTACGATTTAACCTTTTACATGTTGCCACGGTAAATCCATTTGGATAATGCTTTCTAAAGCTGCGTGTTTCATTTATGAAATATGGCAGTAGAACGGAAAAACCACTTTCCTTAACGGAAACCTTTTGGAGGATGTTGATAACATCCTGTCGGCTTTGTCGTACCAAAAACTAGCAAACAAGGTTTGTAGGTTATTCGATCCATGTATGGATTGAAGCAAGCATTAGGTTCTTGGAATTATCGTTTTGATGTAATCATAATAGTTTATGATTTAATTCAAAACGAAATGATTCTTGTGTATATAAGGAAGTTAGTGGGAGCGCGCTGACAGTGAATGTCCTGAATAATAATGATAACATGACATTTCTTGGAAATGACATTCCCATAAAATAATCGATGAAAGCTTGGCTTTCCTGAAAACGACTATAAGTCGCCAACGGTACTATACAGTTTGAATAACGGTACAATGAGCTGGAAATTTTCCAAGCAAGATACTATTACCGAATAAACAACAAATGCGGGTTATTACTGCAGCTGAAGCGGCAATAGAAGCCTTCTGGGTCGATAATAAATCTAATTAGATTAGATATAATTCTGTTAGCAGCTGAGCTAGGCTTGAGCACATGCTAAAGAATTAATGGTCTCATCAACGATCCAGATACATACTTCGATATTCATCTGATTCGTTCGGATCATACATCGTGGCGATGTGATGATCGAATAAATCGCATCAGATGATAGTCATGCAAATCCGCTGAAGAAAACCTTTTCTCAGCAGTTTGAGCCAACCATACATAGTTCTGGTGTCAAGCACTCGAGTGACTGGCTATAGGCCAAGTGGGAGATTGTTGGACAATTATGACACATAGCGTCACTATTTGTACAGATCACGGTGTTGTTGTACAAATTAACTATGTGACAAAGAAAATTGCACTCTTATCATTTGTGATTAGATCACCTAGATATATAAATGATAGGAGGTCCCTGTGATTTGTTCCTGGATTGAGAATGATATGAGACAGTATCAATCTACGAAGGATAAATCATTAAATATTCATAGTCAGAGCATTATCGAGATTGGACATCGATGAATGCGTAAAAGACTAGTATTACACTTGTGCGCGTTGTGAGGGCACAACGACATAGTTCTCATTTATTTGGGTATATGATACTCATGCAAGTGTATTAGGAGGTTGTGTTTTATCGATGGTACGGGAAACAGCTTCGCTCTGGATAAGACCCCATCGGAATTCCATTGGTAGTATGACTATGTGTCTATGGAAGTCCGAAATCAGGGTAGGTGTATTTGGTCTTAACCTGAGACTTGCACCGCTAATGCATACGACAATCAATATACTTTGGTTGAGGTCATCTAGGGCTTTAACCGGTTTCTGTGTACGCCAATTCTGGGTATATCGAGAATTGTAGTGTGTTGGGTGTGATGTCAAGACGGAAGTGTCACTCCAGTCATATGGAGTTGATGATCGCGCAGGGATACAGAACTGGTTCTCTATATAAGGTTACAACCATCGGGATAATATGACTTGGTAATGATTATCCGATATTAAAGAGACTAGTTGCTCGTAATCGATATATGCTTCGTACGGGGCAGACACTGTACCAGCCCCAGGCCTCGCATGTGATCATCCGATACTGGATAGAAATACGCAATACTACGTATACTACGGCTGATACAGATCCTTTATTCATGTAAGGATATTTCCGGAGAATTGGGGAGGCATGGTGCTTTGCTAGAAGCCAACCTTGTCTTGTAAATCGGTATAAACGTAGTACGAGGTACTTACGTGTTCGGATAGTCCGACGACTGAATTTACTGCCAACATATCTGGGATCTCATGGGTCGCTTCCCAAAGATTCACCGATGATGTATGACTCGCACTTTTAATTAATCTGGGATTAATTAGATGAGAGAGAAAATTAATCTGGGATTAATTGCGAAGATATTTTATCTGGGATAAAATATCATTTAAAGAGAGAGAACAATTAATTTGGAATTAATCGATAAATTAATATATTGATATATTAAACGAAATTGGATTTCGACGCGGAATTAAAATTAGATTTTAATTTGGGAAAACGAGGTTAATTTAGAATTAATTCGTTAGCGACGTGAATAGTGATTTCACTAGCCGTAATCATTTAATTATGACGCAACGAAAAATTCGTTAATTTGGAATTAGCAAACCCGAACCCGAGATTATTTGCGAGCGCATACGCATTTCGAATTCGAGCGCGGCACGTTAAATCAAGCGTCAAATCGCTAGTCGCATCTAGCGTCACATCAAGCGTCAAATCATGTCACTTTGAGTGATGTGACAATTGATTAGATTGATTGAGTGATGTGAGTGATGTGACTTTATGGGAGTTGTTGAAAAGCTTTTTAAAAAGCTTGAGTGACATATATTAATTTTATATGAAGGTGATAGGGAAGTCCACCCATGAGCCGGGAATCACCACGATGAAGCTTGGAGCTTGTTTTTTATGATGAAAACCGAAACCAGTGAAGACAGTGGACTGCACTGCTAACGCCAAACCTGTGAGCAAAATTTCAGTTTTCGTTGCCTCTCCGCGTCGCTCAACCGCTCAATATAAGTATTCTGTAACTTTCGTCGTTGTATTCACACGATTCATGCTTGTTTAATTTGATCTTGGAGACTTAGAATCACTAACAATACCACAGTGGATATATGAGTTATCCTCCACACTTTGATGGCAGTCACGTCACTGATCTATTTAGATCAGATCTCCGCCTGTTCATTGGGTGTGGACTGATGCTCATGATATCCAGTGCGTATCAAGATAGAATTTGTCAGTCCTGTCTACAGGGCATAGGTATCCTACACGTGTTTGCGATCTAGTAAATCCATGGCAATAGTATAACTTCGGAAGCAAGTTCTGAGTGTTATTTAGATATCGTAAATTTGAAAGTCTACTATATTATACCATAAGGATTTGACAATCTTATCTATATCCCAGGTATAATATGGATAGCCTGTGACAGATGGATTATACGTATGCAACGACCTCGACTTGCATAGTTTAGCGAGATTATCCGTGGTCATCATAATTCATGAGTGGGTGAATTATGGACACGAAATTGGATTTCGTGACGGATAAACCTAAACTTAGAGAGTCTTACAATATGAAGTGTACTCGTTGAGCACTTGGGCAATGCTTTATGAATAATATAGATTATTCATAATACTTCACCGAATTAAATGAGTTAATTCGAATCGTTTAAACGGTTAAACGAAAACACATGCATAAGGGCATTTTTTGGTCAATCGCAATTATTGTGTATTTGTATCTGATACATAATTTAATTAGATACACATTAATTTTTGGTCAAATGAGATTTTGACACATGTCCGTAATATATGTATTTGTTATTTAATGTAGATAAAAATACATATATAATAATAATTATATTAATTAATTATTTGGATATTTAAATGTTAAATATTTAAATAAATAAACGATATCTATATTTCATAATTGTTATGTTATATGGCTAATTATTATTGATATATGTGGCATGTAGCATGTTTTAATTAAACTTTCGGTGTGCAAATTTGATTTGCTAACAAAAAGTTTATTTTAATTTAATGAAATTAAATTGCAAAATTCACCAAAATACCCTTGCAAAGTCGGCAACTTGGATTTAAAAGAGAATTTTTTTTTTCTTTTTGCTTCCAAGGGAACCTTGGCCGAAAACTTCATCTTCAAAATACACTCTCAAATTTTGCTTGATGATTCAAGGAAGAAAATGAAGAAAAATCAAGAAAAAGCTTTAGGAAATTAAGAGATTAAAGGTAATCTTCAATGCCCTTAAGCTTTGAAAGCATGTTTCATGTTCTTGATTATCTAGATTGACTCTGGGGTTTCTTCTTTTCATAAATTTGGGTGTTTTTGATTTAAAAGATGGATTTGAAGGCTTTTTGCATGTGTAAAGAAGTATTGAAAGATATTATTATAATATTTGTTTAATTTGATCATTTTATGATATGTTGTCATTCTAGAGTGTTATGACCACTCTTGTAATGCCTATAATTATTCTTGGGTGCTTCATTGGTGGTAGCTTGGAATGGTGTTGTGATTAATTTGATTAATGTTGAGAAAGTTGGATTAAAGTATGAAAATTTGATAATTTTTGTTACAAAATAAGATCTGAAAACACTGGGTTTATTATGATGAAAATGATGTCATATAAATGTATTGGATGTGTTTTGGGTGTTGGAACAATTGCCGGAAATTGTTTCAAAGTTGAAATAAGTGAAAACGGTGAAAAATGGCGTTACCGGGTGACTTTTGAGCCAACCCGGTGAAGGCTGCCCAAACAATGAATTGGTCACTGTTCGGGTAGCCCATGAACTGCCCTAATACTGTTGGGCCTGACTTGAGCAGCCTTCATGTGTATTGGGTAGTCGGTTCGGTCAAAAACGTGTTTTATGCCATTTTACAAAAAAAACATTTTTCGTAAAAGTTTCGCGATGTTTCTTAACTATTTATGTCGTTATTTTATATAGAATAAATATGTTTAGGTGAAATATGAATGAATTATTCATATTGGAAATTGAATAATTCATTCGGTAATTTAAAAAGTTTTAAAATTATGATTTCACCCTAACCACGAGCTTCCGCTGCGCCCGTTCCAAAACCCCAACAATTACAACTTTTATTTATTAAAAATTGCCTAAGTTTTTCTATAAATAGCAAGCTTAAGGAAGATTTTTAAAAAACAAGTATAAGCATAACCAAAAACTTGAGTAAGCTATACAAAGTAATTCTTGAGAGATTAGCCTAAGTTAGAGAAGTGTTTAGATAAGCTTGTGAGGTCTCTACAACATTTAATTTAGGAGAAATCAAAATTAGATCTTGAATTGAAGCTTGCTAGCATTGGAAATTAAGGTTGGATCTTGAAGTCAAGCTTGCACACCTTGGAGGTTCTCCAATAATTTCAAGAAATAAGAAGTAGATTGGATCTTGCATCAAGCTTACTAGGTAATGTTTGATCTTCTCATAAGTTATGTTCATTTGTATATTATATGCATGATCACATAGCTTAATGTTGAAATAAGGCTAATCAAATGTGTTAGGATACTTTAGAAGTATAAACACAACATGCTTATGTATTAGGTCAAAGATGTTCATGTTGGACATGGAACAAATAATCAGAGTTTGGAACTCTAGATTAAAGCTTAGATTTATTGATACCATTCTAGATTCACTTGACTACCTTTAGGTGAACTAGAATTGTTTATGAGACATTTCCATTTGGGATTCTAAAATGGTTTGTGATTAGATTCGAATAAATACATATAAGTATTTAGAATACAAGTATGCTAGTTTTAAAAAATGTGTTGATAGTGGTTATGAAGTTAAAATTGGATTTTAAGTGTATTTGAAATTTTGAGAGAAAATTGGATGTGTTTAGGCATGTTTTAGACCTAAAAAAATGCAATCAGCATTGCCTACGTCGCGACACAATCCTTTGCGCATCGCGACACTAGATAGAATTTTAGGCACGTCGCGATGCGCCAACATTTATGGAAATCATGCTCTCGGCATTTGGGGTGTTGCAACGCCCAAGCCCTCACGGCGCGACGCCCATCGCTGTTTCGGACTAAAACTTGTTTTTCTCCGTTCCGTGGTTTCTGGACTTTGATTGGGTCCCATTTCTTTCCTATGGACTCGTATCATAATGTAGTTTTGCATAAAAATATTTTTAAATACACCTATCCTTGGTATCCATGGGTTAGACCCATTTCCGCTGCCCGGGGTACCGATCCGACCCTAGGGGTTCCACAACTGCCCCAACTGAATAGTATCAGTAGCAAGGCTTAACCAAGCAACACATGTTTTTGAATCTATGCCATAGTAATTTTAATTTTAATATGCATAAGACATATTAGATATGTATGTTGGGTTTCTAGATTAGTCCCAATATCAATTCAAGCATAGAAACATGTGTGAATACTCAAAAGAAGTATGGCGAAATCATACTTACAATGATCGGCTTTTGCGATGTGAGGAACAACAAAACTTCAAGCTTTTCCACCATGAAGCTCACGGCAAAGCTCATCCATTTTGTGGTCCATTTGTTCAGCCAAGCTCCAAGCTTGGGTGTGCATTCCATGCCCATGGGTGGGTTTCCCTATCACCTTCGTAAGACTTCTAATGTGTGCTAGCACTCGGAAAAATTTGCCACAAATTCTTCCATGGCTTCTCCTTGCTCACGGCATTGAAGAAAATAAAAGAGAGAAGAAATGGCCCAAGGCCGAATGGTGGAAGGAGGGAGAGAGAGAGGAAAATCAAGTGTGTTGGTTGTTTGATTTCTAAAATCAAATAAATGATATACCAAAAATTTGAATTCCAAATCCAAAAAGGTACAAGGCAATTAAGCCTTCCAACCACCACCATCAATCACTCAAAGTGACTAGACATCACATCACTCAAAGTGACAAGACATCTATCAATTGAATGACTAATGATTTGACGCTTGATGTGACTTGTGGGCCGCACTTAAATTCGAAATGCGAGTGGGCCCGCAAACACTCCCGGGCTCGGGTTCGCTAATTCCGAATTAACGAATTTTCCGTTGCGACGTATTTAATCAAATTTAATTAAATAATTATGCCTAGCAAAATTACTATTCACGTCGCTAACGAATTAATTCTAAATTAACTCGTTCGCCCGAATCAAAATTTAATTTTAATTCCACGTCGAATTCCAATTTCGTATAATATATCGAATATATTATCTTATCGATTAATTCCAAATTAATCGTTCTCTCTCTTTAAATAATATTTTATCCCAGATAAAATATATCCGTAATTAATCCCATATTAATTTTCTCTCTCATATAATTAATCGCAGATTAATAAAGTGCGAGTCATACGTCATTGGTGAATCTTCCGGAAGCGACCCATGAGATCCCCGGATATGTTGGCAGTAAATCCGGTCGTCGGACTATCCGAACACGTACGTACCTAGTACTACGCTTTTACCGATTTACAAGACATGGTTGGCTTCTAGCAAAGCACCGTGCCTACCCAATTCTCCAGAAATATTCTTAAAGGAATGTGTAATCTTTATCAGACGTAGTATACGTAGTATTGAATATTACGATCGAGCATCGGATGTCACGTGCTAGGCCTGGGGCTGGAATTGTGTCTGCCCCGTACAAAGCACATATCAGATCTCTGGTAACTAGTCTCTATAATCGGATAAACATGACCTAGTCATAATATCCCGATAGCTGCAGCATAAAAGAGTACCAGTTTCGTATCCTACGTGATCATCATCTCCACAATGACTGGAGTGATACTTTCATCTCGACATCACACCCAATACACTATGATTCTCAATATACCCAGAAGAGGCGTACACAGAACCTGTTAAAGCCCTGGACGACCAAAACCAAAGTATATTGATTGTCGCAAGTATTAGCGGTGCAAGTCTCAGGTTAAGACCAAATACACCTACCCTGATTCGGACTTCCATAGACACATAGTCATACTACCAATGGAATTCTGAGGGGTTTATTCAGAGAGAAGCTGTTTCCGTACCATCGGTAAACACAACCTCCTATTACACTTGCATGAGTATCCTATACTCAAATATATGAGAACTATGCCGTTATGCTCCCAAAACGCACACAAGTGTAATACTAGTCTTTTATGCATTATCGATGTCCAATCTCGATAATACTCTGACTAGGGATATTTAATGATTAAACCTTCGTGGATTGATACTGTCTCATATCATCTCAATCCGGAACTAATCATAAGGAGCTTCTATCATTTATACATCTTGGTAATCTAATTACAAATGATAAAAGAGCAATTTCTTTTGTCACATAGTTAATTTGTACAACAACACCATGATCTGTACAAATAGTGATTCTATGGGTCATAATTGTCCAACAATCTCCCACTTGGCCTATAGCCAATCACTCAAGTGTCCTACACCGGAACTTTGTACGGTTCGCTCAAACTTCTGCTGAGAAAATGCTTTCGTCAGCGGATTTGCAGTGTTATCATCTGATGCGATTTATTCGATCATCACATTGCCAGGATGTATGATCCGAACGAATCAGATGAATATTTGAAGTATATATCTGGATCGTTGATGAGACCTTTAATTCTTTAGCCTGTGTTGTAGCCTAGCTCAGCTGCTAACATCAATCCAAAAGGCTTCTATTGCTGCCTCAGCTGGAGCAATATTTCGCTTTTGTTGTTTATTCGGCAATAGTATCTTGCTTGGAAGATTTCCAGCTCACTATTCCATTATTCAAACTTTATAGTACCTTTATTACGACTTATAGTCATTTTTTATCGGTTAGGAAACTTGTAGTAGTGAACCTAGTCACTCCAAGTTCTCCTTCTCCATAGTATAAGAAAGTATCCTTAGTTCGTCTAAGATACTTAAAGATGTTCTTAACATCAATTCAGTGACTATCACTTGGATTGGCCTGATTGTGACTCCATATGCTCAAAGCATATGAGACACCAGGTCGCGTACATTTATCAATGTATGGTTTCTCGGAGAGTACCAACAACTTTTAGATATATCCCATTAGATCCTTATTCCTAGAATAAGGTTGTCTCTCCAAAGAATTCTAAGGAGAATTTTCATGAAAGCATCCTTAGAATAATGGTGAACCCAATCATTTCAAGTTCTACACCTCTATAGTTTAAGAAAGCATCATTAGATCATCTAAGATACGTAAGGATGTTCTTAACATCAATCCAGTGACTATCACTTGGATTGGCCTGATTGTGACTCCATATATGAGACACCAGGTCGCGTACATTTTTCAATGTACGATTTCTCAGAGATTATTAACAACTTTAAATCTATCCCAGTAGATCTTTATTCCTAGAATAAAGGTTGTTTCTCCCAAGAATTCTATGGAGAATTTTCATGAAAGCCAAGCTTTCACCGATTGTATTATGGGAATATAATTTCCAAGAAATGATATATCATCATTATTTAGGACATTCATTGTCAGTACGCTCCCACTACCCTCCTTATATACACAAGAATCATTTTCGTTTTTGAATTAAATCATACACCATTATGATTACATCAAAATGATGGTTCCAAGAACGCAATGCTTACTTCAATCCATACATGGATCGAATTAACTTGCAAACCTTGTTTGCTTGTTTTGGTACGACAAAAAACCGCCAGGATGTTGTAAACATCCTCCAAAAGGTTTCCGTTTAAGGAAAGTGATTTTGACGTTCAGCTGCCGTATTTCATAAATGAATTATGCAGCAATAGCAAGCATTATCCAAATGGACTTAACAATGGCAACGAGTAAAAGGTTTCGTCGTAATCGACACAATATTGATAACGATACCTTTTCGCTACAAGCCTGGCTTTATACGTTCGTATGTTGCCATCTATGTATGTCTTCCTTGAAGACTTATATAGTACCAATAGGCACAATGCCTTCTAGTACAACAACCAGTGTCCAAACTTGGTTGGTATACATGGAATCCATTTCGGACATCATGGCACTTTGCCATGATAGGGAGTCGATACCTTGTATCACTTCCTCATACGTAGTCAGTTCATTTTCCTCAATAAGATTGACATCTTTACGAGGTGAGATCAGAAACCCATACCTCCCAGGTTGTTTTCTGACTCTCTCCGACTTGTGTATTCGAAGATTATTGGTATAGTTTCATCCTTGATGAACTATTTGTGTTCCATTAAGGAATCGGTGCCTGAAATAGTATTACTCTGATTTTCATCGAGTTTTACTTTCCTCCCACTTACCACTGCATATCGGTATTCCTCTTAGGAAAACCGTATGGTGAGCAACAATTAAATTCTTCTCAACTGAGTTGTATAAGTATTATACTTTGGTTACCCTAGGATAACCCACAACTTATGCACTTATCCGATTTGGGTTTTAGTTTGGTATCATCCAAACATATGCCCAGCATACCCAAATCTTCAGTAATGAGAAAAACCTAGTTTCTTTCCTGTTCATATCTAATATGAAGTATGTCAAACAGATTTTTATAAAACCTTATTCAAAATAAGTTATGCACTGTTTAATGCGTATCCTTGAAGGAAATGGTAGTTCAGAGCGACTCATGATTAACCTTATCATGTCCAATAAAATTCGGTTTCTCCGTTCAGACACACCGTCAAATTGACGTGTTCCGGGAGGAGTCCTTATTGAAAGAATACTATACTCTTTCAAGTATTTGAGAAACTTATTGCTTAAGTATTTTCCATCATGGTCTAACCGTGACGGTTTTAATACTTTAGTCGGTCTGTCTGTCTACTTCGTGTCGAAACTCTTTGAATTTATCAAAAGTTTCTGATTCATGTTTCACAAGAAACACATAACCATAACGCGATGCCACATCCATAAAGGTTTCGAAGTATTCATATCCATCTCTAGCCAAGCTAGATATGGGCCCACTTACGTCACTATGAACGAAGGCTAACAGATCGGTGCACTTGCACTTTTACCAAGTAAAAGGTGTTATAGGCACTTTGCCTATTAAACTAGATTCGTAGACTTTATTTGATTAGAATCAAATCTGTCCTAGTACTCACTCTCTGAAAGTGTGGATATACGAGTCTTGTTAATTGTGTCCCAGACAACAATGCCACAAATAAGTCTCATCCGATTAAATCAGTTTGAGCTATTTGTTTGTCCTGTTATATGTTTGAGATTTATTTATATTCAAAATATAAATGATGTTATTCACATCTAATGTGTTTATCTCAATATCATCTTTATAAAATGAAACACTTTAGTGTTCTAGAATATAAAGGTATATCCGCAACGGATTATACTCTGATATAAAGATAATGTTTCTAGTCAAACTAGTTACATTTTAACAGTTTCCTAATTTAAATACACACCCGAAGGGTAGTTCCCAAACTTAGGTCTCTACGGTCAAAACAACGACTCTCGTCCGTTTCCGATTCGCAGATCAATCTCATCTGAAGTCAGTATCCTGTTTGTCAGTAGATTCTGCACATCAGTACATATTTATGTACCACATCCAGTATCTAAAATCCAATTTTAATACTAGTAGTGAACATGTTTATGACAAACATATTTGAAGCCGGAGCCTTGCCCCCGTCTTCAATTCCTTCATTGTCTGCCTTGTCCATATGGCAGTCACGCATCCAGTGACCCCATTTGCCAAAATTTAGGCAGACATCTTGGGATATGTCCTATGTCTTCCCAGAAGATTATAATGACTTTGCCTTTTCCTCTTTTCCACACCCCAGAAGCCTTTGGCCAAGCCTTGGCCTTCTGGGATGTCGAAGTAAGATGCGCCTTGCGCTTCTTGCCCTATTGCAAACTCTGGCTTTGTCTCTTGAGTATAGCCATTAACTCTCCAAGAGTTTTCTATTGCAATTAGTTCTTCTAATATCTAAGGATAGATATATGAAGATCCTTCAATTTCAATATCATACTATAAGGATCTAATCCTTAGTTCTGAATAAGAAATTAAGGAGTCTTTGTGGCAAGCATAACGGATTAAGCACTAAAGTATCATCACATGAATATTCCAAATATCATGTTCTACTATTTGCTCAACTCCGGGCTTAGGCTCGAGATGTCACTTTTATCAAATAAAGTAACTTCTCGGTCACCCAGGACTATCCTGAGATTTTATTCCCAATGTGAAAATTAAAGCCGTTTAAAAAAAATTTCTCCCAGGATTATGTTCTAAACGCTTATCTTTCATTTATCTTGATTCCGATATTCTAACTATCAAATCAACGATTTTAGGTACTATTTATTATAATGATTACTATAGTTTAACTATATAATCAACTATTATTTTTAATTGGTTAAATTCAAATATATTGATTACTATAATCCAATTATATAATCAACTATCATTTGAAGTAGCTTGAATACAGTCCAACTGTTTTAAATTAAAACAACGATTAAATATTAGTCCAACTAATTTATTAATTTATATTGACGAAAAATTGAAATGAGCGCGTATTGGTAAGTAACTAAACGAATATTACAAATTTAATACTTGCCTCCCACTATTTTTCGGCGAGCCTCTAACCCTCTGTGGAGTACTAAGGAAACCTTGTTTCCTAGTGGGCTAGGATCCCGTTAAATAACACACAATCTTGACTTTGGCCAACAAATTGTATGATAATTAACCAGGTAGATCTCCAAGATCAATGGATCCCATCCAATTCCTAGATCCAATAGGTGGACATCCAAGTCCGAAACATATATCTTATATATGCCAATATATCCAATATATTCCCTAACCTTTTTCCTCTGAATCAACTAAGCCTTGGCTTTGGCACAGCAAACTTAATGATCCCAGTTAAGCGGAACCCATTGACCTTGGAAAGCTTTGTAATCGATGTCGATGGACAAGAAGTGATCTTGACTTTGGCCAACAAATCACAACTTGGACAAGACACCGATATGGAACAAAGCTTTCATGATTCAAACACATCCGCGATGGACAAAGGTCTTGAATTTGGCCAACAAACCAGTACCAATCTTGGATCTTGAGTAAGAATCACTCAATGGAAGGAAAAACGCTTAGTATGTTGTGAGGGTTTTTCGCGTAATTGGCAACCAATTAATTATCTTTGTTAGGTCTCATCATCATACACACCCTTAAACATGCATTCTAAAAACATAATAAGGCGCGTATAAATAAAATAATAATGATATGCGGATGGATACTTAACATATTTTGTTCCTAGAACAAATCTCTCCATTTCCTCTCCCGCTAGCACAAGTATTACTTCTACCCAATTACATAAAAATTCTAAAGAAACCTCATTTACATTGAGGGGAATAGGTGAGAGAGAAATACAAAGAGTCAAGAGGTAATAAGCTGGACACGCAGGTCCAATTAATAAATTCTAAATTTATTACAACAATTTCCAAAATTACCCTCACCCATCTAATATCCATCCGATATACTATTATACATCATCCATGTTTATCACACAAAGCATGTTATAATTCAATCTAATCCAATTAATTAATCTGAAAATTAATGACCATCCAATGTTCAAACAACGATTTGATTTTGCGCGAGTCAAACTCGTTTTGCGAATAAGTACTCAAAGTACGAATTCTTGAATTATATTAAACTACAATATTAAATCCAATTTAATTTGTATTTAATACTAATTCTTTATTTAATTCTAAATTAAATAATTACACTTTTTAATGTGCCTTTACGACTTAGATTCCAAATCTAATCGTTACGGATCTCAAAGCCCAATTAACATCCAATGTCAATTTAATTAAAGTCCCATGGGCTTTCAATTAATTTCATAAGGCATGGACTTTGGTCAATATGGGTCTAACCCAAATACCAAAGCCCATTTAAGGAATCACCATTATTTGCCAAGAAACCAATTTAGGCCCATTATGCCCAATTAAAATTAAAGGTCCATTAAGTCATATTTGGACTTTATGGATATGGTTTTGGGCCCAATTGGATCCAACCAATTAGCCTAAACCAAACTTGGCCCAACCAAGCCCATTAAGCCCAATTACAACTTTTACAAGCCCAATTCCAAAATAAGCCCAAGTAATTTAATTCCAAAATTCCAAATTTCATAATTAATTAACCAAAGTGTATAGCCATAATTAATTAACCAAATTAACATTTCCAAAACACTAATTTACTCAATTAATTATGCTTATCATCATCAACTTATGTCCAACACAATTGAATCAAAAAATCAATCACTTTACATGCTACAAGTCACGGCATTTAGGGTCAAAATTGATTTCGATTTCAATCTAATTAAATCTCAAATCAATTTATCCCAAGTATTTTCAACTCATCCAATGATCAAAAATAAAAAATTCCATGACATTAGGGCACCTCCAAGTTTCGGCCAAGCCTATATTTTGGGGAAAAATTGATCCAATCCATTTTTCACAAAATTGATCACAAACAACTCCAAGTCATCCATATACTAGCATGCTCAAATAAGTAATTTAGTCAAAACATGCTCAAATCCAATTTACCCAAATTTTACCCTAAGTATATTTCATGCTCAAAATGGCTCAAGATACCATTGTTGGGTTTCTAGATTAGTCCCAAGATCAATTCAAGCATAGAAACATGTGTGAATACTCAAAAGAAGTATGGCGGAATCATACTTACAATGATCGGCTTTTGCGATGTGAGGAACAACAAAACTTCAAGCTTTTCCTCCATGAAGCTCACGACAAAGCTCCTCCATTTTGTGGTCCATTTGTTCGGCCAAGCTCCAAGCTTGGGTGTGCATTCCATGCCCATGGGTGGGTTTCCCTATCACCTTCGTAAGACTCCTAATGTGTGCAAGCACTAGGAAAAATTTGCCGCAAATTCTTCCATGGCTTCTCCTTGCTCACGACATTGAAGAAAATAAAAGAGAGAAGAAATGGCCCAAGGTTGAATGGTGGAAGGAGGGAGAGAGAGAGGAAAATCAAGTGTGTTGGTTGTTTGATTTCTAAAATCAAATAAATGAAATACCAAAAATTTGAATTCCAAATCCAAAAAGGTACAAGGCAATTAAGCCTTCCAACCACCACCATCAATCACTCAAAAGTGACTAGACATCACATCACTCAAAGTGACAAGACATCTATCAATTGAATGACTAATGATTTGACGCTTGATGTGACTTGTGGGCCGCACTTAAATTCGAAATGCGAGTGGACCCGCAAACACTCACGGGTTCGGGTTCGCTAATTCCGAATTAACGAATTTTCCGTTGCGACGTATTTAAATCAAATTTAATTAAATAATTATGCCTAGCAAAATTACTATTCACGTCGCTAACGAATTAATTCTAAACTAACTCGTTCGCCCGAATTAAAATCTAATTTTGATTCCACGTCGAATTCCAATTTCGTATAATATATCGAATATATTATTTTATCAATTAATTCCAAATTAATCGTTCTATCTCTTTAAATAATATTTTATCCCCGCTAAAATATATCCGTAATTAATCCCAGATTAATTTTCTCTCTCATATAATTAATCCCAGATTAATAAAGTGCGAGTCATACGTCATCGGTGAATATTCGGGAAGCGACCCATGAGATCCACGAATATGTTGGTAGTAAATCTGGTCGTCGGACTATCCGAACACGTACGTACCTAGTACTACGCTTTTACCAATTTACAAGACTTGGTTGGCTTCTAGCAAAGCACCATGCCTACCCAATTCTCCAGAAATATTCTTAAAGGATTATATAATCTTTATCAGGCGTAGTAAACGTTGTATTGCGTATTACGATCCAGCATCAGATGTCACGTGTTAGGCCTGAGGCTGGAATTGTGTCTACCCCGTATGAAGCACATATCAGATCTCTGGTAACTAGTCTCTATAATTGGATAAACATGACCTAGTCATAATATCCCGATAGCTGCAGCATAAAAGAGCACCAGTTCCGTATCCTACGTGATCATCATCTCCACTATGACTGAAGTGATACTTCCATCTCGACATCACACCCATTACACTACGATTCTCAATATACCCAGAAGAGGCGTACACAGAACCAATTAAAGCCATGGATTACCAAAACCAAAGTATATTGATTGTCGCAAGTATTAGCGGTGCAAGTCTCAGGTTAAGACCAAATACACCTACCCTGATTTGGACTTCCATAGACACATAGTCATACTACCAATGGAATTCCGAGGGGTCTATCCAGAGAGAAGCTATTTCCGTACCATCGGTAAACACAATCTCCTATTACACTTGCATGAGTATCCTAAACTCAGATATATGAGAACTATGCCGTTGTGGTCCCACAACGCGCACAAGTGTAATACTAGTCTTTTACGCATTATCGATGTCCAATCTCGATAATACTCTGACTTGGGATATTTAATGATTAAGCCTTCGTGGATTGATATTGTCTCATATCATCCCAATCTGGAACTAATCATAAGGAGCTTCTATCATTTATACATCTTGGTAATCTAATTACAAATGATAAAAGAGCAATTTCCTTTGTCACATAGTTAATTTGTACAACAACACCATGATTTGTACAAATAGTGATGCTATGGGTCATAGTTGTCCAACAATATATTGTATATCTTAAATTAAAACTTTGACTTAATTAAGTTAATGACTTGATTGTCATAAATCTCCCGTGATTAGGTGATTACTTTATTTAAGTAATAGTATTAGTAATGTTGGAGCATTATTGGATGGTCTGTCTTGTCAATACGGAGATGAATGGGTTCTTACTACTTATATCTAATATCGTCATTAGTGTGAGAGTATAAGTGCTCAGAACTTAGGTCGCTCCGGTAAAATATTAGATGTATTGTGATAAGTTAACGTAGTCACCCAATATCGTCATTAGTGTGAGGATGTATATACGAAGATCACTAGTGCACATTGAAAAGTATACACCTAGAACATGTCTTAATCCAATATCGTCATTAGTGTGAGGATAAGAAACGATTCAAGACCAAACTATGAGTCACATGAAGTGATTGACCTTGGAGGTCTTGTTGGACAATTATGACCCATAGCGTCACTATTTGTAAAGATCATGGTGTTGTTGTACAAATTAACTATGTGACAAAGGAAATTGCTCTTCTGTCATTTGTAATTAGATTACCAAGATGTATAAATGATAGAAGGTCCATATGATTAGTTCCGGATTGAGATTATATGAGACAGTATCAATCAACGAAGGTTTAATCATTAAATATCCCTAGTCAGAGTATTATCGAGATCGGACATCGATAATGCGTAAAAGACTAGTATTACACTTGTGCGCGTTGTGAGGGCATAAAGGCATAGTTCTCATATATTTGGGTATAGGATACTCATGAAAGTGTAATAGGAGGTTGTGTTTTACCGATGGTACGGGAAACAGCTTCGCTCTGGATAGACCCCTCGGAATTCCATTGGTAGCATGACTATGTGTCTATGGAAGTCTGAATCAGGGTATGTGTATTTGGTCTTAACCTGAGACTTGCACTGCTAATACTTGCGATAATCAATATACTTTGGTTTTGGTCATCCAGGGCTTTAAAAGGTTTTGTGTACGCCTCTTCTGGGTATATTGAGAATCGTAATGTATTGGGTGTGATGTCGAGATGGAAGTATCACTCCAGTCATAGTGGAGATGATGATCACGTAGGATACGTAACTTGTTCTCTTATGTACTGCAGTCATCGCGATAATATGACTAGGTCATGATTATCCGATATAGAGACTAGTTACCAGAGATCCGATATGTGCTTCGTACGGGGCATACATAATTCCAAGCCCAGGCCTTGCACGTGACATCCGATGCTGGATCGAAATACGCAATACTACGTATACTACGCCTGATATAGATCACATATTCCTGTAAGGATATTTCTGGAGAATTGGGTAGGCATAATGCTTTGCTAGAAGCCAACATTGTCTTGTAAATCGGTAAAAACGTAGTACTAGGTACTTACGTGTTCGGATAGTCCGACGACCAGATTTATTGTTAACATATCTGGGGATTTCATGGGTCGCTTCCTGAACATTCACCGATGACGTATGACTCACACTTTATTAATCTGGGATTAATTACGGAGATATTTTATCTGAGTTAAAATATTAATTAAAGATTGAATACGACTAATTTGGAATTTGATAAAATAATATATTCGATATATTATACGAAATTTGATTTCGACGCGGAATTAAATTTAGAATTTAATTCGGGCGAACGAGTTAATTTAGAATTAATTCATTAGCGACGTGAATAGTAATTTTGCTAGGCAAAGTTATTTAATTAAATTAGATTTAATTTCGTCGCAACGGAAAATTCATTAATTTAGAATTAGCGAACCCGAGCCCGGGAGTGTTTGCGGACGCACTCGCATTTCGAATTCAAGTGCGGCCACAAGTCACATCAAGCGTTAAATCACTAGTCAATCGATTGATGTGATGTCCAATCACTTTGAGTGATTTGACAACATGTCATGAGTGATGTGAATAGTGATGGAAGTGGTTGTGGCTTTATTGCTTTTGACTTTTGGTAAATGGAATTTTGAATTTTGAATTTTGTGTATTAGATACACAAATCCAAATACAACCAAACCTAACACATTTTCTTCTCTCTTTCCTCTTCTCTTGCTCACGGCCAAAGGCCATTTTTTCTTCTTCCAATTTTCTGGTTTCACCGAGAATGAAGGAGGAGCATAAGGAAATTTTTCGGCAAAATTTCCGGAGAGCCAGCACACATTCGGAGTCTTGCGAAGGTGATAGGGAAACCCACCTGTGGGCTTGTAATACACATCACAAGCTTGGAGGTTGGTGGATCATCCATGGCCGAATGGAGGAGCTCAATTTTTGCAGAATGTCGAGAGCACCAAGGAGCCAAAGCTTGAAGTTATGTGTTCGTCGCATCGCTCAACCGATCATTGTAAGTATTCCGCAACTTATTTGATGTATTCACATGTTGTTTCTTGCTTGATAATTATCATTGGGACCTTAGAGAAACCCAACAATGGTATCTTGAGCCATTTGAGCATGAAACTTGAACTTATGGTTAAAATTGGGTAAATTGATTTTGAGCATGATTTGATAAAATTCTTTGATTGAGTATGCTTGAAGGATGTTTAATCGAAGTTGGATTTGATCAATTTCATGAAAAGTTGATTGGATCAATTTTTGCCCAAATTCTAGGCTTGGCCGAATTGGATGATGCCCTAATTGTCATGGTATTTTTGTTTCTTTGATCATTGGATGACTTGAAACAATTGAGAAATGTTGATTTGTAATTCAATTGGATTGAAAACGAAATCGGATTCTAAAACCCCAAAATGC
This sequence comes from Zanthoxylum bungeanum, assembly GCA_019454045.1. Classification (NCBI taxonomy): domain Eukaryota; kingdom Viridiplantae; phylum Streptophyta; class Magnoliopsida; order Sapindales; family Rutaceae; genus Zanthoxylum; species Zanthoxylum bungeanum. The sequence continues at coordinate 41,163 of SKCR01026269.1, read as the reverse complement.
CGTGAGTATTAAAGCATGGAAAATGATTGATTTTTGATTAAAATGTGTTGGACATGTTTTGATGTATATGAGCATAATTAATTGTACAAATTTGTGTTTTCGAAATGTTAATTTGGGAAATTAATTTTGGCACACTTTAGTTAATTAAGTTATGAAATTTGGAATTTGGTAATTTAATTAATTGGGCCAATTTTGGAAATTAGGCTTAAAAAGTTGTAATTGGGCTTTATGGGCTTGGTTGTACCAAGTTAGGTTTAGGCTAAATTGGTTGGATTCAATTGGGCCCAAAACCATATCCATAAAGTCCAAATATGACTTAATGGACCTTTAATATTAATTGGGCCTAATGGGCCAAAATTTGTTTCTTGGCAAATAAGGGTGATTCCTTAAATGGGCTTTGGTATTTGGGTTTGACCCATATTGACCAAAATTCCATACCTTAGAAATTAATTAAAAGCCCATTGGACTTTAAATTAAATTGACATTGGATGTTAATCGGGCTTTGAGACCCGTAACGATTAGATTTGGAATCTAAGTCGTAAAGGTACATTAAAAGTGTAAATATTTAATTTAGAATTAAATAAATGAATTATATTAAATGCAAATTAAATTGGATTTAATGTTGTAGTTTAATTTAATTCAAGAATTCGTACTTTGAGTACTAATTCGCAAAACGAGTTTGACTCGCACAAAATCAAATCGTTGTTTGAACATTGGATGGTCATTAATATTCAGATTAATTAATTGGATTAGATTGATTGATAACATGCTTGTGTGAATACATGGTTGCGATGTATGAATAATGTATATCGGATGGATATTAAATGGGTGAGGGCAATTTTGGAAATTATTGTAATAAATTTAGAATTTATTAATTGGACCTGCGTGTCCAGCCTATTACCTCCTTACTCTATGTAATTCTCTTCTAACCTATTCCCCTCAATGTAAATGAGGTTTCTTTAGAAGTGTTATGTAATCGGGTAGAAGTAATACTTGTGCTAGCGGGAGAGAGGAAAGTGAGAGATTTGTTCTAGGAAAAATGTTTTAAATATCCATCCGCATATCATTATTATTTATTTATATGCGCCTTATTATGTGTTTAGAATGCATGTTTAGAGGTGTATGATGATGAGACCTTAACAAAGATAATTAATTGGTTGCCAATTGCACGCGAAACCCTCAACATCATATTAAGCGTTTTTCCTTCCATTGAGTGATTCTTACTCAAGATCCAAGACTGACATTGGTTTGTTTGCCAAAGTCAAGCCTTTTTCCGTTGAGGATGTGTTTGAATCATGAAGGCTTTGTTCCATATCGGTGTCTTGTCCAAGTTGTGATTAGTTGGCCAAAGTCAAGATCACTTCTTGTCCATCGTCATTGATTACGAAGCTTTCCATAGTCAATGGGTTTCGCTTAACTGGGATCACTAAGTTTGTTGTGCCAAAGCCAAGGCTTAGTTGATTCAGAGGAAAAAGGTTAGGCAATATATTGGATATATTGGCATATATAAGATATATGTTTCGGACTTGGATGTCCACCTACTGGATTTAGGAATTGGATGGGATCCAATTGATCTTAGAGATCGACCTAGTTAATTATCATACAATTTTTTGGCCAAAGTCAAGATTGTGTGTTATTTAACGGGATCCTAGCCCACTAGGAAACAAGGTTTCCCAAGTACTCAACAGAGGGTTAGAGGCTCGCCGAAAAATAGTGGGAGGCAAGTATTAAATTTGCAATATTCGTTTAGTTACTTGCCATACGCGCTCATTTCAAATATTTCGTCAAATAAATTATTTATTAGTTGGACTAATATTTAATCGTTGTTTTAATAAACAGTTGGACTGTATTCAAACTATTTCAATTAATAGTTGATTTTATAATTGGATTATAGTAATCAATATAATTGAATTTAACCTATTAAATTATAGTTGATTATATAGTTAGACTATAGTAATCATTATAAATCAATAGTACCTAAAATCGTTGATTAAATAGTTGGACTATTAGAATCAAGATAAATTGAAAGATTAGTGTTTAAAACATAATCCTGGGTGAAAAATGTTTTAAAACGACTTTAAATTATCAAATTGGGAATAATGAATCAGGATAGTCCTGAAAACTAAGAAGTTACTTTATTTGATAAAATAACATCTTGGACCTAAGCCTGGAGTTGAGCAAATAGTTGAACATGATATTTAGAATATTCATGTAATAATAACTTTAGTGCTTTATCCATTAAGCTTGCCAAATAGACTCCTTAATTTCTTAATCAGAACTAAGGATTAGATCCTTATAGTATGATATTGAAATTGAAGGATCTTCATAGATCTATCTTTAGATCTTAGAAGTACTAAATTGCAATAGTAAACTCTTGGAGAGTTAATGCCTATACTCAAGGAGACAAAGCCAAAGTTTGTAATAAGGCAAGAAGCGCAAGGCGCACGTTACTTCGACATCCCAGAAGGCCAAGGCTTGGCCAAAGGCTTCTGGAGTGTGGAAAATAGGTAAAGGAAAAGTCATTATAATCTTCTGGGAAGACAAAGGACATATCCCAAGATGTCTGCTTAAATTATGGCAAACAGGATCACTGATGCGTGACTGCCGTATGTACAAGGTAGACAAGAAGGAATTGAAGATGGACAAGGCTCCAACTTCAAATACGTTTGTCATAAACATGTTCACTACTAGTATTAAAATTGGATTTTAGATACTGAGTATGGTACATAAATATGTACTGGTGTGCAGAATCTGCTGAGAGCAGGATACTGACTTCAGTTGAGATTAATCTACGAATCGGAAACGGGACGAGAGTCGCTGTTTTGACTGTGGAGACCTAAGTTTAGGAACTACCCTTTGGGTATGTACTTAAATTAGGAAACTGTTACAATGTAACTAGTTTGACTAGATACATTATCTCTATATCAGAGTATAACTCGTTGCGAGTATACCTTTATTTTCTAGAACACTAAGTGTTTCATTTATATAGATGATATTTAGATAAACACATTAGATGTGAATAACAGTATTTATATTTTGAATATAAATAAATCTCAAACATATAACATGACAAACAAATAGCTCAACCTGAGTTAATCAGTTGAGACCTATATGTGGCATTGTTGTATGGGACTTGTTGTATGGGACACAATTAACAAGACTCATATATCCACACTTTCGAAGAGTGGGTATTAGGACAGATTTGATTCTAGTTTATTGGGCAAAGTGCCTGTAACACCTTTACTTGGTAAAAGTGCAAGTGCCATCGATCTGTTAGCCCTCGTTCATAGTGACGTAAGTAGGCCCATATCTAGCTAGGCTAGAGGTGGATAAGAACGTTTCGTGACCTTTACGGATGTGGCATTGCGTTATGGTTATGTGTTTCTTGTGAACACAGATCAGAAACTTTTGATGAAACCAAATAGTTTCGACACTAAGTAGACAAACAGATCGGCTAAAGTATTAAACCATCACGGTTAGACCATGATGAAAATACTTAAGCAATAAGTTTCTCATATACTTGAAAGAGTATAGTATTCTTTCAATGAGGACTCCTCCCGGAACACGTCAATTTGACGGTGTGTCCGAACTGAGAAATCGAATTTTGTTAGACATGATAAGGTTAATCATGAGTCGCTATGAGCTACCATTTCCTTCAATGGATACGTATTTAACAGTGCAAAACTTATTTTGAATAAGGTTCCATAAAAATCTGTTTGACAGACTTCATATTAGATATGAACAGGAAAGAAACTGGGTTTTCTCATTCCTGAAGATTTATGAATGCTAGGCATATGTTTGGATGATACCAAACTAAAACCCAAATCGAATAAGTGCCTAATAATGGTTATCATAGGGAAACCAAAGTATATTACTTATACAACTCACAAGAGAACAATGTAATTGTTGCTCACCATGCGATTTTCCTAAGAGGAATACCTATATGCAGTGGTAAGTGGGAGGAAAGTAAAACTCGATGAAAATCGGAGTAATACTATTCCAGGCACCGATTCTTTAATGGATCGCAAATAGTTCATCAAGGATGAATCTATACCAATAATCTTCGAATACACAATAACCACGTAAGTCGGAGAGATTCAGAAAACAACCTAGGGTATGGGTTTCTGATCTATACCAATAATCTTATTGAGGAATACGAACTGACTACGTATGAAGAAGTGATACAAGGTATCGACTCCTTATCATGGCAAAGTGTCATGTATACCAACCAAGTTTGGATACTAGTTGTTGTACCGGAAGGCATTGTGCCTATTGGTACTATATAAGTCTTCAAGGAAGACAAACATGGAAGGCAACATACCAACGTACTAATCTAGGCTTGTAGCGAAAAGGTATCGTTATCAACATTGTTTCGATTACGACGAAACCTTTTACCCGTTGCCATGGTTAAATCCATTTGGATAATGCTTGCTGATGTTGCATATTTCATTTATGAAATATGGTAGCTGAATGCCAAAATCGCTTTCCTTAACGGAAACCTTTTGGAGGATATTTATAACATCCTGACGGTTTTATCATACCAAAACAAGCAAACAAGGTTTGCAGGTTATTCGATCCATGGATGGATTGAAGCAAGCATTGCATTCTTGGAATTATAGTTTTGATGTAATCATAATGGTATATGATTTAATTCAAAACGAAAATGATTCTTATGTATATAAGAGGGTTAGTGGGAGCACACTGACAGTTAATGCCCTGTATAATAATGACATATCATTTCTTGGAAATGATATTCCCATAATACAATCGGTGAAAGCATGGCTTTCATGAAAATTCTCTGTAGAATTCTTGGGAGAAACAACCTTTATTCTAGGAATAAAGATCTACTGGGATAGATTTAAAGTTGTTAATAATCTCCGAGAAATCGTACATTGAAAAATGTACGTGACCTGGTGTCTCATACGCTTTGAGCATATAGAGTCACAATCAGGCCAATCCAAGTGATAGTCACTGGATTGATTTTAAGAACATCCTTAAGTATCTTAGAGGAACTAAGGATGCTTTCTTATACTATGGAGAATGAGAACTTGAAGTGACTGGGTTCACTGCTGTAAGTTTCCTAACCGATAAAAACCGACTATAAATCATAATAACGGTACTATAAAGTTTTAATAACGGAATAGTGAGCTGGAAATCTTCCAAGCAAGATACTGTTACCGAATAAAAAACAAAAGTTGATTATTGCTGCAGCTGAGGCAGCAATAGAAGCCTTCTGGATTGATAATAAATCTAATTAGATTAGATGTAGTTCTGTTAGCAGCTGAGCTAGGCTTCAACGCAGGCTAAAGAATTAATGGTCTCATCAATGATCCAGATATATACTTCAAATATTCATCTGATTCGTTCGGATCATACATCGTGGCGATGTGATGATCGAATAAATCGCATCAGATGATAATCATGCAAATCCGATGACGAAAGCCTTTCCTCAGCAGAAATTGAGCGAACCGTACATAGTTCGGGTGTAAGACACTTGAGTGACTGGCTATAGGCCAAGTGGGAGATTGTTGGACAATTATGACCCATAGCGTCACTATTTGTACAGATCATGGTGTTGTTGTACAAATTAACTATGTGACAAAGGAAATTTCTCTTCTGTAATTTGTAATTAGATTACCAAGATGTATAAATGATAGAAGGTCCATATGATTAGTTCCGGATTGAGATGATATGAGACAATATCAATCCACGAAGGTTTAATCATTAAATATCTCTAGTCAGAGTATTATCGAGATCAGACATCGATAATGCGTAAAAGACTAGTATTACACTTGTGCGCGTTGTGAGGGCATAACATCATAGTTGTCATATATTTGGGTATATGATACTCATGCAAGTGTAATAAGAGGTTGTGTTTTACCGATGGTACGAGAAACAGCTTCGCTTTGGATAGACCCCTCGCAATTCCATTGGTAGTATGACTATGTGTCTATGGAAGTCCGAATCAGGGTAGATGTATTTGGTCTTAACCTGAGACTTGCACCGCTAATACTTGCGACAATCAATATACTTTGGTTTTGTTCGTCCAGGGCTTTAACAGGTTTTGTGTACGCCTCTACTGGGTATATTGAGAATCGTAGTGTATTGGGTGTGATGTCGAGATGGAAGTATCACTCCAGTCATAGTGGAGATGATGATCACGTAGGAAACGAAACTTGTTCTCTTATGTACTGCAGTCATCGGGATAATATGACTAGGTCATGATTATCCGATATAGAGACTAGTTACCAGAGATCCGATATGTGTTTCGTACGGAGCAGACACAATTCCAGGCCCAGGCCTTGCACGTGACATCCGATGCTGGATCGAAATACGTAATACTACGTATACTACGCCTGATATAGATCACATATTCCTGTAAGGATATTTCTGGAGAATTGGGTAGGCATAGCGCTTTGCTAGAAGCCAACCTTGTCTTGTAAATCGGTAAAAACGTAGTACTAGGTACTTACGTGTTCGGATAGTCCGATGACTGGATTTACTGCCAATATATATGGGGATCTCATGGGTCGCTTCCCGAAGATTCACCGATGACGTATGACTCGCACTTTATTAATCTGGGATTAATTTGATGAGAGAGAAAATTAATCTAGGATTAATTGCAGAGATATTTTATCTGGGATAAAATATTAATTAAAGAGCGATTACGATTAATTTGGAATTAACCGATAAAATAATATATTCGATATTTTATACTAAATTGGATTTCGACGCGGAATTAAATTTAGAATTTAATTCGGGCGAACGTGTTAATTTAGAATTAATTCGTTAGCGACGTGAATAATAATTTTACTAGGCAAAGTTATTTAATTAAATTAGATTTAATTTCGTCGCAACGGAAAATTCGTTAATTTGGAATTAGCGAACCCGAGCCCGGGAGTGTTTGCGGACGCACTCGCATTTCGAATTCAAGTGCGGCCACAAGTCACATCAAGTGTGAAATCACTAGTCAATCGATTGATGTGATGTCTAGTCACTTTGAGTGATTTGACAACATGTCATGAGTGATGTGAATAGTGATGGAAGTGGTTGTGGCTTTATTCCTTTTGACTTTTGGTAAATAGAATTTTGAATTTTGTGTATTATATACACAAATCCAAATACAACAAAACCTAACACATTTTCTTCTCTCTTTCCTCTTTTCCTCTTCTCTTGCTCACGGCCAATGGCCATTTTTTCTTCTTCCAATTTTCTGGTTTCACCAAGAATGGAGGAGGAGCATAAGGAAATTTTATGGCAAAATTTCCGGAGTGCTAGCACACATTCGGAGTCTTGCGAAGATGATAGGGAAACCCACCCGTGGGCTTGGAATACACATTACAAGCTTGGAGCTTGGTGGATCATCCATGGCCGAATGGAGGAGCTCTTTTTTTGCAGAATGCCGAGAGAACCAATGAGCCAAAGCTTGAAGTTTTGTGTTCGTCGCATCGCTCAACCGATCATTGTAAGTATTCTGCAACTTCTTTGATGTATTCACATGTTGTTTCTTGCTTGATAATGATCCTTGGGACCTTAGAGAAACCCAACATGTCTACCTAATGAGTTTATAAAGGCCAATATCGTCATTAGTGTGAGGCTGTAGTAAATGTCATGGGATCCACTTCCCGCTATGAAATTTTGATAGTCAAATTTCTATTTTTCCGTTAAGGGAGATTACGAAATTATGTAAAGTAGTGGGATGACACTAATAGATTTAAAATTCCATAATCAATTAGTGTTATTACTTTTGAAATGAAAAACTGTTCTGCTACTACTCAAAAATATTGTCTTGTAGATGGCTGCCGCTAATCCATTGATGAAACTTTTGGATTCCAATAAGCTAAAAAGAAGCCGAGAACTATTTCGAATGGGAAATGAACATGCGCCTTGTCTTGGAATTTGAAAAGTTGACTTACGTCACTATCAATCCACTGCCTGTTGATATCGATCCTGACTCAACTCCATAAGATCGAGAAACTTTTTATAGATGGAAGGATGATAACCTGAAGGTGAAATCCTACATCTTGGGATCGCTGGTTCCAGATTTGCTGAGATAGTACATTGAAGTACCGGATGCTTGGAGCATCATGTGAACACTCAAGGAGTTGTTCGAGGCAAACCAAGAGATGGAACTTTATCAAAGATCTAAGGAATTATTCCGTGCTGAACTCAAGGAGTGAGGAGATGTCAGCACTCATGTTTTGAAAATGATAGACCAAATTCGATATGTGGAACAACATGACATTGTGTTTGATAAATGGCTGGGCCGTAATTTGATTCTGTCTTCTTTACATGGTTCTTATGCTGGCTTTGTGTTAACTTTCCATATGCATTCGATGCAAGCCATATACGAAGAACTTCATAACATGCTACGCACGGCGGAGCAAGATTTGAAGAAAGACAACCCCACACTATATCTCCATGGTGGAGATAGCTCTTCAAAGACTTCTGGGAAGTCAAAGAAAATCAAGTTGGGGAAGAATAAGATATCAAAGAAGAACTCCAAGAAGCGCAAAGGCGCAAAACCGAAAGTAGCTTGTGATCAATGTCTACATTGCAAAAAGTATGGACACTGGAAGAATAACTATCCAGAGCTTAAAGAAAAAGCAGGACCCTCAGGTACGTTTTATGTTTTTTCAATTATTGACATCTTATTAGCCTTAGATGCAAATAGTGGATGGATGTTAGACATTGGTAGTCCTACTCATATTTGTAATTCTCTGCAGGAAATAAGGGTTAAAAGAAGGCTGAATAAATGGGAGATCCAGCTTAGAGTTGGCAATTGTGAGACATTGGATGTCAATGCCATAAGAACTATTGTTCTAGATCTCCCAAATGGATGTAAATTAGATTTGCATAACTGTTATTATGTTCCCTCAATTATCAGACAAATAATATCACTGCTAATATTAGATAAAGAGAGATATAAAATAAACATTGAGGATGAAACTTTATGTTTATATGATAAAGATAATTTATTGAAATGTGAATGTTCTTTATCAAACGGTCACTATGTTTTGGAAACATGTAGATATGTCTTTAATATAGAGAAAAATACAAGTAGGAAGTCTGAATTAAATAATACTGAATTATGGCATATGAGATTGGGCCACATAGGTGTTAGACGTCGATCTAAATTGGTAAATGATGGTTTGATTGAAAATCTTACCTTATATCATTATCCGATTTTTGAGTCATGTAGCCAAGGAAAAATGACAAAGGCCCCATTTCAAGGTGTTAGACACCATGCTGGAGATTTACTGGAGCTAATACTCAGTGATGTGTGTGGTCCATTAAATCATGCCGCTCATGATGGTTACACATACTTTGTAACTTTCACAGATGACAAGTCTAGATATGGATATGTCTATCTGATGAAACATAAGTTGGAAATATTTGACAAATTCAAAATATTCTGAAATAAAGTAGAAAAACAAACCATTAAATTCATCAAATTCCTTAGATCAGATCGAGGCGATGAATGTATGAGTGAAGAATTCAGAAATTATTTAAGGGATAATGAAATTATTGTTGGATAATTATGACCCATAGCATCACTATTTGTACAGAACATGGCGTTGTTGTACAAATTAACTATGTGACAAATGAAATTGCTCTTTTATCATTTGTAATTGGATTACCTAGATATATAAATGATAAAAGTCCATATGATTAGTACCAGATTAATAAGATATGAGACAATATTAATCCACTAAGGTTTAATCATTAAATGTCCATAGTCGTAGTATTATCGAGACTGGACATCGATAATACGGAATAGGCTAGTATTGCACTTGTGCGCATTATGGAGACATAACATCATAGTTCTCATATATTTGGGTATTGGATACTCATGTAAGTGTAATATGAGGTTCTGTTTATCGATGGTACGGAAATAGCTTCGCTCTAGATAGACCCTTCGGAATCTCACTGGTAGTATGACTATGTGTCTATGGGAATCCGAATCAGGGTAGGTGTATTTGGTCTAAACCTGAGACTTGCATCGCTAATACTTGTGACAATCAGTATACTTTGGTTTTGGTCGTCTGGGGCTTTAACAGGTTCTGTGTACGCCTCTTCTGGGTATACTGAGAATCGTAGTGTATTGGATGTGATGTCAAGATGGAAGTATCACTTCAGTCATATAGAGATGATGATCACGCAAGATACGTAACTGGTACTCTTGTATGTTGCAGCTATCGGGATAATATGACAAGGTCATGATTATCCAATTATAGAGACTAGTTACCAGAGATCCGATATATGCTTCGTACGGGGCAGACACAATTCCAGCCCTAGGCCTAGCATGTGATAATCAATACTGGGTCGTAATACGCAATACTACGTATACTACGCCTGACAAAGATTACATATTCCTTTAAAGAATATTTCTGGAGAATTGGGTAGGCACGGTGCTTTGCTATAAGCCAACCATGTCTTGTAAATCGGTAAGAACGTGGTACCGGGTACGCACGTATTCGGATAGACCGATAACAATATTTACTGCCAACATATCCAGGGATCTCTTGGGTCGCTTCCCGAAGATTCACCGTTGAGATTTGACTCGAACAGAAAATTAATCTGGGATTAATTATGAAGGAGAAAATTAATCTGGGATTAATTACGGCAATGAATTAATCTAGGATTAATTAAAAGAGAAAGAATTAATCTGGGATTAATTGCGACGAGAATTTATCTGGGATTAAATTCGTCGAGAAGAGAGAATGCGATTAATTTGGAATTAATCGGCAAAATAAATTTAATAGTTAAATTGGATTTTTCTATTTAATTTATTTAAATGTGCTAAAATAATATATTTGATATATTAATTGAAATTAGATTTCAATGCGGAATTAAAATTGGATTTTAATTCAAGCGAACGAATTAATTTGGAATTAATTCGCGAGCGACTTCCGTAATAATTTTACTAAGCATTATTATTTAATTAAATTGTATTTAATTACGTCGCAACGAAAATGTCGTTTAATCGGATTAAGGGAACCCGACCCCGAAGTGTGTGTAGTCTCACTCAACTTGAATTTTGAATTAAATTGTGGAACCCACCAACTTACATCACTAGTCAATCTAATTGATGGAAGTAGTTGAGAGCAATTATGGAAACTTGTTTAACACACTTTGACTTTTGGAAAGTATATACACTTTTTTAAAAAAAGAAATTGGTAATTGCTTTTAGAATGCAAATACACACAAAAATAAAAAAAACTCTCTCTTATCTCCCTAGCCATGGCTGAAACTTTGAACCTTGGAGGGGAAATTTTTTTTCTTTCATTTTGTTCCAAGCTAGCACTTAAAGGAGTGGATCAGGGTGATAGGGAAACTCACCCGAGAGTATGGAACTCGATTTCAAGCTCCGAAGCTTCCAACACATCCAACAAAGAAGGAATTTTTGAAATATCTTCAACCAATCAATGTGAGTATTCCACAACTCTCTTGATAATTCACACACGAATCACTCTTAGACGATCTTGGCAGGTTCTAGAAACACTTACAATTCTGGCCAAATATAGCCCACCAGGAACACCGCAACACAATGGTGTGTCTGAACGTAGAAATCATACTTATTGGATATGGTGTGATCCAAGATGAGCTATATAGATCTTCCTTATTACCTTTGGGGTTATGCTTTACAAACTGCTGCCTACATACTTAATAGGGTTCCATCGAAAGTTGTTTCTATGATCCCCTATCAGATTTGGTACGGTAGAATCCAAGTCTTAGGCATTTAAAGATTTGGGGTTGTCCTACATACGTTAAAATTATGCAGCGGGATAAACTAGCACCAGAAGGTATAAATGTAGGTTCGTTGGATATCCTGGTAATTCCATGGGATATCAATTCTATGACTCTGAGCAATGAAATGTCTTTTTTGTTCACTTTACATCTTTTCTTGAAAAGCAATTTTTTTGGAGAAAGTGGTAATTGTAGAGAAATTAAACTTGATGAGTTTGATCCCAACATTAAGGAACCTGAGATGGAACCAGAGATCCAATTAGGTGAATGATCTACTGCACAGGTTTTACGTAAGTCTAATAGAATATCAAGGCCTCATGAAAGACTGTTTTTGACATCTGATGTGGGCCTTGATGTTCTCCTCCTAGAGGAAACAGATCCGACTACGTATTTGGATGCTATATTGGATATCCATTCGGGATAATGGCATGAAGCCGTGAAGTCCGAGATGGATTCTATGCATGCCAATCAAGTCTGGGACTTAGCTGAACTTCCTGAAGGAGTTAAACCTATTGGTTGTAAATAGGTTTACAAAAAGAAGCGAGAGCCCGATGGAAAGGTGGAAACCTTTAAGGCCCGACTGGTAGCAAAAGGTTACACTCAACGTCCTGGGATTGACTATGAGGAAACTTTTTCACCAGTAGCCATGCTAAAATCCATTAGGATTCTTTTAGCCATTGTTGCATATCACGACTATGAGATATGTCAGATGGATGTGAAAATCGCTTTCCTAAATGGATTCCTTGAAGAGGATATCTATATGGAACAACCAGATGGTTTCGTATCCAGTGAGACTTCAAACTTGGTTTGTAAGCTCCAAAAGTCTATTTATGGACTTAAACATGCATCCCGAAGCTGGAATCATCATTTTGATTAGATAATTAGATTATCTGGATTCATCAAAAATGAGGAAGAACCATGTGTTTATAACAAAGTTAGTGGGAGCATGATAGTTTTCCTAGTCTTGTATGTAGATTGATAGGTTTTCTAGGTCAAACAAAGATCAATTAAGCATAAAACATGTGAATACTAAAAGTAAAGTTGCGGAAAAATACTCACTTTGATCGGCTAATGGATGTAGAGAATACAAAAATCCAACCTTTGTGTAGTTGCTCCAAGCTCCTCTCTTTGATGTATTTTGAGCTTCCAAGCTTGATTCTTGAATTCCAAACTCATGGGAAAGGTTTCCCTATCACATTTGTATGAATCTTTGAGTGCTAGCTCTAGAGATTTTGCAACAAAAATAAAAGGAAATGAACCCTAGGTTCACGCCCAAGAGAAGAAAAAGGAAGGCCATTTTCGGCCAAGGAGAGAAGAATGAGAGAGTTGTATTTTTTGTAAATTTTTTGTTTCTAAAACAATTACCACCACACCAAAAGTCAAACTCAATTTTGGTACAAACTTTTCCAAAAAGAAAAAAACAATTTTGGAGGGAAATTAGCAATCAATGCCTCCAACTACTCCCATCATAAATAGTGACTAGATGTCAATCACAAAAAAGGTGACATGACTTCCATCACTAAAGTGACTTGCGATGTGACTTGTGGGCCCCACTTTAATTCAAAATCCGAGCGGGCCCGCAAACACATTCCGGGCTCGGGTTCGTTCATTCCAAATTAACGAATTTTCCACTGCGACGTAATTAAATCAAATTTAATTAAATATTTATGCCTAGCAAAATTACTATTCACGTCGCTCGCGAATTAATTCTAAACTAATTTGTTTGCCCGAATTAAAATTCAATTTTAATTCCGCATCGAAATCTAATTTCGTTTAATATATCGAAAATATTATTTTATCGATTAATTCCGAATTAATCGATTATCTCTATTAATAGAATTTTATCCAAATAAAATTCTCCGTAATTAATCCTAGATTAATTTTCTCTCTCTTCCAATTAATCCCAGATTAATTATGTTCGAGTCATACGTCATCGGTGAATCTTCGGGAAGTGACCCATAAGATCCCTGGATATGTTGGTAGTAAATCCGGTCATCGAAATATCCGAATACGTGCGTACCCGGTACCACGTTCTTACCGATTTACAAGACATGGTTGGCTTCTAGCAAAGCGTCGTGCCTACCCAATTCTCCAGAAATATTCTTTTAAGGAATATGTAATCTATGTCAGGCGTAGTATACGTAGTATTGCGTATTGCGATCCAGTATCAGATGTCACATGCTAGGCCTGAGGCTGGAATTATGTCTGCCCTGTACGAAGCATACATCAGATCTCTGGTAACTAGTCTCTATAATCGGATAAGCATGACCTAGTCATATTATCCCGATGACTGCAGTACATAAGAGTACAAGTTCTGTATCCTACGTGATCATCATCTCCATATGACCAAAGTGATACTTCCATCTTGACATCACACCCAATACACTACGATTCTCAATATACCCAGAAGAGGCGTACACAGAACCTGTTAAAGCCCCGGACGACCAAAACCAAAGTATATTGATTGTCGCAAGTATTAGCGATGTAAGTCTCAGGTTAAGACCAAATACACCTACCCTGATTCAGACTCCCATAGACTCATAGTCATACTACCAATGAGATTCCGAGGGGTCTATCCAGAGTGAAGCTGTTTCCGTACCATCGGTAAACACAACCTCCTATCACACTTGCATAAATATCCAATACTTAAATATATGAGAACTATGCCGTTATGCTCCCACAACGCGCACAAGTGCAATACTAGTCTATTCCTCATTATCGATGTCCAATCTCGATAATACTACGACTAGGGATATTTTAATGATTAAACCTTAGTGGATTAATATTGTCTCATATCTTATTAATCCGGAACTAATCATATGGATTTTTATCATTTATATATCCCGGTAATCCAATTACAAAAGATAAAAAATGCAATTTCCTTTGTTACATAGTTAATTTGTACAACAACACCATGTTCTGTACAAATAGTGATGCTATGGGTCATAATTGTCCAACAATCTCCCACTTGGCCTATAGCCAATCACTCAGGTGTCCTACACCTGAACTATGTACGGGTCGCTCAACCTTTTGCTGAGAAACAACTTTCGTCAGCGGATTTGCATGGTTATCATCTGATGCGATTTATTCGATCATCACATCGTCACGATGTATGATCCGACGAATAAGATTAAATAGTTGAAGTATATACTTGGATCGTTGATGAGACCAACAATTCTTTAGCCTGTGCTGTAGCCTAGCTCAGCTGCTAACAGAACTACTCCTAATCTAATTAGGAATTTTACATATCCAAAATTACTTCTTTTGCTGCCTCAGCTGCAGCAATATTCCGCTTTTGTTGTTTATTCGGCAACAGTATCTTGCTTGGAAGATTTCCAGCTCACTGTTCCGTTATTCAAACTATATAGTACCCTTATTACGACTTACAATCGTTTTTGTCAGTTTGGAAACTTGCAGCGGTGAACCCAGTCACTTCAAGTTCTCCTTCCCCATAGCTTAAGAAAGCATCCTTAGTTCATCTAAGATACTTAAGGATGTTCTTAACATCAATCCAGTGACTATCACTTGGATTGGCCTGATTGTGACTCCATATGCTCAAAGCATATGAGACACCTGGTCACGTACATTTCTTTCAATGTACGAGTTCTCAGAGAGTGCCAACAACATTTAGATCTATCCCAGTAGATCCTTATTCCTAGAATAAAGGTTGTCTCTCCCAAGTAGTCTACGAAGAATTTTCATGAAAGCCAAGCTTTCACCGATTGTATTATGGGAATGTCATTTCCAAGAAATGATATATCATCATTATATAGGACAATCATTATCAGTGCGCTCCCACTAACCTCCTTATATACACAAGAATCATTTTCGTTTTGAATTAAATCATATACCTTTATGATTACATCAAAATGATAGTTCCAAGAACGCAATGCTTGCTTCAATCCATAGATGGATCGATTTAACTTGCAAACCTTGTTTGCTTGTTTAGGTACGAAAAAAAACCGTCAGGAGGTTGTAAACATCCTCCAAAAGGTTTCCATTTAAGGAAAGCGATTTTGACGTTCAGTGGCCATATTTCATAAATGAAACATGAAACATTAGCAAGCATTATCCAAATGGGTTTAACCATGGCAACGGGCAAAAAATTTTGTCGTAATCGACACTATGTTGATGATGATACCTTTTCTGTACAAGCCTAGCTGTGTACATTTGTATGTTTGCATCTATGTATGTCTTCCTTGAAGACACATATAGTACCAATAGGCACAATGCCTTCTGGTACAACAACCAGTGTCCAAACTTGGTTGGTTTACATGGAATCCATTTCGGACATCATGGCACGTTGCTATAATAGGGAGTCGATACCTTATATCACTTCCTCATATGTAGCCGGTTCATGTTCCTCAATAAGATTAAAATCTTTACGAGGTAAGATCAGAAACCTATACCTCCCAGGTTATTTTCTGACTCTTTCCGACTTACGCGGTTCTTGTGTATTTGAAGATTGTGGTATAGTTTCATCTCTGATGAACTGTTTATGTTACGTTAAAGAATCGGTGCCTGGAACAGTATTACTCCGATTTTCATCGAGTTTTACTTTCCTTCCACTTACCACTGCATATAGGTATTCCTCTTAGGAAAACCACAGAAAGAGCAACAATTATATTCTTCTCTTGTGAGTTGTATAAGTACTATACTTTGGTTTCCCTAGGATAACCTACAAATAGGCACTTATCCGATTTTGGGTTCTAGTTTGGTATCATCCAAACATATGCCCAGCATTCCCAAATGTTTAGGAATGAGAAAACCCGGTTTCTTTCCTGTTCATATCTAATATGAAGTCTGCCTAATAGATTTTCATGGAACCTTATTCAAAATAAGTTTTGCACTGATTAATACGTATCCCTAGAAGGAAAATGGTAGCTCAGAGCGACTCATCATTAACCTTACCATGTCCAACAAAGTTCGGTTTCTCCGTTCGGACACACCGTCAAATTGAGGTGTTCCGGGAGGAGTCCACTGTGAAAGAATACTATACTCTTTCAGGTAATCGAGAAACTTATTGCTTAAGTATTTTCCACTACGGTCTAACCGTGACGGTTTAATAATTGAGCCGGTTTGTCTGTCTACTTCGTGTCGAAACTCTTTGAATTACTCAAAAGTTTTCGATTCGTGTTTCAAAAGAAACACATAACCATAACGCGATGCCACATCCGTAATGGTTACGAAGTATTCATATCCACCTGTAACCTAGCTAGACATGGGCCCACTTACGTCACTATGAACGAGGGCTAACAGATCGGTGGCACTTGAACTTTTACCAAGTAAAAGGTGTTTTAGGCACTTTGAATAATAAGCTAGATTCGTAGACATTATTTGAATTAGAATCAAATCTGTCCTAGTACCCACTCTTCGAAAGTGTGGATATATGAGTCTTGTTAATGTGTCCCAGACAACAATGCCACAAATAATTCTCATCTGATTAAATCAGTTTGATCTATTTGTTTGTCATGTTATACATTTGAGATTCATTTATATTCAAAATATAAATATTGTTATTCACATCTAATGTATTTATCTCAATATCATCTTTATAAACAAAAACACTCAATGTTCTAGCATATAAAGGTATACCCGCAACAGGTTAAACTAGATATAGAGATAATGTTTCTAGTCAAACTAGGTACATTATAACGGTTTCCTAATTTAAGTACATACCCAAAGGGTAGTTCCTAAACTTAGGTTTCTACGGTTAAAACAGCAACTCTCGTCCCGTTTCCGACTCACAGGTCGATCTCAACTGAAGTCAGTCTCCTGTTTGTCAGCAGATCCCGCATATCAGTACATATATATGTACAACACTTAGTATCAAAAATCCAATTTTGAAACTAATAGTGAATATGTTTATGACAAACATACTTAAAGTCAGAGCGTTGTCCGTCTTCTCTTCCTTCACGTCTGCCTTATCCTTACGGCAGTCACGCTTCCAGTGACCCCGTTTGCCACAGTTTAGGCAGACGTCTTGGGATATGTCATTTGTCTTCCCAGAAGACTGTGATGATTTTGCCTTTGCCCCTTTTAGAAGCTCTGGCTCTGCCTCCTTGAGCATAGCCATCAACTCTCCAAGAGTTTACTCTTGATTCATAATGAACCTGCCCCAGCTTTCGGGTAGAGACTATAAGATCAAATCTTTGGTAGTCTCGGCCACGTAGGTAATGCCCAGCTAACCTAGCTGATCGATGTCAGCAATCATCTGCGACACCTAGTGCTCGACAGATGTACCCTCTGACATACGTGAGTGAAAGAGCTTCTTTTTGCAATTTGTACTTCTAAGATCTAAGAATAGATCTATGAAGATCTTTAATTTCAACATCATGGTATAAGGATCTAATCCTTAATTCTGACGACGGAATTAAAGAGTCATTGCGGTAAGCAAAACGGATTGAGCACTAAAGTTATCGTCACCATGAGTCTTCCAAAACTCATGCTCCACTATTTGCTCAAATCCGGGCTCAGGCTCGAGATGTTTCTCTATCAAATAGAATAATTTCTCAGTTTCCAAGACTATCCTGAGGTTCTATTCCCAATCTGAAAATTGGAGCCGTTTAAAGACATTTTCACCCAGGATTATGTTCTAAACGCTAATTTTTCAGTTATCTTGATTCCAATAGTCCAACTATCCAATCAACGATTTCAGGTATAATCAAATATAATGATTACTATAGTCTAACTATATAATCAACTATAATTTGATTGGTTTGAATACAGTCCAACTGTTTTAATTAAAACAACAATTAAATATTAGTCCAACTAATATATTTATTTTTAATGACGAAAAATTGAAATGAGCGCGTATTGGCAAGTATCTAAACGAAATTGCAAATTTAATACTTGCCTCCCACTATTTTTCGGCGAGCCTCTAACCCTCTGTTGAGTACTCGGGAAACCTAGTTTCCTAGTGGGCTAGGATCCCGTTAAATAACACACAACCTTGACTTTCACCAACAAGTTGTATGCTATTTAACTAGGTAGATCTCTAAGATCAATTGGATCTCATCCAATTCCTAGATCCAGTAGGTGGACATCCAAGTCCGAAACATATATCTAATAAATGCCAATATATCCAATATATTCCCTAACCTTTTTCCTCTGAATCAACTAAGTCTTGGCTTTGGCACAACAAGCTTAATGATTCCAGTTAAGCGGGACCCATTGACTTTGGAAAGCTTCGTAATCGATGTCGATGGACAAGAAGTGATCTTGACTTTGGACAAGACATGCGATATGGAACAAAGCCTTCATGATTCAAACACATCCGCAATGGACAAGGTCTTGACTTTGGCCAACAAACCAGTGCCAATATTGGATCTTGAGAGAGAATCATTCAATGGAAGGAAAGCGCTTAATATTTATTGAGGGTTTTTTGCGTAATTGGCAACCAATCAATTATATTTGATTAGGTCTCATCATACACCCTTAAACATGCATTCTAAAAGCATAATAAGGCGCGGTAAATAAATTAATAATGATATGCGGATGGATATATAATACAATTTATTCCTAGAACAAATCTCTCCCTTTCCTCTCTCCGGCTAGCACTATTCTAACTTCTACCCAATTACATAACACTTCTAAAGAAACCTCATTTACATTGAGGGGAATAGGTGAGAAGAGAAATACAAAGAGTCAATAGGTAATAGGCTGGACACGCAGGTCCAATTTAATAAATTCTAAATTTATTACAACAATTTCCAAAATTGCCCTCACCCATCTAATATCCATCTGATATACATTATTCATACATCACATCCATGTATTCACACAAAGCATGTTATCAATCAATCTAATCCAATTAATTAATCTTTGATTAATGACCATCCAATGTTCAAACAACGATTTGATTTGCGTGAGTCCAACTCGTTTAAGAATAAATACTCAAAGTAGGAATTCTTGAATTATATCAAACTACAATATTAAATCCAATTTAATTTGTATTCAATACTAATTCTTTATTTAATTCCAAATTAAATAATTACACTTTTTAATGTGCCTTTGCGACTTAGATTCTAAATCTAATCTTAATGGGTCTCAAAGCCCAATTAACATCCAATGTCAATTTAATTAAAGTCCAATGGGCTTTCAATTAATTTATCAAGGCATGGACTTTGGCAACCAAAGCCCAATAAGGAATCACCATTTTCTATAAAATTAATTTTGGCCCATTAGGCCCAATTAAATTATAAAGGCTCAATTATCATATTTGGACTTTATGGAAATGGTTTTAGGCCCAATTGGATCCAACCAATTATCATAAACCAAACTTGGCCCAACCAAGCCCATTAAGCCCAAATACAACATTATTAGCCCAATTCCAAATTAAGCCCAATTAATTTAATCACATATTCCAAATATCACAATTATTTAATTAAAGTGTATTAGCCATAATTAATTAGTTAAATTAATATATCCATGCATTCTAAACAAATCCAATGGCTTAAAATCAAAAATCACCAAGAGCTTAGGGCACTTAATGTATTCGGCCAAGCCTCCAAATTTGGGGAAAATTAATCCAATTAATTTTTCATCAAATTGATCATGCATAACTCTAAGTTATTAATATATAAGCATACTCAAACAAACAATTTGATCAAATCATGCTTAAATCAAAAATACCCAAATTAAAGATTAAGAACCCTAATTTCATTTCATGCTTAATTTTGGCTCTGATACCATTGATAGGTTTTCTAGTTCAAACCAAGATCAATTAAGCATAAAACATGTGAATACTCAAAGTAAAGTTGCGGAAAAATACTCGGCTAATGGATGTAGAGAATACAAAAATCCAACATTTGTGTAGTTGCTCCAAGCTCCTCTCTTTGATATATGTTGAGCTTCCAAGCTTGATTCTTGAATTCCAAACTCATGGGAAAGGTTTCCCTATCACATTTGTATGAATCTTTGAGTGCTAGCTCTAGAGATTTTGCAACAAAAATAAAAGGAAATGAACCCTAGGTTCACGCCCAAGAGAAGAAAAAGGAAGGCCATTTTCGGCCAAGGAGAGAAGAATGAGAGAGTTGTATTTTTTGTAAATTTTTTGTTTCTAAAACAATTACCACCACACCAAAAGTCAAACTCAATTTTGGTATAAACTTTTCCAAAAAGCAAAAAATAATTTTGGAGGGAAATTAACAATCAATGCCTCCAACTACTCCAATCATAAATAGTGACTAGATGTCAATCACAAAAAAGGTGACATGACTTTCATCACTAAAGTGACTTGCGAAATGACTTGTGGGCCCCACTTTAATTCAAAATCCGAGTGGGCCCGCAAACACATTACGGGCTCGGGTTCGTTCATTCCAAATTAACAAATTTTCCACTGCGACGTAATTAAATCAAATTTAATTAAATATTTATGCCTAGCAAAATTACTATTCACGTCGCTCGCGAATTAATTCTAAACTAATTCGTTTGCCCGAATTAAAATTCAATTTTAATTCCGCATCGAAATCTAATTTCGTTTAATATATCGAATATATTATTTTATCGATTAATTCCGAATTAATCGATCTATCTCTATTAATAGAATTTTATCCCAGATAAAATTCTCCGTAATTAATCCTAAATTAATTTTCTCTCTCTTCCAATTAATCCCAGATTAATTATGTTCGAGTCATACGTCATCGGTGAATCTTCGGGAAGCGACCCATAAGATCCTTGGATATGTTGGCAGTAAATCCGGTCATCGGAATATCTGAATACGTGCGTACCCGGTACCACATTCTTACCGATTTACAAGACATGGTTGGCTTCTAGCAAAGCGTCGTGCCTACCCAATTCTCCAGAAATATTCTTTTAAGGAATATGTAATCTATGTCAGGCGTAGTATACGTAGTATTGCGTATTGCGATCCAGTATCAGATGTCACATGCTAGGCCTGGGGCTGCAATTGTGTCTGTCCTGTACGAAGCATATATCAGATCTCTGGTAACTAGTCTCTATAATCGGATAAGCATGACCTAGTCATATAATCCCGATGACTGTAGTACATAAGAGTACTAGTTTCGTATCCTACGTGATCATCATCTCCATATGACCAAAGTGATACTTCCATCTTGACATCACACCCAATACACTACGAATCTCAATATACCCAGAAGAGGCGTACACAGAACCTGTTAAAGCCCCGGACGACAAAAACCAAAGTATATTGATTGTCGCAAGTATTAGCGATGTAAGTCTTAGGTTAAGACCAAATACACCTACCCTGATTCGGACTCCCATAGACACATAGTCATACTACCAATGGGATTCTGAGGGGTCTATCCAGAGCGAAGCTGTTTCCATACCATCGGTAAACACAACCTTCTATCACACTTGCATAAGTATCCAATACTTAAATATATGAGAGAACTATGTCGTTATGCTCCCACAACGCGCACAAGTGCAATACTAGTCTATTCTGCATTATCGATGTCCAATCTCGATAATACTATGACTAGGGATATTTTAATGATTAAACCTTAGTGGATTAATATTGTCTCATATCCTATTAATCCGGAACTAATCATATGGACTTTTATCATTTATATATCCCGGTAATCCAATTACAAATGATAAAAGAACAATTTCCTTTGTCACATAGTTAATTTGTACAACAACACCATGTTCTGTACAAATAGTGATGTTATGGGTCATAATTGTCCAACATAGATGGCATCCTTATAGGGATGATACAAAATGTGAAAGCCTACCTTTGTAAGAACTTCTCCATGAAAGATATGGGTGAAGCTTCCTATATACTAGGTATAAGGCTCTACCGGGATAGAGTTAGGAAACTTATAGGGTTGTCACAATCGATATACATAGATAAGATGTTAGAAAGGTATGATTTTACCAACTGCAAGGCAACAAATGTACCTTTCTGATACGACACTTCTTTCAAAGAAACTTCTTTCGAAGAAAATGGCACCTCAAACTGAGGAAGAGAGAGTTAAGATGTCTAACTTACCATATGCTTCTTATATTGGGAGCATAATGTATGCTATGTTATGTACTAAACTTGACATCAATTTCGACGTCAGTGTGACCAGCCAATATCAATCTGATCTAGGTAATGATCATTGGACAGCCGTGAAACATATCCTAAAATATCTTAAAGGTACCAAGGATAAGTTTCTGATATATGGAGAAAACGAGCTACAAGTTAAGGGTTATACAGAATCCGACTTCCAGTGAGATCCAGATGATAGAAAATCTACATCAAAATACATATTTACCTTTAACGGTGGTGCTGTTAGTTGGCAATGTTCAAAGCAAGGCTCATCAACTGATTCCACCACTGAGGTGGGATTTATAGTGACTTCAGAAGCGGCTAAAGAAGCTGTTTGGATTAGAAATTTTATCACAGAACTTGGCGTTGTGCCTAGTATTACAGATTCGATCCCATTGAACTGTGATAATAACGGAGCCATCACACATGCTAAGGAGCCGAGGGTGCATTCCAAATCTAAACAAGTGGAAAGAAAATACCACGTAATTAGAGAGATTATTGAACAAAAAGACATAGTGCTCTTGAAGGTTCAAGGACAAGACAACATAATAGACCCGCTTACAAAGGCCTACCTCCTAAGTTATTTGATAATCATGTGTTGGAGATGGGACTACGGTACCATCCTGATTGGCACTAAGCAAGTGAGAGTTTGATGGAGTTGGTACTTAGAGTGCCAATCCGATTTGTACATTTTATTATTCATTAATAAAATAACTACATTTTCATTTCATACCTTATTAATGGTAATGTCATTATGCGTATTAGATTGATGTATAAATATGTTAAGAATGACATCGACCTTAGAATAGTTTTGACACTAGGTGTAAACTATTCTTAAAGTAAATATTCCTAGTCGTTGGTTTTGGAATGACCTAGAAGACTAGCACACGTCGTATATTGGAATTAGAGTTCCAATGGTTTAAATCGATGTACCATGAGTTTTGGTAACTCGTATAGACATGTGGGTATTCGTTGAATCGAATACTGAAAGACTCATAGGTGATTCCTAATAGTTGGAAGTACACACCACCATCAATAGGAATCTCCTCGAGTCGAGTAGCATATGTAATCATTTGACTATAGGATAACATTGATTTTGTATGAGATCCTTCACACTTTGATGCCACGTATGTCAGAAACTTTTCATGGTATGGCCTCTAGATGTTCGTTGGGTGTGGACCAATGCACTCAGTAATCAAGTGTGAAGCAAGATATGATCTATCAGCCTATTTGTGTACCATAAGGGGTTTAGGTATCCATGTGAGTAAAGTCATGATTCTTAAAGACTTTGGCCAAAACCAATCACCTAGGGTGAATCGCATCAGTTTTAAAGAATCGTGGACATGTCGAAATGAGATGTGGGCCTTGGAAACTTAACAGTGTATTCTATGTTTCCTAAGCATAACTCGGATAGCCTACAATAGAAGGATTGTTAAACATATGTGATGACCTCGACTTTTATAGTTCAGAAAGGTCGTTCGTGTTCTTCGCGAATTCGGAGGTGGCTGAATTACGTACATATTAGCTAGGCTTATATGACGAACGTGTCTGAACTTAGAGAGTCTCAATATGAAGTGTACTCGTTGAGCACTTGGGTAGCCGATTATTTTTTATAAAAGATAATATTCGATATTATAATTATCAACTAAGATAATAAAGTGTTATTGGATAACATTGATTATTTACTTTGACCTAATTGGATTAAATCAATAATTACACAAGGGCTTAATTGTAAAAACATAATTATCTCTACCATTTGAGGATATTATGGTAATTGTAAGTATGTAATAATATGTGGTTTTGGCTTGATTTAATTGGATTAAATCAAAGTGGAAAATATTTAACTAATCCATTTCTTAATCATTGGCTTGACTTAATTGGATTAAATCAAAGTGGGAGACAATGAAGATTAGTCACACCTAATTATATATATTTGGACAAATTGGATTAAGCCCACTTAAAAGTTGATTACAACTTTTATTAATTAAAAATTATCTAAGTTTTGCTATAAATAGCAAGTTTAAGGAAGGTTTTAAAACACAAGTATAAGCATAAGCAAAAGCTTGAGTAAGCTATACACAAGTAATTCTTGAGAGATAAGCCTAAGTTAGAGAAGTGTTTAGAGAAGCTTGTGAGGTCTCTACAACATTTCATTGAGGAGAAATCAAGATTAGATCTTGAAGTGAAGCTTGCTATCATTGGAAATCAAGGTTGGATCTTGAAGTCAAGCTTGCACACCTTAGAGGTTCTCCAACAATTTCAACAAATGAGAAGTAGATTGGATCTTGCATCAAGCTTACTAGGTAATGTTTGATCTTCTCCTAAGTTATGTTCATTTGTGTATTAGATGCATGATCACATAGCTTAATGTTGAAATAAGGCTAATCAAATGTGTTAGGATACTTTAGAAGTATAAACACAACATGTTTATGTATTATGTCAAAGATGTTCATGTTAGACATGGAACAATTAATAACAGTTTGGAACTCTAGATTAAATCTTAGAGCTATAGCTACCATTCTAGATTCACTTGACCACATTTAAGTGAACTAGATTGTTCAAGAGACATTTCTAATTGGGATTCTAAAATGGTTTGTGATTAGATTTGAACAAATGCATATAAGTATTTAGAATACATCTATGCTAGTTGTAAAATATATGCTGATGGTGGTTATTAAGTTAAAATTGGATTTTAACTGTATTTGAAATATTGGGAGAAAATTGGAAGTGTTTATTCATGTTTTAGACATAAAAAAAATGCAATCAGCATTGCCTGCGTCACGACGCAACCCTCTGCTCGACGCGACGCCAGACAGAATATTTAGGCACGTCGCGACGCCCAGGTCCTCATGTCGTGACATGCCGACATTTACGAAAAACATGCTCTCGGTATTTGGGGGCCTCGCGTCGCGATGCCCATCGCAGATTCAGATTAAAACTTATTTTTCTCCGTTTTGGAGCTTCTGGACTCCGATTGGGTCCCCGTTTCTTCCTACTGACTCGTATCAGAATGTAGTTTTACATAAAATATTTTTAAATACACCTATCCTTGATATCCACGTATTAGACCCATTTGTGTTGACCGGGGCACCGATCCGACCTTAGGGGTTTCGCAACTGGCCCAATAAATGGGTCGGTCTCCTCAACTAAAAGAACATCGAGACTCTTTTCTTGTATCAAATACAAGCGTTCATGAGGTCTAGATATCCTTTGTGACCTACGGAGTTGATCGGTGAAATCACACACGTAACGGAAGCGCGCAAATCACTCAAGTAGTATAAAAATATCGATCCCATGAGGATTTAATTTCTATTATTGTTATAAATTGTTGATGCTAAATGTTTACATGTATCTATTTATTGGGAGAAGAGAATGATTGGTTGGTTGGTTGGTTGAATGTGAATTTGCTAAATAACTAAATAAATAAAAACACAAAAGAAAATACTAAGGAAAATAAATAAAAGACACAAATATCTAGGGTTGTGATTCCATACAATATTATTCCAATGATGAATTGATTCTCTTATATATGTATAATAAACCAGTCTGCTAATATGGAACACAAAGACATGAAAAAGCCTATTGCGATGGTCAGATGCAAACATCCAAAATAACCTAATTAATCATATGTCTATGTTAACCAAGTTACCTGAATTCATTAAGTTAAAGTTCCAATTGTGGCTACCTCCGTCTGACAGGAATATGTCTATCTTGGAAGAAAATCTACATAAGGGTCACCATGCCCTAAGGTGAGATCGTGAGCTATTGAATCTAAGGCTAAAAACTAAAATCCATTTTCCAAGTTCATTTTAAGTTTACCACATCAATCTTATTAATAGTCAGTTAACAAGAAGCAGTAAGCTTAAGATTAAATAAACAAACCAAAGCATTAACCATAATAATCAAATCAATTATTAAACTCTTTAATATTGTGCTTCATCACTTCCCTAGAATAAAAATAAAATGCTGGGGGTTAGGGGGTCCACCTTTAATATTTCAAATGTAGAAATCTCACTTTATTATAATATAGAAATTGTCAGTGTTAACCAATTAAGTCAACCCAACCATAAAGGCGGTGTTATTATTTATCCATAAACCAGCCATACAGGCGGTAATCATCTGTCACCTAAAGACCGATCATATATGCGATGTCATATTATATCAAATAAATAAAATCAACCATTACAGCGGTATCAACTTCAATCCATATTATTAAAATAAAATTTTCATATTATAAATTAAGTGAGATTAATCTACCTTACATATTAAATGTTTCACCCTACCCCAGCGGGAATTAATTACTAAACATAAAAGAAAATAAAAACACTCAAACTATTATTACTACTAAAAATAAAACTAAAAATACATTACAAAACTAATAAATAAAACACATAAGATACAATCTTTAATTCCTATTTTAGAAACCAAGGAAAGTATGAAATTTACAAATGAATGTCTTGGTATTTATAGGCAAAATTTTGCCTCCACCAATTTCTCTACAAATTTCTCCACCAAACATGGCACCATACATGACACAAACATTGCACCAAATCCTCCAGTGGAAGTTTGACAATTTTCATTATTTTATTTTATTTTATTTTATTTTTTTGGTTTTGAAAATGACTTTAATAATTACACATAACATACTTACAGATTTTTCATCAATTATGGTCATGAAATCTTTATAATTCGAAACTTCTATAAACGTCAAAGTTGTAGATCTTTGAGTCTTCTTTGATCTGGAACTTGATTCACTTCAATCCGATATCAGAGTAAGAAGTTATGGCCAAAAGATGAAATTTGCGCAAAGTTGAAATTTCCGAAATTTTACTTCGTTAGAACGCCATTTCAAGTTTCCAACCTCTAAAATCTATATGTCAAGTTCAGTTTTTACCCTTATTTGTTCCATATTTCGTCCTGACTGATTCCATTAAGTCCCGATTTTATTTTATCTGTAAAATAAACTAAAACACATCAAAACGTTCATAAAACCCAAGAAACCATACAAAATTTTAGGTCGAAAGGGCGGTAAATAGTGATATATTTTCCACTCATCACACCCCATAACCTAACATTTTGCTAGTCCTAGAACAAAACAACAACATAAAATAAAATAAACAACTAAAACTAAATTAAACTAAGCCACTTTCGTATGGATCACAGTTGCATTTAGCTTATGCAACAAGCCTTTAAACCCCTAGGTATCCCTAGCGGACGAGTTGTAGTCTCGTGATGGCTTACAGTGATGGTACCTACAAACATCAATCTAATACACACAAAAGCAAAAAGATCAAAACGTTAGTGACTGAACAAGTGAAACTCTTATCCAAGTTAAGAATTGTTTTCTTTCTTTCTAAATTACCAAATAAGTAAATTCTCCGATTATTTTTATCATTCTCCATATACACAACCAACAAGCTATTAATCAAATCATTGTGCCCACAATATTCATAAATGTAGTTGAAACGAGAGTAATATTTTTGTCCTAAAGTTATATCAGAATCCACATCTTTTTTAGCAATGAATTTTTTTTTTTATTTAGAACATCTTCAATCCATGTAGCGAGCTTTGGGCCAGTGACTCCCAAGCCAGTTGGCTTTAAGGCACTAGGTGTTAAGACACCCTTACAGACTTAATTACTCGGATTTCAGATATCTTTTTTTTTGTTTTTTTACAACATATTTAATCTATGTAGCGAGCTTTGGGCCAGTGACTCCCAAACCAGTTGGCTTTAGGGCACTAGGTGTTAAAACACCCATACAGACTTAATTACTCCGATCTCAAATATATTTTTTTATTCCATCGCTTTTTTAGATGCTTCCTTCAATTAAACTAGAGCACTGAATATTACAAACATTTCACTTACAACTAATGGTCGTATGTTACCATTCATGTTGATAGTACCTGTCAACTGAGCATATGAAGATCCAATTTAGTCAGTATTATGGAGAATTCAAAAATTAAATAATTTAAAATGAAATAAACAAAATTAACTTGTTACGAAATAGGTTGAGATACGTCTCATGAGTGGAAATTCCTTACACAACTATCTCAAACACCATTCCACCTGATTAGTCAAGTTAAAAACATAAAATCACAAAATATTTTTTTTTTAATTTTTTTGAATTTTTGTTTAAAAATCAAATAAAAACAACACAATGAAAAATAAAAACAAGATACTAGTCAACTATTCCCTTCCCATAAACCTAATTGAGACATTATCCCCAATGTCTAAAAAAGTAGAAGAAGAGTTTAGAAAACAGTACCTCGTTAGCTGGAATTCTACATCTAAAAAGAAAATTAAAGGTTAAGAACCAGATTTATCCGACCCTTTTTATCACGATCATTATCGGACCAGTTTATCTTGGAAATGATAGGGTCAATTTATGGTTCAAAGGCTAAGAGTTAGTCAAATAAATCATGGGATGTTTTGGCAGTGAAAAGGATATCTTTTAAAGGTTTTGAAAGGAACCCATTTCTCCATGCATCATCAAGAAACACACAAAGAAAGTCATAAAATCCATCAACATTAAACAGTCCAATTGGTTTCTTGTGTATGTTCAAGTTCGCCCACGATAGCACTGTAAAAATTTCCTCCATCGTGCCCAAGCCACCTGGTAAAGCAATAAAAGCATCGGCACGGTTAACCATTTCAACAAGTCATTCAGACATATCTGGCACGATGCATTCATCTCCGTTTGATGGTCCTATAAGATTCGCCTCTGCCAAAGGTTTTGGGATGATTCCCAGAACTTGACTTTCTCCTTCATGTACGGCCCTTGAAACGTACCCCATTAGTCCAAGATTGCCACCGCCATATACTAAGTGCATATTCCTTTCAGCTATGACTCTATCCAATTCATGTGTTGCCGCAATGAATTCTGGTTTCAAACAAACACTAGTACTGCAAAACACACAAATGTTTACAACTTGTCTTCTTGAAGTTGTTTCCATTTTTGTTTTTTTTTTTTATTTCTTTCTGAAATCTGGATGTCTTCAAGAGTGCAATAACGAGCTGAATTTATAAAACTGATAAAGGGTGAGTAATAAGGAAATCACAACCGAAAAGAAAAATCAAAGTAATTATTTAAGGCAACGGAATTGTGTACATAATACGCGACTTGCTTGGCATATAAATCTATTAGGATGCGTCTCAAGAATTCAATCCTTACTCAGCCATCACTAATGAATTAAATCTCATCCTTGTGATTGCCAAACACCATTTCTCCTATCTTGTTCTGCCTTAAATGCTCCGTTTGTGTATTTCCCTGAAAAATATCACACAAAATTAAAAACTCTACAAGATGTATACACAAAATAAAACATAAATTGCAATAATAAAAATTGCATGGGTTGCCTCCCTACTAGCGCTAAATTTTTCATCTTCAGCCAGACGTTACTGAAGTCCATCTGTCAAGGAGGTCTCAGTATGGTTTTGGATGTCCGATTAGAGACAATCCCATGAGCGTTGCTTTGAAGGGTCTCTTCCAATGGTAAAGTGGCAAAAAGAATTTTGTCTTATTCATTGCTTGTGCCACCTTTTTAATCTTTGTCGCTCCAGTGATTCCTGAAAAGAAAGAAAGAAAATTAGAAGGTCTTGTATGGTTCTTGACTTTGAATGTGAGTTCCATTATGTCAAGCTTCTGGGCGGTATCTTTGATTTGTACTCCCCAATAGATTGATGTTTCTCATGAATGCATGAGATCTTCAATAAGGTCAGACATTTGCTCCTCCATTTGTTTTGCTTCTTGCTCCACCTTTTCTTCACAGATATATTTTAGGATTTCTTTGTTCAGCTCTTCATCTGTCACCTGTGAAATTCATGCTCCATATGTGTCAACCTGAGGATGTAAAGATATATCTGATTATAGATTTCTATCCTATGTGGTTGGGATGAATGGTTCGGGTAGCTCTTCTTCAAACATCAGTGTAATGCATGCTCCAAGATCTTCATTTTGAGGATGCAGAGTTTCATCCTCACTTGTTGGTGTAGTTGGTACAAACCGCTCTGCTTCTTGTTCCTCATCAGAGTTCGATGAATAATAAAGATCAAATTGAGATTATGTTGGTTTGGGCTTCATAACTGATACCTCAGATTCTTGATACTGCTCAGCCTCTTCCTCTGTTAAGGTGTCATCGTAAAATGCTTGGTACTGGAAGGCTTCGTCAATGTCATTTGAATTTGCTCCGTGAAGTGTGAAGTTTTGATTTTCTATTAATTGTCTCGTTTGATCTATCATTCTTTGCATAGATGCCGCATTACTCTGAAATATTTCATCCATTGCATCCCACTTTTCGTCTTGTTTCTTGAACCAATTTTTGAGCATGTCAATCATATGATCTTCCTCTGATGGTTCTGGTTCTTGATGAAGATCGTAGAAGAATGGTGGATAAGATGGAAAATAAGATTCAGTGAAATATATTGGTTCATCATACCATGAAGGATTTTGATAGTTCTGCCACCCTGAATTGTAGAGGTATATGCATTGATTGCTCGGGTGGTTACCATAACATATTTCACATCTCCCTGTTGCGTTCTGAAATGGTTGGGAAAATGTTATGTTGAATGGCTCTGACATCCATATATAGTTGTTGGGCTGGACAACAGGCCTCAGAAAACCAGACTGTTGCTCCCTGATTTGGGGTGTATCATTTCATTGTAAAGCTCGTAATTCTTCCATCGCCCAATAATATTCCATTTTCAACCACCTGAAAAATAAAAGAAAGAAATAAAAAATTACAGATAAAAATAAAGAAAATTAGATACAAGTAAAATAGATAGCTTCAAAATTAATAACTCAAGAAAAATAAGTCTCGGACAACGGCGTCAAAAACTTGATCGGTGAAATCACACACGTAACACAAGTTCATGCATCGCTCAAGTAGTATAAAACTATCGATCCCACGAGGACTTAATTTCTATTATTGTTATTAATTGTTGATGCTAAATGTTTTCAAGTATCTAATTAATGGGAGAAGAGAATGATTGCTTGATTGGTTGGTTGAATGTGGATTTGCTAAATAACTATAAAAATACAAAAGAAAATACTAAGGAAAATAAATAAAAGACACAAATATCTAGGGTTGTGATTCCATACAATATTATTCTAATGATGAATTGATTCTCTTATATATGTGTAATAAACCAGTCTGCTAACCTGGAACACGAAGCTATGCAAAAGCCTATTCCGATGGTTAGATGCAAACATCCAAAATAACATAACTAATCATATGTCTATGTTAACCAAGTTACCTGAATTCATTAAGTTAAAGATCCAATTGTGGCTACTCCCGCCCGACAGGTATATGTCTATCCTGGAAGAAAATCTACATAAGGGTCACCATATCATAAGATGAGATCGTGAGCTATTGAATCTAAGGCTGAAACCTAAAATCCTTTTTCCAAGTTCAATTTAAGTTTACCACTTCAATCTTATTAATGGTCAGTTAACAAGAAACATTAAGCTTAAGATTTAATAAACAAACCAAAGCATTAACCATAATAATCAAATCAATTATTAAAATTTTTAATATTGTGCTTCATCACTTCCCTAGAATAAAAATAAATTTTGGGTTAGGGGATCCACCTTTAATATTTCAAATGTAGAAATCTCACTTTATTATAATATAGAAATTGTCAGTGTTAACCAATTAAGTCAAACTAGCCATAAAGACTGTGTTATTATTTGTCCATAAACCGGCCATACAAGCGGTAATCATCTGTTACCTAAAGACCAACCATATAGGCAGTGTCACATTATATCAAATAAATAAAATCAACCATTACAGCGGTATCAACTTCAATCCATATTATTAAATTACAATTTCCATATTATAAATTAAGTGAGATTAATCTATCTTATCATATTAAAGGTTTCACCATTCCCCAGAGGAAATTAATTACTAAACATAAAAGAAAATAAAAACACTCAAACTATTATTACTACTAAAAATAAAAATAAAAATACATTACAAAACTAATAAATAAAACACACAAGATACAATCCTTAATTCCTATTTTAGAAACCAAGGAAAGTATGAAATTTACAAATGAAATGGCTTGATATTTATAGGAAAAATTTTGTCTCCACCAATTTCTCTAAAAATTTCTCCACCAAACATGACACAAAACATGACACCAAATCCTCCAGTGGAAGTTAGACAATTTTCAATATTTTATTTTATTTTTGGTTTTGAAAATGACTTTAATAATTACACATAACATACTTACAGATATTTCATCAATTTCGGTCATGAAATCTTCAGAATTCAAAATTCTAATAAACGACAAAGTTGTAGATCTTTGAGTATTCTTTGATCTGAAACTTGAATCACCTCAATCCGATATCGAAGTGAAAAGTTATGGCCAAAATACACAATTTGCGCAAAGCTGAAATTTCCGAAATTATACTTCGTTAGAACGCCATTTCAAGTTTCCAACCTCCAAAATCTATATGTCAAGTCCAGTTTTTACCCTTATTTGTTCCACATTTCGTCCTGATTGATTCCATTATGTCCTAATTTTATTTTATCTGTAAAATAAACTAAAACACATCAAAACGTTCATAAAACCCAAGAAACCATACAAAATATTAGGTCAAAATGGTGGTAAATAGTGATATATTTTCTGTTTATCAGGAGTGTGTGTTGAAGGTTCTTCATCTTCTTGAACTTCCGTTGGTTCGTTATATAAAATATTAGGTCAAAATGGTGGTAAATAGTGATATATTTTCCGCTTATCAGGAGTGTGTGTGTTGAAGGTTCTTCATCTTCTTGAACTTCAGGTTCCTCCGTTGGTTCGTTGGTCTCAGGTTATACTTCACCAAGTTCAACCTGTCTATGATCACCACATTCAGACAAAAATTCTATCTCTAGAAATTTTACGAAGCGAGCTATGAATATATTTCGATGCTCGGTATCATAGAATAAATATCCTTTCGTATTCGAAGGATATCCAATAAACCTAAACTTTTGCCCTCGAGGAAAAAACTTGTTCTGCTGAGCCATCCTGATGTATGTAGGATAACCTCAAACCTTAATATAACTAAGATTTGGTTTCCTACCAGTCCATATCTCATACGGAGTCATAGGAACAACTTTGGAAGGAATCTTATTCAGGAGATGAGCGGCAGTTAAAAGAGCATAACCCCTTAAGTAATAGGGTAAATCTGTATAACTCAACATCGATAGGACCATATCCAATAATGTCTGATTTCTCCTCTCTGACACTCCATTGTGTTGTGGAGTACCCGGAGGAGTATATTGAGTGATAATCTCATTCTCCTTTAAATAATCAGTGAACTCTCCACTCATATATTGACCGTCTCGATCAGATCGAAGGCATTTAATATATTGACCAGTTTGTTTTTATACTTCATTCCGAATTCTTTGAACTTTTCAAAGGTTTCCGATTTATGTTTCATCAAATAAACATAACCGTACCGTGACACATCATCGGTAAAGGTGATGAAATATGAAAAATCATTGTGTGCAGTCTGACTCATAGGATCACATACATCAGAATGTACGATTTCTAATAAGTCAGTGGCTCGGTGTCCAACACCCGAAAATGAGGCTTTGGTCATTTTACCCGAATACAAGATTCGGAAGTTGGATAAGGTTCAATGGTGAGATCATGTATCAAACCATTCTTAACCAACTGGGTTAGGCGTTTCACGCCTATATGACCCAACCTCATGTGCTATAGTTCAGTATTATTTATATCAGATAGTTTACGTTTATTAATTCCAATATTAAAGATATCTTGTGAGGTACGCAATATGTAATGACCATGCTCATTTGGACAAAAAAGGATCTGAAAATTATTTCTATCATATAAATACAAAGAACGATTCTTAATATTTACATTATATCATTTAGTATCTAATACAAAAAGTGACATAATATTCGCCACACATCCTGACACAAAATAGTAGTCATTCAACAAAAATCTCCCACTAGGTAAGGGAATCTCGCATAAGCCCACTGCAACCACATCTAGAGAGTCGCCACTCCCAAATCGCAATTG
The DNA here is from genome assembly GCA_019454045.1 of Zanthoxylum bungeanum. Lineage (NCBI taxonomy): Eukaryota > Viridiplantae > Streptophyta > Magnoliopsida > Sapindales > Rutaceae > Zanthoxylum > Zanthoxylum bungeanum. Next base: position 6,370 of record SKCR01026269.1, on the reverse strand, counting down.
CATCTCCCCATATTTCAACCGTCTACTTTCCTTCAGCACCTGCAACGAATTGCAAATGTAAATAGGACAAGCAGAATCTAAAATCCAATTAGATATCATAGCTTCACAAGCCAATGAGATATCAATAATATGAAAAATAAAAGTACCTGATGTCGATGCTCTTTCCTTCATGATCTGGGCAAGGTAGTTTGGACAGTTCCTCTTCCAATGCCCGACCTTCTGGTAGTGATGGCATTTATCTTCTTAAGCTCTCTTGGGCGTCACTACCTTTGCCTGCGGAGGAATATTTAAACCTGTCTTCTTCTTTCCTTTTGCCTTCTTCCCCTTCGACTTGGATTGGAAAGAAGCAGAAATTGAAGTGGGTTTTAGAAGACGATTCAGAACTCCCTTCTTTAAATCCTCCTCCGCTATGAGAAGCATCATATGTAACTCATAGTAAGAGCAGTGAATCCCATTCATGTTGAAGTACATGAAAAACTGGCAATATGACTCCGGGAGCGAACCAAGTATGACACTCCATCCTAGAGTATCATTGAGAAGGAAATCATTGTGCCTCAATTGCTCGATCAAAACGATCAAATAAAGCACATGTGTGCTCACAGCCTGTCACTCATCAAGTTTAGAATGGAATAGTTCCATTGCAACTCTATGAACCACGACCTATTCCCGGTTCATGAACGATTCACGAAGTTGTGTCATCATGCTATAAACATCATGCATCTCAAAGTATTGCCTCTTCAGTTCAGAAGAAAGAGAATTGAGAATGAATGATTTAACCCTTAAATCATCATCTTTCCATTTACGGAAAGTCTCAATCTCTTTAGGCGATGCATCTTCTGATATAGCAAGGGGTAGTGTACCTTCCAAAATGTATCCCAGTTTTTCGGATTCGAGGACAATCCTCAAATCCATATACCAGTCCGCAAAGTTCTCAGCGCTCATAAGCTTATTCGTATCAAGCATACGAGAAAAAAAAATTGGTCAAAGGTGCCGCCATCGCAGATCTATCAAATAGATAGCGAATCAACGGTTTGTAGACATAATAGTTTCATATAATATAAAAAGTATTAAATAGATCATGGATTTTTTAATCTAAAAATGCCTATCCCACTATTTCATGCAAAATTGTAATCCCCAGACAGAATACAAAACATGCGATAATCAAATCATAACATAATAGTGAAAGGTGGACCCCATGAATATATTTCAGCTCACAGCTTCGGCACATTCTCGCCTACGTATATTCTTTAGGTAGACAACTCATTGTTGATCATTCAACAGTGACTCATGGGGTTTCGGTCCTGGTCGTTTCTCGTTTTCACAGCTTTGGAACGTTCACAAGGAGGCGTACCAAGGTTAAACTTGTCAATGATAAATTCAAGATACTTGCATAACCCTGACAGTTTTGGCACGTTCAGGATTTCGCTTTCGCTTCAATTCACCTAATATCAAAATATATCTGGTACAGAAAACTTCATACCGGCTATATCCTCACAGCTTTGGCACGTTCTCGGATATAGTCGTAGATTTTTTATCCATAAGCGGTATTGAAAAGACAGACCAAGTAATATGCATCAAATACATATTAAATATAAAACCTTATTTTTCAAATAGGGATTTTCCCGCAAAAGATGCTTTTACTTTATTTAATCAAATTAAATAAACACATGCATGCATAAAGTAAAGATTAAATTAAACATTGAATTTAAAGGCATAATCATATCGAGTGTTCAGAATCAGACTCGCTCTGATACCATTTTCTTGGGGTTTTATAGGGTATTACTGGGAAAATGCAACGGAACGCGGAAAATCAAAATTTTCCGATTTCAATAATTTTTCTTGGGCAATTAAAATAAACTTATTTATTCTAATTACTCAATACTTAAAAAACTAAAATTTTTACCCAAGAAATCAAATTTTTTCTTAATTACCGAATTGCCCCAATACTTTGCATTTTGTTTATTTTGGTCCTCAAATTGTCAAATACAATTTTAAGTGATTCCAAATTATTACCAAGATATATTTAACATGTCCAATACATGAAAACACAAATTGCAACACAAAATCCACAAAATGCCAAAATTGCCGAGAAGGGCATGAAGTTTGCCAACTTTTGCAATTTAGTCCAATCTTTTTCAAAACAAGTCAAGATCAAATCCAATCAATCCCAAATTTAATAGACATCATATATACATCATTACATAACACATATATGAAAAGCCTCAAATTTGGAAAGGGTATAAATCCTAATTTTAAAAATTCATCAATATGAACAAATTACATCAAATTAAACAAATCCAATGTTTCAATCAAGTCTCTACCACACCAAACAAGTCTCACCACTTTGAAATAACTCTAGAAAAATTCTAAGTCATCAATGAATGGCCTAACAACTATATAATGATAACTAGATCATCAAAAGATCAAAAGAATGCTTACTAATACCTTAGAAGCTTTCTTTGTTCATCATACATACAAAGCCCTTTAATCCATGCTTCCAACCATCAAAAACAAAAACAAGTAAGAATAGAAAAACTTAATAACTTCATAGGATGTAGCCAAGAACAAAAGGAATATTTTTCCTACAAATAGCAAGTTTCCAAGTTTTTCTTGATTTCCTTTTGGTTTCTTCTCTTTTTCTCTCAAACTTGTTTTGTTTATGTTTATGGAGGCTTTTATAAAGTTAAGCAAATGAAAAAAATAATACTTTAAATACATTAGGGGTTTGGCCGAAAATTGGAGGAAATAAAGCAAATTGGATATTTTAAATTTTAAATCAAATTTAAAGAAGTCAAAACCAATTTGATAACATTTTCCTTAAAGTTAAAGTCAACAATATACACAAATGAATCATTTCCTAACTTTATCATAATGGTAGATATTTATATTTTAATTACTTTAATCATTTAAAAATTAAATAATTAAATAATTAATTAAATACAAATATCTTAAATATATGTTTTATATTTACTTGAAATATCTCAAATACATATATTAATGATATATGTCAAATATCACAATTTGACATTTAATTAATGTGTATTTAATAAAATCATACATTAAATACAAATACACATTAATTAGAAAATAACCAAAAGGTCCATTTGCATGTATCTTTTGTTTAACCGTTAAACGATTTATAAATAATCAATATTATTCATAAAAGTTGCCCTAGTGCTCTACGAGTATATTTCATTAGTGAGACTCTCTAGGTTCAGGCAAATCCGTCATAAAATCTAATTTCGTGTCTCCATAATCTACCCACCTATAAATTATGACGAACATAGATAAACTCGCTGAACCATACAGGTCGAGGTCATTGCATACATATAATCCACACTTAGATCGGTGACATGACCGCCATCTAAGTGTGGAGGATAACTTATATTTCCACAGTGGTATCTCAAGTCAAATAATCACTATGCTCACTCAACCCGAGAAGATTCTTATTGACGTTGGTGTACCATCCATTAAGAATCTTCGGTGAGTCGTTCAGTGTTTATCCGCTATAAATACCTACACGTCTATACGAGTCTCCAAGACTCATGGTTCATTGAGAAACCATTGGAATCTAAGATTCCAATCTACGACATATACCGGTCTCAACGGATTTACTTTACTGACTAAGTAGTGTAAACCTTGACCAGAAACTGTCTAAGAATGACAACGTCATGATACAACTCAATGTCAGTTGCGACGCTTTTGCAACAGTATCATAACTAATCATTCTAATGTCTGTTACGTCTTTACCATATATAAAGAGATATTATATGATAGAAACTGTTTATTTTATTCATAATAAAATGTTACATAAGTATTTACAGGGAAATACATAAGAAAATTGACGCTCTGAGCACCAACCCTAACAACAATAAGATTAAGTAATGAAATGTCCTTAAAACAAGTCAATTATTTTCTCTTCATTATAGTAATAGCTTCAAATAAAATAAAATCATTAACATTTGAACTTTCAGCATGCACATGTAGAGTACCAACAATATTCAAACATTTAACAAGAAATAAATTTATTGTTGCAAGTTTAAAGCATTTGGACAATAATTAGTAAAATCATTTTTTCACCAAACTTAATAGAATACGTGCCATGCAAGTAAATTTAACAAATTTTTTCTATATTTTTGGCATTATAATATTTAAATAAAACTAATGAACTTATACCTCTATTAGAAAGAAGCGTATCTGCCTGTAGATACTGTATTTTTGCATAAAGCCCAATGATGAGCCTCGTATGGAGGCACTACCTGATAAGTCAAAGTCACGGAAGTCGCGGGAACGGATGCCGGAAGGAAAATTCCAAAATTAATACATCGTCAAATTTGAACTCAATAGTTTAGCCTCGGGTTCACTTAGTCGATTTCTATTTTAAATATTAGTCTTGGCCCAAAAACCCCCGCAACCCATGAAAGCCATTTATCCATACAACCCATTCAAATCCCATGCAACTCAAAAGGCCCACACACCTAAGCCTTCTCCAAAATAATAAAACCCTAGCATGCAACTATAAAAAGGAACCAAACCCAACCCTAATTCCCCTCATTCCTTCTCTCCCACGCACGCCAATAGCAGCCAAACCCTAAAGACTCTTTCACGTCTCTCTCTCTCACAACAAGAAAGAACCAAACCCTAGCTCTCCCTCCTCGCCTCTCTCTTCACTGCTCCCTCTCCCTCTCCCATGCACACACAACCAGCCCACTAACTAACAAACAAACCATTCAGAACGTGAACAACAAAAGCCACCTCTCTCTCTTAAAGACGAAGCAGAAAACAACAAAAAAAAACCTTCAACAAGCTCCCCTTCACCAAAAAGCTCCCCCTTCACCGATTCCACAAAAAACAAGCCGACAACCTTCACACTCACGGCAAACACAACAACTCTTCATTCGCCGACACAGCCAACAAAACTCACACACACACGGCCATCTCACACGCAGGTCCATTGCCTCATTCGAACACACACACAGCTTCACAAAATATAAACCCTCACGCAGCCCACTCAAAAAACCTGCACCACACAACTCTCGGCGGGCAGAAACAAGAAGAAACCCTAATAACCTCTCTCATCTCTCTTCTCACACTTGGCTGTCTCCCTCACTAAACACATACACACACTCTTCTCGGAAAACATACACACTTAGCTCTCTCCCTCACTCTCACTCACACAAGCCACACACTCACGCCAGTTACAAACTGACCGAGACATCACTCACACAAAACACACACACTGCAACTTAGACACACTCAACACACGTCGCAAACACACCATTCCCTCAAAGCCACCTGCACTCGGCTCTCCCTCTCTCATTCATCACAAACAGCAACCCACTACAAGTCAAACACCTAACCGACACACGCCACAACCCTTCGACATACACCCTTAACCGATAACAAAACAACAACACACAAACAATCCTCTAAAACCAGAAGCAAACCGCACAAATAGACCCTGAAAACCAAAACAAATCCAACCAAAAAAAATAGCCCTCAATCGAACATAAACAGCAGCCCCTAAACCAAACAAATCAACTCCAAAACCAAACAAATCAGTCATAAAAAATAGCAGTCCAAAACAGTGAAACAGTGAACAAAAGAGTTGACCAGCGAACCAGAAAATCAGCAAAGCATTAACCCTTCCGGCGACGTCATAACGCGCTTCCAAGAAGCAACTTAAAAGGTAAGACTTGAGGGCACCCTTTACTAAATTTTATTTTGTCGTTATGGATGCGACATGTTGGACGTGAAATACATCCAATCGGGTATGCGAAGTCCTACATTAAAAATGGCCAAATTCTTTGATCACACTTTTCTTTATTTCGTATTTATTTCGTTGCTTATCCTTTTTAATTCATCATTATTTTATTATTTTCACTTTATGTCGTTATTTATTTCATCGTTATTTTATTTCGCATTTATATTCAGCGTTATTTATCTTTTTATTTATTTATTCGATTTTATTGTCATTTTAATGTTCTGCCTTTATTTTTGTTTATGTTTTGTTTACTTTCATGTCCTTTGACATTATGTTAATGATTGTATGTGTTATCCCTTGCGGTATATCGGATGGAAACTCAAACGTAAATTCCGTAGTCGAATCCGAATGGACGGTAGTGCGGTCTGTACTTGGGATACAACTCCACGTACCACTCGAGAAATACTCGCATAAGCCTGATTAACTTCCTTTTATTTGCTATTTATTCATTGACGCTTTTACGCCTTTGATTATTTATTATTTTCATTTCCGCATTTTGTACTCTTTAATGTAATATGCTTCCATTATTTCTATTAATGTTTATGGGTATGGTAAATTTGTATGTTATTTGAATTATCTTGCATGTGCTTGCATAAAACTTGGTTT